>JABBOT010000003.1:9882671-10416559 GCA_016165875.1 Acanthopleura granulata | reverse complement strand
TCAAAATCTACCACCCCATGGAAAAGTCCAAACGAGGAACCGAAATCAAGCCTCTGGAATCACCGTAGACAATGTGTTTTCGTATTCTTCAGTAAGATCAGGTAATAAGTTTTTTCCTTGGCTGTTCGTGTTAAAAGTCTATTTTTGGGTATTTTCTTCTGTTAGATTTTGAAAGCACCGCTCCTCACACCCTGCGAGCAATCGCATGACATAGCGTTCGAGTTAAGTGTTTCGACAAATGAGAGCTTGTTACCGTAGATATCGTGGAAAATAAATGTTATATTATTATCGCGATCTAATGGATTGTGTTGTGTTTTCTGTTCACGGAATTCAGCGATTCCGTCAATAGTTTCTAGAACTATATCAAGTGGAATGTATATTTCGGTCCTGTCCCTTTCACTCATATCGATATGATTTCGCATCTCATTTACATAAGCCTACTAGTCAAAACGAACACAAATTTGTCTTATCTTTCAACTGCCTAAAATTGCTCCTAATAAATTACAGGATAAATGGGATAAGCAATGAGTGAACATTTATATCAACTTTATTATAATCCTGATTATATTATGATTATTAAGATTTCAAACATGTTTAATATCTCATGCTGGTTGATGTTCGATTTTCACACTGTATTGGTAACTTGCTACGTATTACATAACATACGGGTAAATCTTGTAATACTGCATTGCAGGCGTTTGTGTATTGCGCAGGGGGGATTACACATACAGAGAGTTTTTCAGTCGTTGTCGAAACTTCTCCGCAGATAGAGATGCTCTTCGCGTGTAATACATGACCCCAGTGAATTGAGTACTTTAAGATGCACAGCAGTAGGGTTATTATATGTAAGTCAGTGTAACCACTTACCGTCGGGTCTTTCTTCTTCTACATAGCAGACAACGTTCAAGTCTTCGAACCCACAGATTGTTAGGTGGGACCGATGCTTCTCGTGTTTCCCAGATAAACCATAATCCACATTAACATAATATCATCATTTTGAGAATAATGGCGACGAAAAGGGTTAAATGGGGAATAATTTATAAAAGGAAAACTAGATTATCCTGAAGTAATCTGTCTGCTATCTAAACGAAAATGATCTCAAGAAAATAGAGATAGAAAGAGGGTGTGAGGAAAAGAAAGATCAATACACCATCAACTATTTTGTGACAATACACCATCAACTTTTTAATTTCTCTCTCCTTTGGATAAAACGGTGTAAATATATTATGCTGAGCTTAATCAAGCACATTGGAGTGAGGATTTTGTCAGTATCTTTTCTGCTAACAGAAATTTAACAATCATCTTTGACAGAGATGTATACATGAACATGACCAAAATAGTGATTGAAGAGAAAGGACAACAAGCCTGGTTGGGAGGTTCCCTCAACATGTGCGGGGATAATGATTAATAGTTATCACTGTATACTTCCTGGACAGTGTTTCTGAACCAAGAGGTTAGTGGTGCATTTTGAGTTCTGTATGGTTGATGGTGTTCCAAACATTTAGCTGTAATATGGGTTGTGCGACAACTTGCCTTACGACATGTGTCGTCCTTTTGATTCTGTTCGCTGGGTTACGGGTATATGGTGAGTATGTTTCTAACTCAACAACGGAGACAATCGAACAATTATTGTGAACAGCTCGTTGTTGAAGTATTGTGGATAGCCTGTTGGCGATCAAAGTATTGTTACTTATTTATCTATCTGATTAGTGATATTCGCCGTGCACAAAAATATTTCACTTTCACGACGGCGACCAGCATTATGGTTGGACGAAACCGTAGAGGGCCTGGGGGAAACCCACGACCATCCAGCTGGCAGACCTTCCCACATGCGACTGGAGAGGAAGCCAACATGAGCTGGATTTCAACTCGCAGGGACCGTATTGATGCGAGGCTCCTTGGTCAGAACCACTGGGCAAAGCAGTCCCAGAATGATGTAGATAGCCCGTTATTAGAATAACAGGGGAGCCTATTGTCAGGGTAATATGGGTATCCTGTTGCCAGGATTATGCGAATGGCCTGTTGTCGGGGGTAATGTGAATGACTTGTTGCCAGGGTAATGTGAATGACCTGTTGCCAGGGTAATGTGAATGACCTATTCTTAGGGTAAAGAGAATAGCCTATTATCATGGTAAAGTGAATGGCCTGTTATAAGGGTAATGTCAATGGCCTGTTGCCAGGGTAATGAGAATAGCCTATTATCATCGTTATGTGAATGCCCTGTTATGAGGGTAATGTGAATGACCTGTTATAAGGGGAAATATGAATAGCCTGTTGCCAGGGTAATGTGAATGGCCTGTTGTCAGCGTAATGTGAATGGCCTGTTGCAAGGGTAATGTGAATGGCCTGTTGCCAGGGTCATGTAAATAACCTGTTAACAGGATATTGAGGATAGCTTGTTGTCTGTATAATGTGGATAGCCTTTAGGGCTGAATAGTATAATAGTTATGAGCAAGGTGGAGTAAATCGATGGGAACTGCACGTTTTCAGCTTTTACGGTAACGGAGCTGAATGTAGCACCATACTCAGTTAGTGGGTAGACAATAGCATATCACATTTCTTATCGATACTATCATTGTTACAGCTCAAACACAATGCAACCCTTGATACTTGATGTGTCAGTTACGATTTTCTTGGACCCCAACTTAAGAGGCACATAAATTGTAGCACTGTGTGAAACTGGTATTATTGGTACTCGTTGAAATAACCCTTTAATTATGTGGACAAAGTCTTGCCTCTGTACTGCCACTCGGTACTGACATTTTTGCCATCAGGTGTCAATCCCTGCCTAGGCAACACGCTTTGTGGTAATGGAACCACTTGCAAGAAAACTGGTGACACAGAGGAAGATTACAAGTGTTACTGCAAGCCAGGGTACGACAACATAACCAAGGATGTCAATCAAGACTTTATCTGCACTGGTATGATAGCTTTCTAAATAAGAGAGCCAATGGAATGAGTAAGGGTCTGATAGTGTGTTTATTAGCCTATTTATTTATTTGATTGGTAATTTACGACGCACTTAAGAACATTTCACTGATACGACGGCGGCCAGCATTATGGTGGGAGCAAAGAGGGCAGAGCCCGGGGAACACATACGACCACAATGCTGGTGATTAGCTACCATTCAGTATCGTCCAACACCAGAGAACGATTGAATTTGACAACTGAACATTGCATGCTTTACATGGTCACATATATGGAACTGTCCGATTTGTCTATTGTTCTTTGTGGGATTTTTTTTCTTTTTTGCATTAATATGGCTAACATTTGACCAATGAAACCGCGTGCTCTAGTCCAGTACAGCTGGTTCAACTAGGGTTTGAAGTCAAGAGGTTTGTCAAGTATCTGGCAAAGGTATTTTCCCTCATATATCTACAATATACTTCAGTATGGGCTAACAACCAAGCTGATAAATACATAAACCTTTCAGGATTGTTCGATAAAATAGACGGTGCTTTTCTAGCAGTGTCACACGGGCGAGGGGTGTGGTCGAGTGGTTAAGACGTGAGTCATTCAGTCGCAAGAGGGGAGAGTTCAATTGTGGCCTCGGACAAGGATTTTGTAGATGTCGCTGCAGATCTCCCGTTCCACAGTCTTATATTTGTGGAAGACCTCTTTTTGTGCAGCAATGTGACACATGAGACAGGTGGGACAGTAAGAGTAAAGATGATCGGTTTACCCCGAGCACTCTGCCCCCCCCTCCCCCCGCATTCGAGTCTTGCGGTGCGTGACAGCTTGCAGCATACTGCTTCACCACTGAACAGCACACAGATGATATTTGCAGAAAGGTATCTTCATTTGTACAGATAAGGACGAATGCATCGGCAAATCCCCATGTTCAGCCATTGAGAAGTGTGTTAACACATACGGGGATTACAGGTGTGATTGCGCGATGGGCTTTGAGACCAAAATGGCTGAATGCACAGGTAGGGCGTTTAAAGAACAAGTTCTTCACTTAAAATGAAAATTAAATTCATTGCACTTGAGGAAAACAGAATGAAATGTTCTTCTGATAGGGATGCCACCTGTACATATGATGAGATTGGTTGATAATCATGTCTTACAAAATTGAATAAATCAAAACGTAGCATGTTGAAAAATCAGTTAAAGTGAATCATCCGCAAGAAAGAGACCAAGTCATGCCACTTTCAGTGGTGGTAATTTGACATCTTGGGGTAATTTTGATCCCACTAAAATTAAATGTGATAGAAATGTACTGAAAGTATTGGAAATGTCTTTATTGTATTATATTTATACATGGTTTTTCGAGATTAAATGGTAATAAAGCTACATCCAGATTTGTTATTTATTTAACATCGTTTCAGATATTGACGAATGTGCACAAGGAGAGGGCTGTGGGGCCGGCGAGTGTAAAAACACGTATGGATCATACATGTGTGCGTGTGAAGACGGTCACGTGACTCAGGGCACACCCTGCACAGGTAAGGGCTGTACACTTACCAGTGCCTGCGGAATCAAACTGTTAAATGGTGAAATTTTAGACATCTGAATTAATGGCTTTGTTACGGTGGTGTATTAGTGCCATGTACTTTCATTTGAAATTTTGGCATTCTTTTTACATATAGGCCTATGTATACGTGCTAGTTAGGCGGATTATCCAGCTATTTATGAGTAAGGTTAGTTGATCAATTTACACAGAAAATAACTTTGTGGCGAAGAAAATTCGTTTTCATAATAATAGGCAAAAGGAGTTTTTCACACAGGAAATCACTTTTGCAAAGGAAATAACATTTTACATGAAAAATTAAAATATTTTCTATCACGGTATAAAAGATTTTCACAGCGGTGGAAATATTTTTCATGTGACATAATAATTTCCTATGTACAAAAATAATTTTCTCGTAAAAATGATTTCCTATGTAAAAAATTTGCCTACGATTGTGAAAAAGAATTTTCTTGGCTAAAAAGTAATTTTCTGAGTAAAACGATCAACTAACGTTACTGATAAAGAGCTTGATGAGCCGCCTACCTAGCAAGTATATGTAGAAAACTGCCCAAATATTTAAATGAAATCGTATTAATACACCACCGCACTTTGTTGACCATCCCTTTTTAACGCCTGGTCATAATTTGTAGATAGAGTTGCAGATGTTTAGTTTCAGAATGGTTTCTTAGCAGTACGTTGGAAATAATGAAATTTGTGGCTGAAATGGTGATTTTAATCAAACAGAAAATTGAACGAAATGAACGAGATTCGACATTGAGTAATGTCATGTCAACCAACTTTCATGGTGATCAGGAAGTTTGTGTAACAGACAAACTGTTCTGCAAGTATTAAATATATTAAGATCTATTTATTCAGGATGATACCGATTATTTGACTGATTTATTTATTTGATTGTTGTTTTGCGCTGTACTCAAGAATATTTCACTTGTACGACGGCGGCCAGCATTATGGTGGGAGGAAACCGGGCAGAGCCCGGGGGAAACCCACGATCACTCGCGGGTTGCTGGCAGATCTTTCCACGTAAGGCCGTGATACCGATTAAGATGTTGAGCTTGAAACCAAACAGGCTGTCAGTTCAAACCTATATTTTTGAAATGACAAAAAGCTTACGCCGGATATGCGTGTGAACGGGATTCACTTTTCCTGCAGAAGCAATTTTCTCGGCTTTACCAAACAATGTGTTGCATTGTTCTTATTGGCTCATCACCAAGTAGAGCGTATGACGGTATAGCGGTTTTGTCCGTCTGTACGCGGAGTAATTTTTGGTGGATAACTAGATATATAGAAGTGAGCATGTTGTCCCCATGGCAGTTTCCAGGGTAATGTAAATAACCTGTTAACAGGATATTGAGGATAGCTTGTTGTCTGTATAATGTGGATAGCCTTTAGGGCTGAATAGTATAACAGTTATGAGCAAGGTGGAGTAAATCGATGGGAACTGCACGTTTTCAGCTTTTACGGTAACGGAGCTGAATGTAGCACCATACTCAGTTAGTGGGTAGACAATAGCATATCACATTTCTTATCGATACTATCATTGTTACAGCTCAAACACAATGCAACCCTTGATACTTGATGTGTCAGTTACGATTTTCTTGGACCCCAACTTGAGAGGCACATAAATTGTAGCACTGTGTGAAACTGGTATTATTGGTACTCGTTGAAATAACCCTTTAATTATGTGGACAAAGTCTTGCCTCTGTACTGCCACTCGGTACTGACATTTTTGCCATCAGGTGTCAATCCCTGCCTAGGCAACACGCTTTGTGGTAATGGAACCTTCTGCGAGAAAACTGGTGACACAGAGGAAGATTACAAGTGTTACTGCAAGCGAGGGTACGACAACATAACCAAGGATGTCAATCAAGACTTTATCTGCACTGGTATGATAGCTTTCTAAATAAGAGAGCCAATGGAATGAGTAAGGGTCTGATAGTGTGTTTATTAGCCTATTTATTTATTTGATTGGTAATTTACGACGCACTTAAGAACATTTCACTGATACGACGGCGGCCAGCATTATGGTGGGAGCAAAACAGATAGAGCCCGGGGAACACATACGACCACAATGCTGGTGATTGTCTACCATTCAGTATCGTCCAACACCAGGGAACGATTGAATTTGACAACTGAACATTGCATGCTTTACATGGTCACATATATGGAACTGTCCGATTTGTCTATTGTTCTTTGTGGGGTTTTTTTTTTCATGAATATGGCTAACATTTGACCAATGAAACCGCGTGCTCTAGTCCAGTACAGCTGGTTCAACTAGGGTTTGAAGTCAAGAGGTTTGTCAAGTATCTGGCAAAGGTATTTCCCTCATTTATCTACGATATACTTCAGTATGGGCTAACAACCAAGCTGATAAATACATAAACCTTTCAGGATTGTTCGATAAAATAGACGGTGCTTTTCTAGCAGTGTCACACGGGCCAGGGATGTGGTCGAGTGGTTAAGACGTGAGTCATTCAGGTTCATTCAATAGTCGCAAGAGGGGAGAGTTCAATTGTGGCCTCGGACAAGGAATTTGTAGATGTCGCTGCAGATCTCCCGTTCCACAGTCTTATATTTGTGGAAGACCTCTTTTCCTCCAGCAATATGACACATGAGACAGGTGGGGCAGTAACAGTAAAGATGATCGGTTTACCCCGAGCACTCTGCCCCCCCCCCCCATTCGAGTCTTGCGGTGCGTGACAGCTTGCAGCATGCTGCTTCACCACTGGACAGCACACAGATGATATTTGCAGAAAGGTATCTTCATTTGTACAGATAAGGATGAATGCATCGGCAAATCCCCATGTTCAGCCATTGAGAAGTGTGTTAACACATACGGGGATTACAGGTGTGATTGCGCGATGGGCTTTGAGACCGAAAACGGTGAATGCACAGGTAGGGCGTTTAAAGAACAAGTTCTTCACTTAAAATGAAAATTAAATTCATTGCACTTGAGGAAAACAGAATGAAATGTTCTTCTGATAGGGATGCCACCTGTACATATGATGAGATTGGTTGATAATCAAGTCTTACAAAATTGAATAAATCAAAACGTAGCATGTTGAAAAATCAGTTAAAGTGAATCACCCGCAAGAAAGGGACCAAGTCATGCTACTTTCAGTGGTGGTAATTTGACATCTTGGGGTAATTTTGATCCCACTAAAATTAAATGTGATAGAAATGTACTGAAAGTATTGGAAATGTCTTTATTGTATTATATTTATACATGGTTTTTCGAAATTAAATGGTAATAAAGCTACATCCAGATTTGTTATTTATTTAACATCGTTTCAGATATTGACGAATGTGCACAAGGAGAGGGCTGTGGGGCCGGCGAGTGTAACAACACGTACGGATCATACATGTGTGCGTGTGAAGACGGTCACGTGACTCAGGGCACACCCTGCACAGGTAAGGGCTGTACACTTACCAGTGCCTGAGGAATCAAACTGTTAAATGGTGAAATTTTAGACATCTGAATTAATGGCTTTGTTACGGTGGTGTATTAGTGCCATGTACTTTCATTTGAATTTTTGGCATTCTTTTTACATATAGGCCTATGTGTACGTGCTAGTTAGGCGGATTATCCAGCTGTTCATGACTAAAGTTAGTTGATCAATGTACACAGAAAATAACTTTGTGGCGAAGAAAATTCGTTTTCATAATAATAGGCAAAAGGAGTTTTTCACACAGGAAATCACTTTTGCAAAGGAAATAACATTTTACATGAAAAATTAAAATATTTTCTATCACGGTATAAAAGATTTTCACCACGGTGGAAATATTTTTCATGTGACATAATAATTTCCTATGTACAAAAATTACTTTCTCGTAAAAATGATTTCCTATGTAAAAAATTTGCCTACGATTGTGAAAAAGAATTTTCTTGGCTAAAAAGTAATTTTCTGAGTAAAACGATCAACTAACGTTACTGATAAAGAGCTTGATGAGCCGCCTACCTAGCAAGTATATGTAGAAAACTGCCCAAATATTTAAATGAAATCGTATTAATACACCACCGTACTTTGTTGACCATCCCATTATAATGCCTGGTCATAACTTGTAGATAGAGTTGCAGATGTTTAGTTTCAGAATGGTTTCTTAGCAGTACGTTGGAAATAATGAAATTTGTGGCTGAAATAGTGATTTTAATCAAACGGAAAGGCCCAAATGAAAACTGAACGAAATGAACGAGATTCGACATTGAGTAATGTCATGTCAACCAACTTTCATGGTGATCAGGAAGTTTGTGTAACAGACAAACTGTTCTGCAAGTATTAAATATATTAAGATCTGTTTATTCAGGATGATACCGATTATTTGACTGATTTATTTATTTGATTGCTGTTTTACGACGTACTCAAGAATATTTCACTTGTACGACGGCTGCCAGCCACGTAAGGCCGTGATACCGATTAAGATGTTGAGCTTGAAACCAAACAGGCTGTCAGTTCAAACTTATATTTTTGAAATGACAAAAAGCTTACGCCGGATATGCGTGTGAACGGGATTCACTTTTCCTGCAGAAGCAATTTTCTCGGCTTTACCAAACAATGTGTTGCATTGTTCTTATTGGCTCATCACCAAGTAGAGAGTATGACGGTATAGCGGTTTTGTCCGTCTGTACGCGGAGTAATTTTTGGTGGATAACTAGATATATAGAAGTGAGCATGTTGTCCCTATGGCAGTTTCCAGGGTAAGAAACCAGATCCTTCTTTGCCATTAAATCAGCTTGTTCATTGCCAGCTACACCGACATGGAGCAGGAATCCACTCAAAGCAAACATGACTGCCATTATTAGTTACTTCTAAACAGAGGGTGTCTCTTCCACACCAGCCAGAGTCAACTAATTTATAGATTTCAATGATAGCCTTACTTGTCAACAGACTTGAATAACATATGGCCAGTTCACATTGGCTGTCTGACTGAGCCAATGGCAATAACGCTATTAGAATAGCTAACAGGGTCAAGCTAGCCTGTGGCCAAAGTGATTGGCATATTAACACAGCTAACAGCCTACATTATAATACGAAAGGAGAAAAAAAAACAAAATAAAACGCCTGTGGCCCTTTGCAATGGTAGTATAGAACGCCCAATTCACAGTCGTGACCTGTGGGGAGAAACCCTAATGTGACGGTATAGTGTGTCTGGTTTGCTGGCGTATCTCGTAATGCTTAAGTGAGGCATGCAGGTGGAAAGCCCAGTTTGACATTATGGCGTGTCAGGCTTGGTGGTGTGTCTGGTGATGCTCCAGTGAGGCATGCAGGGAAAAGCCCTTTCTTTATTCTTTAACATTATATTACTAATTTCTTTGTCTTTTCAGATGATCCTAACAACCACGTCGTGCGAAACACCGGTTAGTATATTTATATTCAGATGCAAGGCTATCAAATTCAACTACATGTTTATAGTTTATCTGGACGGCATGCATGAAAAACTCCTAATACACTGGTACATTCGCACTAATACACTTTTGTTCGATGGATGTGAGGGATTAATTGTATTAGGAGGCAGCTAGTATGAGGATCAATGAAAACATTGGAATGTTTCCTTTTTCTTTCCTTTTTGTTAAAAAACATCACATTTTCACCTTATAACGGATTTATAACAGTTATTCCATAATATATTTATTTAATTTGTATTTTTTCATTGATGTTTTACACCGTACTCAAGAATATTTCACTTGTACGACGGCGGCCAGTATTGTGGTTTGAGGCGACCGGTTTCATCCCGGGGGAAACCCACGTCGACCCATAATCTAATATAATGTTTCACGATTTCGGTTATATTTTAGTTCTTTCCGTCACCGTTGTCGCTGTGGTAATAGTCATGTTACTAACCATGCCTATTCGATGTCTCTGGTAAGTGTTACTATTATTATTTTGTAAGACGTCAGCTTAAAGAGATATTAAGACAAAAAGATAGCCTTTCTGGACAACATCAAAACTAGGTACAATCTGATAGATACCCGACCGAATTATACATAGCCACCAGCGTTGTGACATACGTTTGTTATAATGTTGTTCTATCGCCTTACCCAGACAACAGGTTATCGACAGAAGCATTCACATTGCCTTGACATCAAATTCTCCATATGTTCCTGACATTTTCTTTTAACCGTCCTTTTGGTGTAGGTGAATTTGACCGCCTTCCATGTGAACGCTGTTAATAGACAGAATGTTGGAATCATATATAGGCTATGTGTGATTCACATCCAGGATCTGTATTACAGCAGCCTGTCACAGAAAGCGTCTCTACGTAATTCCCGGTCAGTACAAGCACATGAAACAGTGAGCGAGATCAGCTGGCCACAACCTAGACAGTTGCCAACTGATTAAGCGATGACGTTTGGCCTGACGAAGATGGGGATGGGGAAAGTCATTCAGCAATCGAACTTACTGGTGGTTGGCCATTATTCCAGGAATCACTTTGTCACCGTGTAAAAGCCATATTTATCCCATAATTTGCCCCTGTCAGTGACATAACAACAGAGATGTTCATTTCGACATCCCACACGCAATATATAAGCTCCAAAATTTGAATTTGTTGCCGGTATTTAAATTTTCATTGATTAGCTTATCCAATGAAAACATGCAACTGACCACCGGACTACTTGTTTCGTGATCGTCTGTTGCAGTGAGGAAAAAGGAAAATAAAATTCACGCTAGATATCACATTCTAAAGCAACATGACGGCGGTTTCTTGCTATGCTTTTTGCAATCAAATAAAAAAAATAAGTAAATACATGTCTTTGGATCACTCTGCAGTTATGACATTTTCATCTTTCGGTAAGGATTAATTGGAAAAATGTAGCGCTTGACACTATAAACCCATTCACAAACACAAACTTTACGACAGCACCGAGATCAGATTTTTATGTCACCAAATTAACCACGCAAATATACAAACTTAACTCTTTGCCCCGTAGACTCCAAAGAGATTTCTCGCTTATATAAATAAACGATCTGTGATCTGCACTTGGTGCATGCACCTCATGTTTATTCTTAGATCTAGCTCATTCCATTTGCCATCTCAAAGACGATAACTAGTCCTACAATGACTTCTCCATTCAAAATCTACCACCGCATGGAAATGTCCAAATGAGGAACCAAAATCAAGCCTCTGGAATCACCGTAGACAATGTGTTTTCGTATTCTTCGGTAAGATCAGGTAATAGGTTCTTTCCTAGGCTGTTCGTGTTAAAAGTCTATTTTTGGGTATTTTCTTCTGTTAGATTTGGAAAGCACCGCTCCTCACACCATGCGAGCAATCGCATGACATAGCGTTCGAGTTAAGTGTTTCGACAAATGAGAGGCTGTTACTGTAGATATCGTGGAAAATAAACATTATCTTATTATCGCGATCTAATGGATTGTGTTGTGTTTTCTGTTCACGGAATTCAGCGATTCCGTCAATAGTTTCTAGAACTATATCAAGTGGAATGTATATTTCGGTCCTGCCGGTTTCACTCATATCGATATGATTTCGCATCTCATTTACATAAGCCTAATAGTCAAAACGAACACAAATTTGTCTTATCGTTCAAGTGCCTAAAATTGTTCCTAATAAATTACAGGATAAATGGGATAAGCAATGAGTGAACATTTATATCAACTTTATTATAATCCTGATGTAAAATTTCATTTGTGAAAGTGAAAGTGAAGCACTCGCTTAATAAGTCTGATATAATGGGTCACCCATTGTATATCTTCTGTAGACCTATACTATAGATAAATCAAATACAGTAAAAGCATTTGGTCCACGAACACGGGAAAATAAGAAAACAGCAAAAATGATAAAAGTTTTATCACTATATGTGTGCTATATATGTCGCCAAAAAAGTTACAGTGTCAAACGCATAGCCATATTACCCTGCTTATCTACACATATTTGAAATCTCATCTTATCACATACGAGGCATTTCACGATGTAAAAATTTCTAAATATGATACAAGAGATAGTTGACTTATTTTTAATCGATCAAAATCAAGTTTTCTGCCTCGTATTATTCGTCCATTTTTTCTCTGGCAACAATATGGTCCTTACATTTAAACATGTTTAATATCTCATGCTGGTTGATGTTCGATTTCACACTGTATTCCGACCAACTCATTGCACGTTACGTGGTAACTTGCTACGTATTACATAACATACGGGTAAATCTTGTAATACTGCATTGCAGGCATTTGTGTATTGCGCAGTGGGAACTACACATACAGAGAGTTTTTCAGTCGTTGTCGAAACTTCTCCGCAGATAGAGATGCTCTTCGCGTGTAATACGTGACCCCAGTGAATTGTTGAGTACTTTAAGATGCACAGCAGTAGGGTTATTATATGTAAGTCAGTGTAATCACTTACCGTCGGGTTTTTTTTCTTCTACATACTAGACAACGTTCAAGTCTTCGAACCCCCAGATTGTCAGGTGGGACCGATGCTTCTCGTGTTTCCCAGATAAACCATAATCCACATTAACATAATATCATCATTTTGAGAATAATGGCGACGAAAAGGGTTAAAAAGGGAATAATTTATAAAAGGAAAACTAGATTATCCTGAAGTAATCTGTCTGCTATCTAAACGTAAATGATCTCAAGAAAATAGAGATAGAAAGAGGGTGTGAGGAAAAGAAAGAACAATACACCATCAACTATTTTGGGACAATACACCATCAACTTTTTTCCGACAATACACCATCAACTTTTTTTCGACAACACGTGTTTAATTCCTCTCTCCTTGGGATAAAACGGTGTAAATATATTATGCTGAGCTTAATCAAGCACATTGGAGTGAGGATTTTGTCAGTATCTTTTCTGCTAACAGAAATTTAACAATCATCTTTGACAGAGATGTATACATGAACATGACCAAAATAGTGATTGAAGAGAAAGGACAACAAGCCTGATTGGGAGGTTCCCTCAACATGTGCGGGGATAATGATTAATAGTTGTCACTGTATACTTCCTGGACAGTGTTTCTGAACCAAGAGGTTAGTGGTGCATTTTGAGTTCTGTATGGTTGATGGTGTTCCAAACTTTTAGCTGTAATATGGGTTGTGCGAGAACTTGCCTTACGACATGTGTCGTCCTTTTGATTCTGTTCGCTGGGTTACGGGTATATGGTGAGTATGTTTCTCACTCAACAACGGAGACAATCGAACAATTATTGTGAATAGCTCGTTGTTGAAGTAATGTGGATAGCCTGTTGGCGATCAAAGTATTGTTACTTATTTATCTATCTGATTGGTGATATTCGCCGTGTACAAAAATATTTCACTTACACCACGGTGACCAGCATTATGGTTGGACGAAACCGTAGAGGGCCTGGGGGAAACCCACGACCATCCAGCTGGCAGACCTTCCCACATGCGACTGGAGAGGAAGCCAACATGAGCTGGATTTCAACTCGCAGGGACCGTATTAATGCGAGGCTCCTTGGTCATAACCACTGGGCAAAGCAGCCCGTTTATAGAATTATAGGGTAGCCTATTGTCAGGGTAATATGGGTATCCTGTTGCCAGGATTATGCGAATGGCCTGTTGTCGGGGGTAATGTGAATGACTTGTTGCCAGGGTAATGTGAATGACCTGTTGCCAGGGTAATGTGAATGACCTATTCTTAGGGTAAAGAGAATAGCCTATTATCATGGTAATGTTATGAGGGTAAAGTGACTGGCCTGTTATAAGGGTAATGTCAATGGCCTGTTGCCAGGGTAACGTGAATGCCCTGTTGTCAGGGTAATGAGAATAGCCTATTATCATCGTTATGTGAATGCCCTGTTATGAGGGTAATGTGAATGACCTGTTATAAGGGGAAATATGAATAGCCTGTTGTCTGGGTAATGTCAATGACCTGTTGCCAGGGTAGTGTCAATGGCCTGTTGTCAGCGTAATGTGAATGGCCTGTTGTAAGGGTAATGTGAATGGCCTGTTGCCAGGGTAATGTAAATAACCTGTTAACAGGATATTGAGGATAGCTTGTTGTCTGTATAATGTGGATAGCCTTTAGGGCTGAATAGTATAACAGTTATGAGCAAGGTGGAGTAAATCGATGGGAACTGCACGTTGTCAGCTTTTACTGTAACGGAGCTGAATGTAGCACCATACTCAGTTAGTGGGTAGACAATAGCATATCACATTTCTTATCGATACTATCATTGTTACAGCTCAAACACAATGCAACCCTTGATACTTGATGTGTCAGTTCCGATTTTCTTGGACCCCAACTTAAAAGGCACATAAATTGTAACACTGTGTGAAACTGGTATTATTGGTATTCGTTCAAATAACCCTTTAATTATGTGGACAAAGTCTTGCCTCTGTACTGCCACTCGGTACTGACATTTTTGCCATCAGGTGTCAATCCCTGCCTAGGCAACACGCTTTGTGGTAATGGAACCACCTGCGAGAACACTGGTGACACAGAGGAAGATTACAAGTGTGACTGCAAGCCAGGGTACGAAAACAAAACCAAGGATGTCAATCAAGGCTTTATCTGCACTGGTATGATAGCTTTTTAAATAAGAGAGCCAATGGAATGAGTAAGGGTCTGATAGTGTGTTTATTAGCCTATTTATTTATTTGATTGGTAATTTACGACGCACTTAAGAACATTTCACTGATACGACGGCGGCCAGCATTATGGTGGGAGCAAAACAGATAGAGCCCGGGGAACACATACGACCACAATGCTGGTGATTAGCTACCATTCAGTATCGTCCAACACCAGGGAACGATTGAATTTGACAACTGAACATTGCATGCTTTACATGGTCACATATATGGAACTGTCCGATTTGTCTATTGTTCTTTGTGGGTTTTTTTTTTTTTGCATGAAAATGGCTAACATTTGACCAATGAAACCGCGTGCTCTAGTCCAGTACAGCTGGTTCAACTAGGGTTTGAAGTC
Source organism: Acanthopleura granulata (assembly GCA_016165875.1). NCBI lineage: Eukaryota > Metazoa > Mollusca > Polyplacophora > Chitonida > Chitonidae > Acanthopleura > Acanthopleura granulata. The sequence goes on along the minus strand of JABBOT010000003.1, from coordinate 10,401,187 downwards.
AAGAGGTTTGTCAAGTATCTGGCAAAGGTATTTTCCCTCATTTATCTACGATATACTTCAGTATGGGCTAACAACCAAGCTGATAAATACATAAACCTTTCAGGATTGTTCGATAAAATAGACGGTGCTTTTCTAGCAGTGTCACACGGGCCAGGAATGTGGTCGAGTGGTTAAGACGTGAGTCATTCAGTCGCAAGAGGGGAGAGTTCAATTGTGGCCTCGGACAAGGAATTTGTAGATGTCGCTGCAGATCTCCCGTTCCACAGTCTTATATTTGTGGAAGACCTCTTTTCCTCCAGCAATATGACACATGAGACAGGTGGGGCAGTAACAGTAAAGATGATCGGTTTACCCCGAGCACTCTGCCCCCCCCCCCCCATTCGAGTCTTGCGGTGCGTGACAGCTTGCAGCATGCTGCTTCACCACTGGACAGCACAAAGATGATATTTGCAGAAAGGTATCTTCATTTGTACAGATAAGGACGAATGCATCGGCAAATCCTCATGTTCAGCCATTGAGAAGTGTGTTAACACATACGGGGATTACAGGTGTGATTGCGCGATGGGCTTTGAGACCAAAAACGGTGATTGCACAGGTAGGGTGTTTAAAGAACAAGTTCTTCACTCCAAATGAAAATTAAATTCATTGCACTTGAGGAAAACAGAATGAAATGTTCTTCTTATAGGGATGCCACCTGTACATATGATGAGGTTGGTTGATAATCAAGTCTTACAAAATTGAATAAATGAAAAAAGTAGCATGTTGAAAAATCAGTTAAAGTGAATCACCCGCAAAAAAGAGACCAAGTCATTCCACTTTCAGTGGTGGTAATTTGACATCTTGGGGTAATTTTGATCCCACTAAAATTAAATGTGATAGAAATGTACTGAAAGTATTGGAAATGTCTTTATTGTATTATATTTATACATGGTTTTTCGAGACTAAATTGTAATAAACCTACATCCAGATTTGTTATTTATTTAACATCGTTTCAGATATTGACGAATGTGCACAAGGAGAGGGCTGTGGGGCCGGCGAGTGTAAAAACACGTACGGATCATACATGTGTGGGTGTGAAGACGGTCACGTGACTCAGGGCACACCCTGCACAGGTAAGGGCAGTACACTTACCAGTGCCTGAGGAATCAAACTGTTAAATGGTGAAATTTTAGACATCTGAATTAATGGCTTTGTTACAGTGGTGTATTAGTGCCATGTACTTTCATTTGAATTTTTGGCATTCTTTTTACATATAGGCCTATGTATACGTGCTAGTTAGGCGGATTATCCAGCTGTTCATGACTAAAGTTAGTTGATCAATGTACACAGAAAATAACTTTGTGGCGAAGAAAATTCGTTTTCATAATAATAGCCAAAAGGAGTTTTTCACACAGGAAATCACTTTTACAAAGGAAATAACATTTTACATGAAAAATTAAAATATTTTCTATCACGGTATAAAAGACTTTAACCGCGAAGAAAATTATTTTCACCACGGTGGAAATATTTTTCATGTGACGTAATAATTTTCTAAGTACGAAAATAATTTTCTCGTAAAAATGATTTCCTATGTAAAAAACTTGCTACTATTGTGAAAAAGAATTTTCTTGGCTAAAAAGTAATTTTCTGAGGAAAACGATCAACTAACGTTACTGATAAAGAGCTTGATGAGCCGCCTACCTAGCAAGTATATGTATAAAACTGCCCAAAATTTAAATGAAATTATACTAATAGGCCACCATACTTTGTTGACCATCCCATTATAATGCCTTGTCATAACTTGTAGATAGAGTTGCAGATGTTTAGTTTCAGAATGGTTTCTTAGCAGTACGTTGGAAATAATGAAATTTGTGGCTGAAATAGTGATTTTAATCAAACGGAAAGGCTCATATGAAAACTGAACGAAATGAACGAGATTCGACATTGAGTAATGTCATGTCAACCAACTTTCATGGTGATCAGGAAGTTTGTGTAACAGACAAACTTAAATATATTAAGATCTATTTATTCAGGATGATACCGATTATTTGATTGATTTATTTATTTGATTGTTGTTTTGCGCTGTACTCAAGAATATTTCACTTGTACGACGGCGGCCAGCATTATGGTGGGAGGAAACCGGGCAGAGCCCGGGGGAAACCCACGACCACCCGCGGGTTGCTGGCAGACCTTTCCACGTAAGGCCGTGATACCGATTAAGATGTTGAGCTTGAAACCAAACAGGCTGTCAGTTCAAACTTATATTTTTGAAATGACAAAAAGCTTAAATAAAGCTTTAAAAAGCATGATATGCATGTGAACGGGATTAACTTTTCCTGCAGAAGCAATATTCTCGGCTTTACCAAACAATGTGTTGCATTGTTCTTATTGGCTCATCACCAAGTAGAGCGTATGACGGTATAGCGGTTTTGTCCGTCTGTACGGATAGTAATTTTTGGTTGATAACTAGATATATAGAAGTGACCATGCTCTTCGTATTGGCAGTTTCCAGGGTAAGTTAACTGCAGCCTGATTCCGTATATGTACAAAAGTTATTGTATACAACTGTTTTGTAGGCTTATATATTGTTTAAATTTTTGGTGGTTACATATTTTTTGATACAGACGTAGCAATATATCTGTCCTTCCACAGTTCCTACTGTAACTTGATTGCCAATATCTATCTATATATCTACTATATCTATAGGAATATATTAATTTGTTTCTATATTAACTGGGGCACGTGAATTCCTGTTAACTTTCAGGTGGTCTCAAAGGCGAGAGTGTGACGATAATTGGTAAGTACATCAATATTAAATTTATACCACACTAATGCATTGCGGGAAACGTTACCATAAGATCGCATCATATTGTAGAACGATCCTTTATGTTAGCAGGATTCAGTTATAAACAGCCCATACTTACTTCCAGAGCATGAAGAAAACGCTATTGGTTCCTACAGCGAAAAAGAAACCTCGACGTTGTGAAGGTGGGAGAAAATAGACCAATGGAGAAAATGCTTAGATGCATAGCAGAAAGTTAAAACTGGTTTTTGAAAGGACAAAAAACTATCCCTAGGGAAACATGGAAAGAGTTCTCGGGGCTATCGTTCGCCATATTCAAGGAACGCATTGAAATAATACATTTATATTAAACTATAATACTCACAGGACATTGCGTATTTCCCGTTGTAGTAATTGCGGCGACCTTGAGCGCTGTGGGGCTTCTGTTGATTCTCGGAGGGCTTGTTTATTTCAGAATAAGGTGAGATGTTCATGGCACGCTGTTAAAATGTATTACTTTTTCAAATTCAAATTCAAGCCCAAGTGGCGCTGACTTCCAGCAAGTAGTCGTGGGTTTCCCCCTTTCACTGCCCGGTTTCCTCCTACAATAATGCTGACCGCCGTCGTATGAAATATATCTTATGTACCGCACAATACACAAATCAAATAAATACATTAATAAATAAAATTCATACCTGAACATACTGAGCAGAGTATGGAATGTTACCACAGGGCATTACACTTGGAGATACATTTGGCAATGAGATGCATAACTCGTGTAATCGGGACATCAGAGGTCCAATCCCGAATAAGGTTATACCAAGAATATCACAGTCTGGAATTTTGGTACTTACCCTGTGGTTATCATGGGAAGTTGGGCAGAAAGGCTGTAGCAAGGTGGGACATCGTGGGCAAGAGGCTGTTAGTCTACTGTAACTCCATGGGTGGAACATCGAGGGCAAGATGATGGTAGTGTACTGTAGCTGGGTGAATCATCGTGGGCAAGAGGTTAGTGTACTCTATGGGTGGGGAATTGTGGGCAAGATGATTTTAGTATACAGTAACTGGGAGGAGCATCGTGGGCGAAAGGATGTTAGTATACTGTAGTTTCGTGGGGCATCGTGTGCGAGATGGTGCGTTGATTTTAGTATACAGTAACTGGGTGGAGTATCCTGGGCAAGATGATATCAGTATACAGTAGCTGTGTGGGACATACTGGGCAAGATGATGTTAGTGTACTGTAGTTGGGTGGGGCATCGAGGGCAAGATGATATCAGTATATTGTAGCTGGTTGGAGCATGCTGGGCAAGACGATGTTAGTATACTGTAGCTGGGAGGAGCATCGTGGACAAGGGGATGTAAGTAAACTGTAGCTGGGTGGGGCATCGAGGGCAAGATGACGTTAGTATACTGTAGATGTGTGGGGCATCGTGTTCCAGAGATATTGTCCTTAAGTAAACAATAGCCTGGTAGTGAAGTAGTAACATCTTCTTTACCCAAACAGAAAGTCATCCAAGTTACTTTGACAGGCAGCAATGTTCACAAGCCTAAGAGCGCAAGGTGACCATTACACTGATGTCAGGCTCGTGACTCTGCATGCACTCAGTTTTCATGGAGATGAAGTTGTTGATAACGCTTGTTCTCATCGTTCTTGTTCTCTCCATTGCTTTCGAAAATATTTAATTAATTTATAATTAATTTTCCTTCGCTGACTGCCTGTCCTTGCTTCAGAACACCTCGAAGGGTTCGAGACTTAACACTGTCTTCTTCACAAGATGTGGGTCGTATCTCAGAAAGTGAAAGTGATTACCCGAGTCCCGCAGTTGATACACAGATACGTGACCAGTTGAGAAAGAAATACACGATTACTCTACACCATAATTCACTAGGTCACGATGAAAGTAGGGAATCTATCTATTCCCTGTCAAAATATTGAAAGCTTGAGAGAACACATGTGCGAACCCCTTTCGTCTTAAGTATATTCAGAAATCGAACGAGCCGAGTCTGACTTGGAAAAAAAAAACACACTCAGCATTGTTATAGGGTGCTGTATTTGAATAAACAGTTTGCCAATACAAAGCGATGGTCATTAACTTTGTCAACTGTAACTCTTTGATCTCACACGGAGCCTTAACAGTTCATGCTGCTCTATGGTCAAAACTTAATGGCAGAACCTGTTTGGATTGGTTTTAAAGGAGAAGATCGAGTTGGGGTCAGGAGCAACCAGCTCAACGCCCTATGTAAACGAGCGCTGAACATCTGAAGAATTTAATCAATGGTAAACGACCACAATTTTTAGTAATATAATATATTTTATTATATTATTCAAGACATATAATAAGCTGTGAATTATTATATTAATATATTATTCTATAGTAAGTTTGCCTGAAGCTTTTTCAGATAAAGCTTTACTGTTCAAGCAATTTTATATGTGCACTTGTAATTTGTGATGGATTTACACAAATTTGCCAAAGATGAAAGGAACATGCTTGTACTTTTTAACCCAGAAAAACAGTTTTATGCTTGTTTAAACATTTATTCAAGTCTTGTTAAGAGCATATATTTCAAATATATTTATATGATTTTATATGAAAATTCGCTAACTATAATTTTTGAGATGAATTGATTTAAATTTTCAGATAACCTATAATACAACATTTTAATATTAATACTGTACTGTAGTTATGTACATATTGTTATTTATAATCAATGGTAATATAGCTCATATCGGGCTATAATGAAATATCCTTATAAATATAATACATGTGAGTGCTTATTTTCGTTTATCTGATTACATCGGGTTCCATGGCCGAGTAGTTAGTGTGTAAGCGCAGAACAATGACTCAGGAGCCTCCCACCAATGCGGTCGGTCTGGGTTCAGCTCACGCTGGATTCCCCTCCAGCCTGTGGGAAGGCATTTCGGCAACCTGCGGATGGTCGTGTGTTTCCTCGGGACTCTGTCCTGTTTTCTCTGACCATAATGCTAGCCACCGTCGTATAAGTGAAATATTCCTCAGTATTGCTCAAAAGATCAATAAATGAATAAACTGATGGTTATAATTTAAGTCATTACATGATGCTTTACCTAATTGAATTCTTTTACTTTTATACAATTCATATTTTGTTACTCATTTTGTGCTCCCGTATAGAATGATTGACACAAAAGGCTAAGTGAAGATATACCGATATGACCCAGTGGTTGTCTAGCGCCAAACACCGAATGGGAGCCGTAAAGCGTAGAGATTCAACTGGTGGAAACTTTCGGTGTTTGGCACTATTTCAATGTTGAAATATCAGGATTGTCTTCGTGTAGGTGGAAGACATGTTTGACATTGTTTCAATTGCATATTTACATTTGTAAAGGAGATGTGTACATTGACCTTTGATTCATGCTTTATTACATGATATTTAGACAATAACTGTTTTTATAAATGCCAAATAAAATATGACAAGTTGATGTGTGTGTCGTATAAATGATGCCTTATATGAATGTTGAAGACCGATGCTCACTGTATAGCAAACCTAATTTTTGTAATATTCACTGTTTATGACACTTGTCAAATGACATTGATATCAGTTATCAGTTTGGTATAGGAAGGAGGAAGGTTTACAAAGTAGCATATTATTTATTAGAGTAATTATCATACACAGTAAAAGAGTATAATTGTGGTTGATTTTAGCGAATTTAGGGAATTGATGATAAATGTATCTTATCACAAATCGCCCCTGGTTATGATTAGTGGAAAGTACATGTATATCGGTTTCATCGTCGAGTGGGTGGGCGGAACCTGCGCTGAAATTGAACTCTCTTAACCATGTATGATGAGCCTGTGAGTGGATTTATCATAACAGATACAAGGCTGATGACACGTTGGTTAGACAATTATTACACAGGCCATGAGTAATGCGCAGAAAGTTATATCAATTTTAGTAAGCTTCCTGTTTTCGAGGCACTATTTTAAACAATACACATTTAATTACTTAATAATGACAAAGATTTGATGGTTGTGTACAAGTACTTCCGCTATCATTTGCTCATCGCCATATATATGAACAATGACTATGAAACATTCAGTTATTAAAATGCCCTTGAACATGCGTGTTTTGGAGTGTCATGTGTGAGTTTCTACAGCGGTGAGGCGTCAGTCATTATGTAGCCTCGGCCTAAGTAGTGTATGGACGAGTGACACAAGTCTGTATAAATCTATCCCTTGTAGTGTCACAACAGCGAAAAAATACAATAGGTGGATGTCCCTTTACAATAGCAGTCGGGTTCGATTCCACAAGGCATATCTGACCTAGTCATAATGCTTTTTTTTGGCGAGGTGATCAGAAGTTTGCTTGATTGATTGATTGATTTGATTGGTATTTCACTTATGTGTATAGGACGGCGGTCAAAATTTGCATTTTTACAGTAAAAATATAAGATCTGAAATCGTATTTCTAATTTTAACTTTAACATGTATGTTAAAACTTGCTTTGTGAAAAGTATGGCACCTCACGGTGCTGATCTCACAAGCAGGGCAAAATTGGCCTGGTGGATTTCTCGGCGACTGTGAATGGAATACAAAAGTTGTCTCCCTTCCATAGTTACTATCCACCAAGAAGCTCATTAACTGTCAGTCACGAGGCGGAAGTCAATGACGTCAAATACCAGAACCTTGTCCGGTATAGGCTGGCTACCGGGCCTCGGGATTGCAAGCGTTAGCAATGTGAGGCTCGGGAACCAGGATGTATTCGGCAATAGACTGATTATTGCCTATAACGCCACTTTGGCAAATACTGACGCCATATTGTGAGTTGAGTATTGTGGGATGCTGAGTCGTGATGAAGTTAATGTGTTTTTCGCTACATAAAATGAAATATACATACCCACATACCTTGCAAAATTAAACTTATGTTTTTGTGAAGTAGCAGCATTTTACAGCCATCACTTATAAGCCTCCACCGTCACTAAATTAGATAGGTTACCTTTAGGCATCAGTCATCTCTGTGTACTACATGTACCACTTATTGTGTCCGGTTTGTGCAGTTCAGCTCTGTCTTCTGTAGTTATGGTCCTCAAATGTCAAGTAGCACTATGTTCCGTTTTTCTGTGGACTTCTGACAAGATTTGCAAGTGATGAAACATGCTCCGCCAGGCTAGTGCTTGGCGAGCCATACCATGACGCTATCCTCTACTTGGCTCTATCTATTTATTACTTCCTCAAAGACGTTTAAGTGTTTACAGGTGTTTATTTGTATTTCTGTCTACCAGACAGCAACAGGGGAGTTTCGAGTTCGAACTCTTTTGTTGTAAAAGGTAAAAAGAGTCCACTGTCCCATTATCAAAATGTCAGGCCATTTTATTCACTTTAATTTACCAATCGCCTGTCTCGCCATTTTAGAGAGGTAAAAACGAACTCTCCTGCAATCTGCAGCTTCTCAAGTTAAAAACTTTTCAGTTCGTCAATTTTGCCCATCATACTTCTAGTCTAAATAACTTTTTGTCACACTTTTCTGAAAGGTACATGTTATAGTAATTGTAATCAGAAATAACAGATCACATTATACAGTAGGGCCTTTCTTACCTTTAGCGATAAAAGAGTTCGAACTCGAAACTCCCCTATTGAGGATCATCATGGACAAGTGGTTAGCGCCTTTGTCTCTCATCAATGTAGTTGATGTGAGTTCAGGAAAGTCTGCCTGCGGATGGTTGTTGATTTCCCCCCGGGTTTCTTCCAACCATAATGCTGGTCGCTGTCGTAGAATTGAAACATTCTTGAGTACGCCGTAAAACAACAATTACATAAATAAATAAATAAATAAATAAATAAATGAATAGCCCGTCAACGATTTCAGTGAAAAGCTAATTCATAGAGCTGTATGAAATATTGTGTACAGCTTGGCGTTTTCCATCCCCCTCACATTTTGATGTTGATCAGGATCAGAATCTGCATGAGGGGAATTCCTTTAAGATTCTTGATCATTGCCGCATAGAATGCAACATGTGTATTTTCTTTTAACTTACAACAGTGCCAACAGAGTATTGTCCCTTTGGTTCATCCAGTCATTCGCGTTCTCTGAAAATGTTTTGCCCGAACTTTCCAAATTCCTTTTACATCTATCGAACATTACAATCATTACGCCTTTTTCACAATCTAGATAATAATATCAAAAACAGATTACCCCCCTATGCTAATATATTGGTTTTAAAAGCAGCAGAGCTCAACAATCTGTTAAAGTTACAAGTTTCTTTACGGCTTAGAGCTATCCATTTAGACACAACAAGGAAAAAGATCTAAAATGAAAAAACATCAGCAGGAGTTCATATTCAGAATAGTAACACAAATCATGAGTGGAAATTACCAGTAGCAGTTATTATATCATATTACTATCTTGTTTTACCATGAACTAGGACGAACAGAATATTAAGATTGTATACCTTCAGTCGATGTCGGCATCTTGCAGTAAGGACCAGATATAATCTTGAAGGAATTTCGGAGATCATGGCCATGTTTCCAGCTTCTCTTCCATATTAGTTGTCCTGAGTCGTTATATTCACTATACTCGAACTCAGATGTTTCACATGTACTGTCATCAAAGTGCCAAATCTTTACGAAACGAAGTTTCTTAAGTAGTCGGCCTGCTTTCACGAACTTCAAAAGTTCTGTAATTGCTTAAGTGTGTATTTTTTGCCTCCTTTATCATTGTGTGTTTCTGAAAATAAAACATTACATCAATGGGAGGCTCTGAGGGACTACACAAAAGGGTCCAAAAAGCAGAGAAACATATCGTTTTGTGTGTACTACCCAAGTGCTTTTTGAGCACACATGCGCCTAGAATCCAAGAAAGAACAAAGGAGCACATGGCTTTCGACCCCTTTGATAAAGGCGGGAATGGGGTTTAGCCTATTAGCCTTTCTTTTGCTTGAAAAAAATTACTGAGGAAGTTTCAATTCCGTCCGACCTTTTAGCGAATTTTAATTTCCGGACAAGACCGAGGGTAGGCGACAAAATCTTGGTGACAAAGTCAAATGAATAAAAAATGGACGCTGGTGAAGTTAAAGATCTCTATGCACCAGATTTTTATCACTTGTGAGGTCATAGCTTTTATTGTTTATAACACAGTCAGAATTACCTCATGGTTAGACAAAACCTGTTTTTGGAAGTAAAATAAAACCCAGATTACATCCAATGCCTGAGTACAGAGCTGTTTTCTGAATGCTAAGCTGGAATGATTGAAGTTGCGCTTAGATCTGCCTTTACGGGGGAAAAATTGCATTTCAAGACTATTGATAAACTTTTAGGAAGGTATAAATCCCAGAATAGTTGCCTGGCCAAAACCAGACCAAGTACAAAGTCCACACGACAAAGTCTTACAGAGGCAAAATTGTACTACCCTTTACGTACTTCAACATCCAGTATAAATCATAAATAAAGCTTTTTTAAGCTTGATCGGTTAAGATTCCCCATACGATTACGTCACATACGAATTAGTGAAATCTTCTCAGTCAGGTGACAGGGCATACAGGATTTTATGTGGCTGGCATTGCGAAGATTCATTCAAATCAAGAATGTGAATTAAGACAAAGTGTCTTTATCTCAGATGATAACGACTGGAAGGAAAGTAAATTGTCAAAGGTCGTTGGTTGACCCAGCGCACTTCAGTTTCCTTCATCTACGTAACTGTGGGTCTCCGTGGGGGGTTAGGGCGCCAGTGCGGCATTATGACCCCTGCCTCTCACCAATGCGGTCGTTGTGAGTCCAGCTCACGCTATACTTGGGAAGGTCCGCCAGCAACCTTTGGATGGTCGTGGGTTTTCAGAGGGCTCTGTCCGGTTTCCTCCCACGACGTCGTGAAATATTCTTGAGTACGACGTAAAACACCAATCAAATAAATAAATAAATCGTCTACGTAACTAGCCACTATCATCCAAATGAACATTTGAGTAACTAAATCTGCAATGTACTCGTTAATCGGCACTATTACCTACAATTATGACTGTTAAAACTGGTCTATGGCCATAATTAGTCGGCGTAACTGCAATCTGCACCCACTTTAACACAACTTACACATGAATCAACCGCTTTACCATTCCTGAGGAACTTACACAAACATGTAATGTCACTCGTAATAAATGAAGATTTCATTTATCAATTTTTCCGGATTGATATATCATTAAAAATGACGTTGTCAGATGTATATTTCTCTTCACCGTTAAACCACGGCGTAATTTTCTGTCAAATTTGTAGAAATTTGGGTATATATACAATGTAAACTGGAATGGCTTATATAGATACAGTTAATATATTGGGAGCCTTATACTTGTGCATACATAAATCATTGTTACGAAGACTAGTGTAGAATACTACCAGCAGTACACAAATATTTCTTCATGGCGCAGGGTTATCTGCTTCTGTGTTACCTTACCAATTGCCTGATCGAGTGTTACTGTCCCAGTTGCTTGATCGTGTGTTTATATATTCGTTGCCTCATCTTATGTTGGTATCTCCGTTGCCTGATTGCGTGTTAGAATCGTGTGTTGTGAGACTAGTCACGAGTGTTTTTGGATTCTGAGGTCACACCTCTGATATATACGATGACGTATTAGTGGAGGTGTTCTGATAGCATGGTATATCATGGATAATAATACCAAACTATCCACAGATTCATATACGCCTTTGATATCCAGCTGGCAGACGAGATGGGTAGACAAGATAAAGTTCTCAGTATTGCAGAATAACTGTAGCGGCACATATGAAATGGAAAATTGAGAATAAAAAAATATTTTTTGCTGATTCCTGATTGATTTCCTACCCTTGCATCTTTTTGCCTCTTTACAAAACAGACGAAAACCGTAAGCAATATAATCGATATCAGAATTATGAATATACCACATATATGTAATGGCGCGACTGATCATGTCAGATGTCGCGCGCTTCACTGCTGGATCGTATTCCACCACCTCTGCCAGTCACTGCAACCTGTGACCTGTTCATGCTGTCAGGCACCGGGATTCTCGTTACCCAGGTCATTGTCACCCTGTCAAAGTACACTTTACTCACGGACTGCTTCAATTATAACCCAACTACTAATGTTTGTTTCCCCCACTGAGACAGTTCCTTTCACCTGACCCTGGCCTATTCGCCCCCTCCAGATCAGGGCCGTATTGGCATTGCATCAGAGGACGTGAACGGGCTATCGATCGGGTGCCATTCATGCTGAGTCCCCGGCTACAACTCACTGGACGTGGAAAGTGAAGAGCACAGTATGTTTTTTATTGATTTTATGTCCCAGTGCTAGACTGAGGATGTTAAACGCTCTTCAGGCGCGTGCACTTCACGTTTTCAGATGAACGAAATGGAACCGAGTGGAAATAATAGGTTACCTTTAAACGACACAGACTCAGGCTTTCGAGGTCCAGTGACTTTTGTGACCACCTGCTTGTAGGAAACAAACACCTAGGAGTGTCTCATCAAACACTGATATGACCTATGCCATACACTAAGTATTTCCAAAGGCAATAGCTTGTTTCCGCACAGCTAGATTTTGCTGTTCCAATTGAACTGATTCTCAGATAAGCCGAGATGGAAGGAGGCAACAATGATGGGCAAACAGTTCTGGTGTTTGTTGTTCCACGGAACCCCTCCATGACGCGATTGGGGCAGACAGAGACGGTATTGCCCTGTGTATAAATAGCTGATTAATACGGCATAATAAAAGAGAGCCGTGATCAAATAGAGATGATATGGCTCGCTGAATGGGAGGTGATTGAATGCAGATTGTATTTGTTGTGTGTGAGAAATTGAATGACTGAGTTATACTCCAATAAATATAGTATGCCACCCTTTTGGGGAAGGAATGAACTGTGGCCCAACACGCGTGGCATGGCTGTTACATATATGAAGAACTGGTGGAGTTAAACATATGTAACATGTTTCTGTGTGACAAACTGAGTGGTTGTAGCGTTATGGGTATTATGGGGAGTTGAAGGCGTTAGGATTAAACATTTAAACTCAGACTGAGTGTAAGAAACCGATTGTGGAACGATTAAACACATATCGCCTAGCTATATGTGAGAAACTGAAGGAAGAGCGCGTAAATACATATGGCATGGCTCTTGTCAGTTTATCCGAGTTATGGTTTTATTCTAACGGTTCATGTAAATGTTCAAGATCTAACAACTAACTCCAAACCCACCCACCCCAGCATCGCGTTTTGAGCAGAAGTAGGTAAAATCATAGATAGTGATGTTAAATGCAACATACTAGACGTCACGTGTCAAGAATGACTAAAAATGCTATATTGTGATCACACTTTAACAAATATGTACACAATAGCATGAATTAAATATCCATCGGATATAAGGTACACGATGGACTGAAGGGAAGTTTTGTTTAAAACTTTGTTTCATGTGGTCATATCCTGGATTCGAATGGTTAAGTGCCTTGTACATATGAGAATGTGTGAGCTGGCTTTAATACTGTTGGGGTTTGCACAAACAATTTCATGTGGAAACAAGCATTGTGAAAGCAATACACGTTTCTTGTCGGTTTGAGATGAGAGAATACAGAACAAAACTTGATTTCATCAGGCAAATTTACTGACCATGAATCAAGTTTTCTCTTGGACCTACAATTAAAAGTGCGATAAACTGCCCAAGCCCAAAACAGGACAAAAACGGTCATAAGCTTGTTGGAATTTAACGAAACACTCCCAAAATTCGCCAGTGTCATTTCGGTATCTGACAGCTTAACAGAACTCAACATAGACCATTAACGTCAATTTATTTTCACTGGCCTGACCTTTGGATTAGTCAGTCATTACAAAAGTTTGTGGTTCTAAAGGGAGAAAGTGTTAATTGACAGCTGCCAGAAATATTCAACCTATTGAAATTGAAGGGGATCATTTCAAATATAATATTAGATTCAGGGTCCGGGTATTTCACGGTCAGATAATGATAATAATCATGGGAAAATGATAATAATAATGATGATAATAATAATGTGGTGGTGGTGGTGGCGATGATGATGATGATGAAGACGACGACGACCTAGAAGAAGTCAATCATCATCATCACCATCATCATCATCATCATCATCACCACCACCACCACCATCACCATCATCATCATCATCATCATCATCATCATCATCATCATCATCATCATCATCATAATCACCACCACCACCATCATCACCACCACCACCACCACCACCATCACCATCATCATCATCACATCACCACCACCACCACCACCACCATCATCATCATCATCATCATCATCACCATCATCATCACCACCACCACCATCACCATCATCATCATCATCATCATCACCACCACCACCACCACCACCATCACCACTACCACCATCATCATCACCACCACCATCACCATCATCATCATCATCATCATCACCACCACCACCACCACATCATCATCATCATCACCACCACCACCACCACCACCATCATCATCATATCATCATCATCACCATCGATCATCATCATCATCATCAATCAATCATCATCAATCATCATCATCATTTTTATTATAGGGTGACTTGAAAGTTTCCTGGGGGTGGTATTCTAAATTTTAACAACAAAAGTATTGTGTAAGGTATGTCATTTACAGGAAAATAAATTTGGCAGAGATTCATTTCATTGACTTTGTGTCTTGAAGCCAGGGCTCGGTTTATTTTAATAGAGAGGTCAGGGAGAAACCCCTGTAGTTGAGCCCTAGGATTCTGTAATGGCGAGTAAGATTTCCTGCCAAGCCTTGCTCATCAGACGATCTTTGATATATTTCAAATGAGATAAAATAATACCAATAACATTCCAGGAAGTTTTAATGGCCATTTCCATTTTATAGGAAGGATGTTATCTTGGGTCTACTTGTAAGATTATCTAATTTTTAAATCATGCTTTACATTCTATTTTACAATGAACCAGGAGTCTCACACTAATGTGGTTTCTGTGAGTTAAAGTCCTGGCTGACTTCCTCTCCAGTCATAGGTAGTAAAGTTTAACAGTAACCTGCGTAAGCCTTTGGGTATCCTGTTTCTGTCAACTGCTATATAAGGCTGACAGTCGGCCTTAAGTGAAATATTTCTGAATACTATGTAAAACAGCAAACAAATAAACAAATATTCTTATTTAAGGGGTTTTTGTCTTAAACTGAATCACCAATAATTTAATCCAATGGGTTTTATTAGATATATTTTTTTTACTTCAATTTACCATGAAAAAACATCGTTTAAATCTGGACCATTTTTGAGTTATTATGTTTTCCCCCAGAAAGGTTCGTGAGAAATGATTTTGTGTCTGCCTGAATTTAACGCGTGGGTCGGGTTACCCGCAACAAACACGTTTTTAATGCTCGCCTGTCTGATTCATTGAAAATGCTGACATAGCATTATACTATTGTATAACATTGGAAAGGAGTGCCAGCAGACAATACACAAATGTTATTGTCAGAAAATGGTTTGAGCTACATTTCATCACTTCATTACGTTATGCTACATAATGTCACTACTTTGACATGCCCAGATGGAGGAAAACATTTCAGAGGTGCTAAAACATACCGTGGCAGTGCACTCGAAAAGTGAAACTACCGGTAGTAAATAGGCGCACATTTTTACCTCCCGGAAAAGGCCTCATAGGTCTCTCTCTGTTGGCTTCGCTTCCAGACCCCCAAAATGATTAAGGTAGCCTACAGTTAGTCAGTTATGGTTCGGCATTATGTCCGGAATTAAGTGACGCCCTAGGCTACCTGGCCTATTTTGTCCCTCTATGTACAGAAAGAGAGTGGGGTAAGGTTTTGAAGTAACATATATGGTATAATGGCTGTCTAGGAGAAAAAGAGTTAGATATATGTAGGACGTAATAGGCCTACATATTGCATCAATTTAAGAAGAAAGTTAATGATCCAACCAAATACATACACAGTATGGCCCGAAGACGTGGCTCAAATTATTTTGATGAGATTGATTATTAAATTTGATAACCACTCAGCAATTTGAGAAAATAAGACACTGTCGCCACAACGCTAGATTTATTCTCTATGCTGCGATCTTTTGTACATGATGTCTTAATACGACTGTTTATTAAAGAATCTCTCATCCAAATCAGGAAGCAAATGTAGCGTGTTAACATACTTACTACATGGCTATTGTTTAAATCGAAAATTTTATTCCACTACACCGGGTTTAGACACTTGGGCGGTTCCCAGTGCAGGCGTACTTAGATATGGATATCGGTTTGCATATTTCCGTGAAACCAATGAAACTAATTATGATTTGCCTGTTCCACTTATTAAGCAAGAATCAATCACATTGCAAAGCTCATTAGTGTGGCAATGCTTATCGATGTACCTTCGAAATTAGATTTTGTGAACACTGCATGAAGTGTCGTGCTATGAAAACTTATCGTGTTCAATTTTATCATGCAAAAAGCACTGCTGTACAGACACATTTGCCATTGTGTGTTATTGCTGTTGTTATGAAGAGGTTTGGCGATGATGGGATAAATCGGTAGACGGGGTAGTGTCCGCGCTGTACAGTTACAATAAAAAGTTATCACAGGTAGCGGCCGATCGACGGAATCTCACACGATGGCATCCCTGAGAACAATGCGCCATGCTCTCGTCACATTCCTCATGGTGATTCAACACGCTATGGTCACAATTCTCATGGTGATTCAACACGGTATGGTCACAGTTCTCATGGTGATTCAATACGCTATGGTCACAATTCTCATGGTGATTCAACACACTATGGTCAAATTCCTCATGGTGATTCAACACGCTATGGTCGCATTCCTCACATCAATGCACGACGCCACGGTCACATTTCTCAAGGCGAAGCATCACGCTATGGTCGCATTCCTCACATCAATGCACGACGCCACGGTCACATTTCTCAAGGCGAAGCATAATACTATGGTCACATTCCTCATAACAATGCACCACGCTATGGTAATATTCCTCACAGCCATGCCCCACACCATGGTAACATTCCTCACAGCCAAGCCCCACACCATGATAATATTCCTCACAGCCAAGCCCCACACCATGGTCACATTCCTCACAGCCATGCCTCATACTATGGTCACATTTCTCACAGCCATGCCCCACACCATGATAACATTCCTCACAGCCAAGCCCCACACCATGGTAACATTCCTCACAGCCATGCCCCACACCATGGTAACATTCCTCACAGCCAAGCCCCACACCATGGTAACATTCCTCACAGCCAAGCCCCACACCATGGTAACATTCCTCACAGCCATGCCCCACACCATGGTAACATTCCTCACAGCCATGCCCCACACCATGGTAACATTCCTCACAGCCATGCCCCACACCATGGTAACATTCCTCACAGCCATGCCCCACACCATGGTAACATTCCTCACAGCCATGCCCCACACTATGGTAACATTCCTCACAGCCATGCCCCACACCATGGTAACATTCCTCACAGCCAAGCCCCACACCATGGTAACATTCCTCACAGCCATGCCCCACACCATGGTAACATTCCTCACAGCCATGCCCCACACCATGGTAACATTCCTCACAGCCATGCCCCACACCATGATAACATTCCTCACAGCTATGCACCACGCTATGGTCACATTTCTCACAGCCAAGCCTCACACTATGGTCACATTCCTCACAGCCAAGCCTCACACTATGGTCACATTCCTCACAGCCAAGCCCCACACCATGGTAACATTCCTCACAGCCATGCCCCACACCATGGTAACATTCCTCACAGCCATGCCCCACACCATGATAACATTCCTCACAGCCATGCCCCACACTATGGTCACATTTCTCACAGCCAAGCCTCACACTATGGTCACATTCCTCACAGCCAAGCCCCACACCATGGTAACATTCCTCACAGCGGTGCAGCACACCATGGTCACATTCCTCACAGCAATACAGCACGCCACCGACTTGGATTTTGTCTGTGGTTTTTTCTGTAGTGTTGGCCTTTGTGGATGTAAGAATGAACTCACTACACAACATCATGAAGAATTTCGCGAGAAATATTCAAGCGTAGCTTTGCGGCATGGACAACTCCCTGCTCATTCCGTACACAACTGCGCCAATGATTTTTCGTCTATGTCCCTTAAAATCAGGTCATGTTTCGACATAGAGCCAATAGACACTTCTTTTACGTCAAATGCTATATTTACAAAGCTTGTTAAAAAAGGCTAAGGCGCTCTTGACTCATGCGTTCCAATAACACAGTCCTGTGGTACCGTCAACACGATAGAGAATTCGGCCCATAATGAAGATGGCGTTACTTTATTTCCTAATGGGAACAGAAGCGGATCCTCACATCCCCAAAGAGCTTCATACAAATCGGTCATGGCGGAAAGATGAAACTTGTATGGATAAATTTTAATGCTTCGACAAAGTAGAACGCGTACAGCCAGCCTTGAATATTCTATGACAAACGCTGGCACTACATTAGTCCGACTGTCCGTCCACCGGATATTGGTCGTGTCATGGATTGTAACATTGCCATTTGATGTCACCACAGAGTGGGATTGTGGGTAAAGCTGCGAGTGACCCCCAGCTGGCAAGGAACCCTATATAGCTCATACAGAGAGTTTTATGGACGGCGCCACTTAGGTGAATTATCAGCAGTGAGCAGTAGCTCTGTTTTAAGATCGATCAACGGTTCAATGCCACACTCAGGGTTGGTAAACTGGCGAAACAAGCTTTAATCAACACTTGGCAGTTCTGCGATGGAAATCTGCACTTACAATTGAGCTTGCATCACACTTTTTATTCCCCGCTCTCGGCATTTTCTGACTGGAGAGTGCACTTGAATTGAGGGGCTCCCGGGATTGAGGTGGTTTGAGTGGGAGGAGTAATAGAGTTCCCTTAGACTTGGTCGAAATAATTAACAACCACGCCAGTAATTGACATACAATTTGAAAATCGAAACAGTTTCAGTGAACCTACATTCTAGCAACTTCTATTTTCCCAGTATCCCAGCAGTGGCACCTAAGCTGTAACGCAACAGTTTATTAATCCAGTTGATCGTTGAGGTATTTTGGGGCATTTATTAATATACAACACACTTGTCCGGAGCTTGCTTTCTATAGTGTCACTCAATACTGAAGATGAACTGTTTTGAAGATATAAGGATTTGCTTTGTTCAACAAAAAAGCCTGGTCTAAATGATGAAGTTTAAACCCTCAGTGCAGCTGGACGGATTTAAAGCCCAGGGTAATGAAATTGCTTGAAATGTCAAAGTCACAAATCAGATCGACTTACAAAGCAACAGTTCCAAAAATCGATTATCCTAACAATCCGTTTCATTAAAAGAAGCGGTTCTAAAATCGCCGTGGAAACAAATACATTGCATCTAATCCTATTACGAGGAAGATGAAATAGTGCCCAAATAAACATTGTAAAAGAGAAACAGCCAGATGGCAACAATGATGAAACAGAAACAGACAGGTTGTGACTATATCAAATCAGAAACGGACAACCTATAACCATGATAAAACAGAAATAGACAGCCTGCAAGCATGTTAAAGCCGAAATAATCAGTCTGAAATCACGATAAAACAGAAACAAAGAGTGTGTTATCATTATAAGAAAGAAGTATATAACCTGTAACTATCATGAATCAGAAAACAGACACCTGTAACTATGATAAAAACAGCAAGAGACAGTGTGCCACCATCGCAAAAATGAAACAAAGTGCCTGTAACCGTGAGAAGCTAAAAAGACAGCCTGTAAACATCTTAAGACAAATATCCAGTGATGATAAGATAGAAACAGACAGCCTATAACCATAGTAAGACAGAAACAGCCTGTAACAATAGTAATAAAAAACCCCGATAACCTGTAACCACGGTAAGACAGAAACACTAAACTACATGTAGTGGAGTCTAACCCTCTGCAGTCACGATGCACTGATTGTTCAAATATTTCGAAATTACTAATTAAGGTGTATTTAATTGCTTGTCTTGTATACTGCAAGAGTAAGTGGACACAGCTGGTACTAATGAAAGTGGACCATGTTAATGACAACATAAACCCTAATTATCCACCATCAGTACATCTGACGAGTTTTAATGGTTATTCTTCTGGAACACTGTTAATTAGTGAAAAAACTTCAGCTGCTTTCTGAAAACTTCTTTGCATAACTTCTGCAACGCCATGCAGTAGAAACTACCAGTATGCTAAACTATATAAGACATAAAAATACTATATATCTTTTATATATGACACAGGGAATTTGAATGGCAAAAATGTGTAATGTTCCTCTAGTATACAACATAATTGACCTCAAATACGCCTCTGTACATGATAAAAAAGAATAAAGGTGTGAATAAAAAAATAAATAAGCAAGCAAATTTATTTATTTATTTATTTGACTGATGTTTTACGCCGTAGTCAAGAACAATTCACTTATACGGCGGCGGCCACCATTATGGTGAGAGCCTGGCGGAAATCCACGGCCATCCGCAGGTTGCTGACAGACCTTCCCACGTACGGGGGAGAGGAAGCCAGCATGAGCTGGACTTGAACTCATAGCGTCCGCATTGGCGGGAGGCTTCCAGGTCATTGCGCTGCGCTAGCGGAGGCCCTAATAAATAAATATCTAGGAGTATATTGTGTACTGTACGGAGCTGTCCCGTCTAAGCATTAAGCACTTTGTAGTGCAGATTTACGTGAACATAACGTATGTCGGCCTAGGAAAATTTCCTACGCTCTCAATGACACTTCTATAGTATCGCCTCTGTTGCCGCCCTTTCCCTGTGGCTCAAACTTAAAAAGGACGCAACACCTAAGCCCCATGGTTTATTTTGACATGACTACGTTCATCGATATAATTACGGCATAGTGTTGATGGATTGTGACATGTGAGGCTGTGTTAGATAGTTGTCGTGTGAGAATACAGGAAACAAATGATTGATAAGGTAATGAAGATCATTAGCCATATATATATATAAACCTTGTACAATTTTTACAAAGTACTTTACAGCGCACTTATGGAATACATGAAGAAATGTGACAAGCTGACTTCGTGTCTCCTAAAACTGGAAGCACATCTGTGCACTGTCTCTCCACTTCACAAGGAGTAGTGCTAATGCAAAACTACGTATGTGAGAACGTGTCTATATGTTGATATGTAAATATATACAAATATCAGTGTCCTAGTCAGTCACAGTATCAGTAGCGTTATCATTGTGCCAAACAGGCGTAGTCAGTCACAGTATCAGTGGCGTTATCATTGTGCCAAACAGGCGTAGTCAGTCACAGTATCAGTGGCGTTATCATTGTGCCAAACAGGCGTATTCAGCCACAATCAGTGGCGTCAGCATTGTGCCAGACACAATATCAATGGGATTAACATTGTGTCCAATAGGCGTATTCAGCTACAATGTGAAAGGCGTTAGCATTAATTGAGTCAGATAGGTGTAGTCATTGACTACATGAGATAGGCGTAGTCAGTCACAATATCAGTGATGTTAACGTTGTGTCAGATAGGCGCAGCCAGTCACAACATCACTGGCGTTAGCATTGCATCAGCGAGGCCTAGTTAATCACAGCACCAGTGTCAGTGACATTACCATTCTATGAGATAGGCGCGGTCAGTCACAATATCAGTGGTATTAATATTGTGTAAGATAGACATGGTCAGTTACAGTATCAGTTAGCACTGCCAGACAGACCTAGTCAGTCACACTATCACTGATGTCAGCATTGTGTCAGATGCTACACGACAGACCGACATACGTTAGGCTTTAATCTAGAAGAAAGAAGTTAATCTTCAAAGGGCTCATCAACCACATAAGGATAGCTGTAATGAGTGCATAATGAACGTCGTTTGCTCATCCCAATGGCTGTCCCATACATAAAGTATAGCTACTGACGCACTTAATGAGACAGAGTACCATGTTAGAGCTAGTATATTCCGTCCACTGTTTGTGGTGTCTTTGTACACCACAGACTGTGGACGGAGGTCCGCCACAGTCTAGTGAGTCTGCGTGCGCATTCAGATAACGCTACAGCAGACTGAGCTAATATCTAAGCTTCCTCGCGCCCCCGTCCACCCCACACAATACCTCCAAACTCCAGTCCATATCGATTATCATTATAGAATGTATCTCTCAATGTCTGCAAACAGCGTCAGACCATAATGTTATAGCCAGCATTAAAAAATATGGCCCAGGTTCCAGATATAGTGAATATCTAATAAAACAGCACACGGTGTGTTTTCCAGACAAGTTTGTAGTCGTGTTGCCCAATGTCTCCAGTCGCAAATAAAGATTTACGTCGGCCATCTGCCAATTTTCCACTGCAACGGTAATGTTATACCACTCGATGAAAAGCTGGCAACAGAACATGAAACGGCTTTGCGTAGGAAGTGGAAGCAATGTTCGACAGGTAACATAAAAAATGTTGTGTGGGCGGGAAACAAACGAAGCTCAAATTGTCCAAAACTCATGCACTTTGCCAAGACAACTGTACCGATAAGACCATGGCAAACTGCCAAGAGATATGCTCATATGTTAGAGTTTGTGTGGTTTGTGTCTTTTTTTTTTGTTTTTGTAAAAAGGAGAAAAACAGGATACATTAACATTCAACAAGGTCTCAGCTGAAGCATGGAAATACAATAATCATTAAGTTTGTTGATTTAATTTAAAGGCTATCACGAGAGCTAACGTCGGCAATTGTTAACGAATTAATAAAGCACTTAGCTGAATGTAAATTAAATCATTTATTGAAAAAAATTGCAACCATTAAATAATTTATGAAACACTGAAATTGAAAACTGACGCCTTTATTCCTGTGTGCATATGGGATGTGAGGTCATCAGAGGATACCGCTGTCGGCTGCCTATCTGATTGTTCTACTAATGCTAGTAAGTACAACATTTGCACGCCTGCGAAATATTTTTTTTTTTTTTGCCAGCCACGCGTGGCTGAGAGTTACAGACGGCACACTTCCAAATATTAAATAAAATAATTAATGGATGTTGGATAAAGGAACAAATTAAATGATCAAAGGACACCAGTACATTGATAAAATTTTAATCCTCTTGCTTCTAAGCGATAGCTTATTATACAAACGTAGTCTTCCTCACCTAAATAATCCACAACAAATCAAACCTTAAGTGCTGGAGCTAACCACCGACAGCAATACCACCCAGACCTGAAGTCCCAGAGAAGACCAGCCAGAGCAGGGCCGAACAAACCAGAAGTACCAATCAGACCTCAAGTACTGCAGATTTTCATCCAGAGCAGTGCAGATTATACCTGAAGTACTGGAGTTAACCAGTCAGTAGAATACCAACCAAACCTGAGTTACCGATCAGACCTGAAGTACTGCAGTTTTTCATCCAGAGCAGTGCCGATCAGACTTGAAATATTGAAGTCAAACAGCCAGAGCAGTACCAACCAGGCCTGAAGCGCTGGAGTTAACCAATCTGACGTACTGGAGCTAACAAGCCAGAACAGTACCGCTCAAACCTGAAGCACCGATCAGATCTGAAGCTCTGAAGTTAACCAGCCAGAGCAGTACCTATCATACTAGATGTACTGGAGTTAATCAGTACTGGGGATGGTGCGTATCACATGATGATGCGCAGTGCTAACAAAATCCTGCTTAATCAATCAAAGCTTTCTAATCATATTAGACGCGCACATGTAAACGTTAGCCGGAAGTTCCCGGGTTTACCGTACATTTAAATGTCACTCTGTCATGATCAATATCACGATTTAACTGTATCTGTTTATCCACACTTAAACAGTAAGAACGTACCTTAACGACGCACTTCGTGGAACATATTTTTACGTCAAACGCAAACCAATTTTCTATCATCAATCGCTCTCTGCAACAACATGCATCATATACCACACTGTGGTTACCAGTTGGTACTGGCGCACATGATACAGTACAACTATTTATAACTCAGTCTAGTATTATTAGCACAACATCGACTTACTTTCGTCTGATTCTATTACTGAATCATTATATGTTAACAAGATAGTTTGAAAGATTCTTACTAGGGTAGTGTAAGTTTTACACCTGTTGTTTCGGCTAACCTTGTTTTGTGCCGAACAGTTGCCATGTGCGTTACGTTTGATACATTCATCTGAACAGCTGATTTCATGTATGATTATTTATATATACATTTACTGAGATGTTTCCTTGGCACAAATAAGATAATCCAAGCATATGTATTTTATTGATTTTTGTGCCGTGTGAATGTAGTGCAAGGAAACGATTTTTCATATGATTTGCTGACCTTAATTTAATGTATTTTGAAAGATATGGTCAAATATCTGTTGACAAAAACATAATGACAACTCTTCCAGCAGGCTGTAACAGTGTACCATAAAAACCCCAAAACTCATTAATATCAACAACATGTCAGTCAGACATGTGACCGTTGATGTTTAATCTAACAGCATTTGAATGCGTGAAGCCAATACATATATTTACCATGAGGTCAAATATAACTGCAAAGCGCATTGCTGATACAGAGTGTTTTACTTTCAAACAGGCCTATAGTAACAAATGAGCCATAGAAAAATTATCTTCAAAAGTGGCATGGATTGTAAAACGTACAGCTGCCCAGCAGATAACACCTACAGACTTATGTGATTACAGCAGAACAGAATAGCGCATGCCCTTTATATGTACCACAGAATACATTTGCTATAACATCTTTGCATGAGGCGTAAATGTGACAGATCATGACGCTCTCACTACTATGACATTCCAATAAGATTCCTGCTGCAAACAAAAAGCCTTACCCTTCAGTACAAATTGTACCACCCACATCAAGCATCCTAATCAAGTTTCCACAGGCTGTCCCATTAGACAAACACCCTGGTATAGACACTGCAAATTACAGTCCTGGTGACGGTGCTGAGACATTGCCGAAAGGTGAACAGATATTGGCATAGTCTACCCCAGGGAGTCGTACACACCATTTACATACAGTGCACTACAGAAATCCTGTATTAGACGATATCACAATGGCTACCTTGGATCACAGAGTTGGTCCGTGCAAAGTAGAACCCCAATGGAAGTGTACTCACCTTTGGGGCGTCAGGGAGACGCGAGATTGTTCCTGGTTGAGGGCTCGTCAGCTGGGTACCGTCGGTAAAGTCAGATCGCCTGCATTCCTTGGCCTATATGGGATTCATTAAATTAAGTCTGGTGTTACCTTCGTATTTGGCAGCTCCCCGAGCTCAAGTCGATTGGCTGTGTGTGTAACCAGCATAACGGCAGTTCGGAACTCAATGAATCATTGGCGTCTACAGTGCCTCGAGCTCCTGAATGGACGGCAAAACATCGTAACTGCGTCCAGTGAAGCCTTGGCTGGCGCGTATCTTGAATTACCCCAGATGACCACAGACCGTCAATCACCTACCCCTTGTCTGTTTGTCCGTAGAGCCTATGCCAGGCCCGATCATATCGCTCCGCGTTGCACGATAGTACCACACAGGTACTATTGATAAATTTTGCATGTCGACGCCCATTGCTAACGCGTGCAATCAATAACTATGCCGATGCTCTCGAGCCTTTTGCTTTAACGAGTCTTCCTTTGTTTGTTAAAATCATTCCACACCGATTTCTCTCCTTTCCAGCCACTCATCTTTTCTTTCCGCCAAGACATGGCAGATCAACAGAAATGAATCTTTGTTTCCAGGATATCATCACCACTTCGAACGGCATGAGGGTCACAGGTTACCTGGCACTTACTTGGACAGAAAAGGTAATATCAAGACATGTACAGCGATGTGAGTGATAAGAAAGCGGTCGGAAGACAGTATTTGGTATTTGGTATAAATAAAGCGGCCATGTTCAAATAATTGCATTGTATTGATGCAATAGCAAGGGTGTAAGTTTTGGCACGTGCTTGTTGTTTCCATCCGGTTAAAACGATGCCTCGATTTTTAGAGATGGCTTTTCATGTCATTACCTTGAGAGCAGGCTTTCGATGTCATTATCCTGACAACAGGATATTCACTATTATTTCATCTAAAGTTCCCCCAAATGTCGTCTGTTTTATCCATTACCTGTAACAGTTGATTACCAATGGCTAGAAGCTCCTTTTATTTAGGCCAAATACTCGATTTATATTTAAGATTTGGGTTACACACAATTAAAAACAAAGCATTTGTGATTGTATAGTCAGGAATGTAATATGAGGGATATGAGTCATTTGCAGGACTACCATTCGGCATGCAGTATGTCAAACTACAGGACAACGACTCTGTGATTTTTAAAGTACAGCATAACCTATCCGAAATGCACCAAACCACATCAGCGTAGGAGAGTACTCAACCAGTCCAAAGTGAACCAAACCACTAACCTTCCTAAATGTGCGAGGTAATAAGGCCGCATTGTTCATGAAAATTTTTTAATACACAACAGTGTGCTACTCATCAGATATCCACCAAATTATCAATAGCCCGCCCGTGTTTGCTTACATAAAAACATCATGTTGTACAGCGGTATTTCATGACGTCACATGACGCAATTCAAGATCAATTATTTCACTGACTGACTGACTGACTGAGTGATTCACTGTTTGGTAGTTATGCCATGCTAAAGAATTTTCAGCTATATAACGGTTGTTAGGTTTAAGAAACCCGGAAAGCCCAGAGTAGGCATAAACAGTCGGCCTTCGTCAAGTACCAGACAAATCTCTTGACTTGTACAAAACCCAATCAAAACAGCGAGAGCTGGATTCAAACAGTGCTTTTACTCTCTGAGTCAGTGAGACCCTCAGTATCAATATTGCCCTACTGTCAGACTACAGAACTTTGCTCTGCATTGCTAGTTGACCTTTAAATAAAGTTTCACGGTGATGGCTGAATGCAGTTAATCGCTAGAATCTATTAAACAAAGTCAAAGTTGACAGTGATCTTTATCAGGCCAGAGCTAAAACTCTACATGTAGCTTCAAGCCATAATACCGTATTAAAGTATTATTAACGTCGAGAACTGCTTTGGATACTTTAAGTACTTGGATTAAGAACATGCCTGTTATCACTATCATTATGTAGGAGCGCATAGACATATACCCGCATGTATCTACCGGACCGTGGAAAGGATGCTATTATATATTAATGTGCTTTCATTATCGTAGCATAGCAGGATAAGGGTTAAAATCCATTGCAAATCCACTGCCATTTTCCCTACATCCCACTGTTATTTGTGGCAATGCAGAAAAACGGTGACATCGGTATAGTTTGTATATATGCTGAATGCAATGGCCTGTGCCATGTGGAGAAAGCCTGTTTCTGGATTCACAAAACAGGTTTCAACATGTATCGGGAAATTATCTTTTCTGAAGCAGAAATAAAACTCCAAGAAGCTGAGCATGACGCTTCCCGGTTCACTCGCTTGTAAGACCTACAAATTCACAATGGGTACATTTTTTTGTCCCTTAAATATTTCCTGCCCTAGGCCGGAATTGAACCTACATCCCATACGTCCTAGAGATTGAGAGTCAGGCGCTTTAGGCATTGCCAGCACGGTTCGCTCTGACTGGAAAATGTGGGGAACGGTTAAGCATGTACGAGACTATATTATTTGTGTGCGTATTGTGTGAAACCTGCATGAAACTTTTCTCAAACAACGTCCGTGTATATACGGCTATTTTACACAGGTGAAGTCGCCTACAAAGCATTACTAAGGTGATAAAGAATCCCTGGTTATAGCGGTCATCAGCTAGACGGTTAACAGAATAAAATATTTGCCCATTTACCGTTATGTTGGCCCTCAACTAGTATGGTAAACGTGATATTCGTTTTTTTGTGTAATGCTTTCTTCTTAATGTATGTACCAATTTATGTACAAAAACGTGATATCAAACTAAAACGCTGAAAATGCTTTGCATAATACCCTCTTAAATTGTTGTCAGTCACATATTTGAGATAAAAGATTTCCACCACGGAGTGTTTTTTTTCTGTAAGTATTGACAGTTTCTGTCGGTAAAGAATGATGATCCTTTCCAGCATAAAGTAAAGTGTGTAATCCGTTTCTTTTATTCCTGTCTTTGTCAAGACGTTTCATGAGATGAAACTGGTGAACAACTGTTACAAGAGAACAGTGCTCAGTTCAGCTTTGTCCCAAGGCGCCATGACGTTGGAATAAGTATCCCCTTTCCTTAATAACTATGTATTGTTTTGTTTTTCCATGTCTTGGCAACTTGTTTTCTTCTATAAAATACTGTAGTAATCAGCTACTAGACGGTAATGTGAATGAGTAATTCAGTGATTACATAGCCAGATATGGTGATAGCAGATAGACAAGTCACTGCACACATATCTGAGTCTTGCCTACAAAAGTTATCTCCCTTCCTTTTTCAAACTTTGCTGGCATCAACACATTTGTCTTTGGTCTTCACAAAAACACCAATTTTATCCTGTTCACGTCTTTATGGTACAAGGTTTTGTCTTTTTCTTGTCCGTCAGATTTGTCCCTAAAATCATTCCCTAAAAGTAAAGCTGCATTTGTCATACAGATAGGAAAATGCTCGAATTCTAATTCACACTTTCACTCATTCACACTAATTCACACTTACAACATGTTTACGTTATTAAATGGCCCTTTTTCTCATCCTAAAGCAAGGTCAACCGACTCAAGGCATTGAGTGAGATTCCAAATAGAATCAACATATTAGGCAAGCAAAAGTCTATCATTCTCCGAAAACATGCCAAACACGGGCCCGACTTTCTTGTCCAGCATGTATATGCTTTAAAATGTGTCGATGAATGGGATGAGACGAATAAAGAAATGTTTTCCCGAAATGAATGAATTGAAAATTATCCACGAGCTTTAGATACTTTCAGAATAATATGTTCTCTTTGAATCTGTTAGTTGCAACATGTTTCCTATACCGAGCTATGGCAGATCATGACCGGTTTTATTTTTTAAATCTCAGGAGAAATTCAAATATGTTGACACCATTTCAGAATTTGTTCTATGCATCACCACAACATACTGTTATTTGTCTGGGAGATTCGACTTAAGATATCTCCTCTCCCATACACTCTGTGCAAGATTTCAATCCACACGCATAAAATGAACATGATACCTCTACTGCATATCACTGAAGAAAAAGAGATGTATTGCCAGATTACAATACCGGTACATTGCGTGGGCATAGCGTGCAATTGAGAGAGAATATGTCGTGGAGAATATGGTACAGTAATCACATAGAAGAAGTAGAGATATATCAAACTAATCTTCATTACTCATCTTGGTTGACATGTATTGCTGGCGATTTGGTGCCTGACTCTGAGGTCCTTGGTTCGAAACCCGGAAAGGCCTCAGCCAATTTCAGCACTAGAACCTGTGCTATATTAAGAAAGTGTAATCTCTAATAACGATAATACTGTTATTTTCCGATTTTCTTGGACCCCAACTTAAAAGGCACATAAATTGTAGCACTGTGTGAAACTGGTATTATTGGTATTCGTTCAAATAACCCTTTAATTATGTGGATAAAGTCTTGCCTCTGTACTGCCACTCGGTACTG
Organism: Acanthopleura granulata; assembly: GCA_016165875.1. NCBI lineage: Eukaryota > Metazoa > Mollusca > Polyplacophora > Chitonida > Chitonidae > Acanthopleura > Acanthopleura granulata. Next base: position 10,371,891 of record JABBOT010000003.1, on the reverse strand, counting down.
ACATTTTTGCCATCAGGTGTCAATCCCTGCCTAGGCAACACGCTTTGTGGTAATGGAACCACCTGCAAGGAAACTGGTGACACAGAGGATGATTACAAGTGTTACTGCAAGCCAGGGTACGACAACATAACCAAGGATGTCAATCAAGACTACATCTGCACTGGTATGATAGCTTTTTAAATAAGAGAGCCAATGTATTGAGTAAGGGTCTGACTGTGTGTTTATTAGCCTATTTATTTATTTGATTGGTGATTTACGACGCACTTAAGAACATTTCACTGATACGACGGCGGTCAGCATTATGGTGGGAGCAAAGCAGACAGAGCCCGGGGAAAACATGCGACGACAACGCTGGCGATTAGCTACCGTTCAGTATCGTCCAACACCACAGAACGACTGAATTTTGAAAACTGAACATTGTATACTCTAAGTGGTCCCATATATGGAACTGTCTGATTTTTCTACTGTTTTTTTTTTCATGAATATGGCTAGCATTTGACCAATGAAACCGCGTGCTCTAGTCCAGTACAGCTGGTTCAACTAGGGCTTGAAGTCAAGAGGTTTGTCAAGTATCTGGCAGCGATTTTTTCCCCTCTACAATATACTTCAGTATGGGCTAACAACCAACCAGATAACACATAAACCTTTCAGGATTGTTTGATAAAATAGATGGCGTTTTTCTAGCAGTATCACACGGGCCAGGGATGTGGTCAAGTGGTTAAGACGTGTGTCTTTCAATCGCCAGAGAGGCGAGTTCAATCGCTGCCTCGGACAAGGAATTTGTAGATGTCGCTGCAGATCTCCCGTTCCGCAGTCTTATATTTGTTGAAGACCACTGCACAGCACAGAGATGATATTTGCAGAAAGGTATCTTCATTTGTACAGATAAGGATGAATGCATCGGCAAATCCCCGTGTTCAGACATTGAGAAGTGTGTTACGGAGATTACAAAGCGATGGGCTTTGAGACCAAAATGGCTGAATGCACAAGTAGGGCGTTCAAAGAACAAGTTCTTCACTCCAAATGAAAATTAAATTCATTGCACTTGAGGAAAACAGAATGAAATGTTCTTCTGATAGCGATGCCATCTGTACATATGATGAGATTGGTTGATAATCAAGTCTTACAAAATTGAATAAATGAAAAAAGTAGCATGTTGAAAAATCAGTTAAAGTGAATCACCCGCAAGAAAGAGACCAAGTCACGCCACTTTCAGTGGTGGTAATTTGACATCTTGGGGTAATTTTGGTCCTACTAAAATTAAATGTGATAGAAATGTACTGAAAGTATTGGAAATGTCTTTATTGTATTATATTTATACATGGTTTTTCGAGATTAAATGGTAATAAACCTACATCCAGATTTGTTATTTATTTAACATCGTTTCAGATATTGACGAATGTGCACAAGGAGAGGGCTGTGGGGCCGGCAAGTGTAACAACACGTACGGATCATACATGTGTGCGTGTGAAGACGGTCACGTGACTCAGGGCACACCCTGCACAGGTAAGGGCTGTACACTTACCAGTGCCTGAGGAATCAAACTGTTAAATGGTGAAATTTTAGACATCTGAATTAATGGCTTTGTTACGGTGGTGTATTAGTGCCATGTACTTTCATTTGAAATTTTGGCATTCTTTTTATATATAGGCCTATGTATACGTGGTAGTTAGGCGGATTATCCAGCTATTCATGAGTAAGGTTAGTTGATCAATTTACACTTTACACAAATAACTTTGTGGCGAAGAAAGTTCGTTTTCACAATAGTTGCCAAAAGGGGGTTTTCACACAGCAAAATCACTTTTACAAAGAAAATAACATGTTACATGAAAAATTAAAATATTTTCTATCACGGTATAAAAGATTTTCACGGCGGTGGAAATATTTTCACCGCGAAGAAAATTATTTTCACCACTGTGGAAATATTTTTCATGTGACATAATAATTTCCTATGTACAAAAATTACTTTCTCGTAAAAATGATTTCCTATGTAAAAAACTTGCCTACTATTGTGAAAAAGAATTTTCTTGGCTAAAATGTAATTTTCTGAGTAAAACGATCAACTAACGTTACTGATAAAGAGCTTGATGAGCCGCCTACCTAACAAGTATATGTAGAAAACTGACCAAAATTTAAATGAAATTATATTAATAAGCCACCGTACCTTGTTGACCATCCCATTATAATGCCTTGTCATAACTTGTAGATAGAGTTGCAGATGTTTAGTTTCAGAATGGTGTCTTAGCAGTACGTTGGAAATAATGAAATTTGTGGCTGAAATGGTGATTTTAATCAAACGGAAAGGCTCATATGAAAACTGAAGGAAATGAACGAGATTCGACATTGAGTAATGTCATGTCAACCAACTTTCATGGTGATCAGGAAGTTTGAGTAACAGACAAACTGTTCTGCAAGTGTTAAATATATTAAGATCTATTTATTCAGGATGATACCGATTATTTGACTGATTTATTTATTTGATTGCTGTTTTACGACGTACTCAAGAATATTTCACTTATACGACGGCGGCCAGCATTATGGTGGGAGGAAACCGGGCAAAGCCCGGGGGAAACCCACGACCACCCGCGGGTTGCTGGCAGACCTTTCCACGTAAGGCCTGATATCGATTAAGATGTTGAGCTTGAAACCAAACAGGCTGTCAGTTCAAACTTATATTTTTGAAATGACGAAAAGCTTACGCCGGATATGCGTGTGAACGGGATTCACTTTTCCTGCAGAGGCAATTTTCTTGGCTTTACCAAACAATGTGTTGCATTGTTCTTATTGGCTCATCACCAAGTAGAGCGTATGACGGTATAGCGTCTGTACGCGGAGTAATTTTTGGTGGATAACTAGATATATAGAAGTGAGCATGTTGTCCCTATGGCAGTTTCCAGGGTAAGAAACCAGATCCTTCTTTGCCATTAAATCAGCTTGTTCATTGCCAGCTACACCGACATGGAGCAGGAATCCACTCAAAGCAAACGTGACTGCCATTATTGGTTACTTCTAAACAGAGGGTGTCTCTTCCACACCAGCCAGAGTCAACCGATTTATAGATTTCAATGATAGCCTTACTTGTCAACAGACTTGAATAACATATGGCCATTTCAGACTGATGGTCTGACTGAGCCAATGACAATAAAGCTATCAGAATAGCTAACAGGGTCAAGCTAGCCTGTGGCCAAAGTTATTGGCATATTAACACAGCTAACAGTCTACATTATAATACGAAAGGAGAAAAGAAAAACAAAATAAAACGCCTGTGGCCCTTTGCAATGGTAGTATAGAAAGCCCAATTCATCACAGTCGTGACCTGTGGGGAGAAAGCCTAATGTGACAGTATAGTGTGTCTGGTTTGCTGGCGTATCTCGTAATGCTTAAGTGAGGCAAGCAGGTGGAAAGCCCAGTTTGATATTATGGCGTGTCAGGCTTGGTGGTGTGTCTGGTGATGCTCCAGTGAGGCATGCAGGGAAAAGCCCTTTCTTTATTCTTTTACATTATATTACTCATTTCTTTGTCTTTTCAGATGATCCTAACAACCACATCGTGCGAAACACCGGTTAGTATATTTATATTCACATGCAAGGCTATCAAATTCAACTACATGTTTATAGTTTATCTGGACGGCATGCATGAAAAACTCCTAATACACTGTTGTTCGATGGATGTGAGGGATTAATTGTATTAGGAGGCAGCTAGTATGAGGATCAATGAAAACATTGGAATCTTTCCTTTTTCTTTCCTTTTTGTTAAAAAACATCACATTTTCACCTTGTAACGGATTTATAACAGTTATTCCATAATATATTTATTTAATTTGTATTTTTTCATTGATGTTTTACACCGTACTCAAGAATATTTCACTTGTACGACGGCGGCCAGTATTGTGGTTTGAGGCGACCGGTTTCATCCCGGGGGAAACCCACATCGACCCATAATCTAATATAATGTTTCACGATTTCTGTTATATTTTAGTTCTTTCCGTCACCGTTGTCGCTGTGGTAATAGTCATGTTACTAACCATGCCTATTCGATGTCTCTGGTAAGTGTTACTATTATTATTTTGTAAGACGTCAGCTTAAAGAGATATTAAGACAAAAAGATAGCCTTTCTGGACAACATCAAAACTAGGTACAATCTGATAGATACCCGACCGAATTATACATAGCCACCAACGTTGTGACATACGTTTGTTATAATGTTGTTCTATCGCCTTACCCAGACAACAGGTTATCGACAGAATCATTCACATTGCCTTGACATGAAATTCTCCATATTTTCCTGACATTTTCTTTTAACCGTCCTTTGCTGTAGGTGAATTTGACCGCCTTGCATGTGAACGCTGTTAATAGACAGAATGTTGGAATCATATATAGGCTATGTGTGATTCACATCCAGGATCTGTATTACAGCAGCCTGTCACAGAAACCGTCTCTACGTAATTCCCGGTCAGTACAAGCACATGAAACAGTGAGCGAGATCAGCTGGCCACAACCTAGACAGTTGCCAACTGATTAAGCGATGACGTTTGGCCTGACGAAGATGGGGATGGGGAAAGCCATTCAGCAATCGAACTTACTGGTGGTTGGCCATTATTCCAGGAACCATTTTGTCACCGTGTAAAAGCCATATTTATCCCATAATTTGCCCCTGTCAGTGACATAACAACAGAGATGTTTATTTCGACATCGCACAGGCAATATATAAGATCCAAAATTTGAATTTGTTGCCGGTATTTAAATTTTCATTGATTAGCTTATCCAATGAAAACATGCAACTGACCACCGGACTACGTTTTTCGTGATCGTCTGTTGCAGTGAGGAAAAAGGAAAATAAAATTCACGCTAGATATCACTTTCTATAGCAACACTACGGCGGTATCTTGCTATGCCTTTTGCAATCAAATAAAAAAATAAGTAAATACATGTCTTTGGATCACTCTGCAGTTATGACATTTTCATCTTTCGGTAAGGATTAATTGGAAAAATGTAGCGCTTGACACTATAAACCTATTCACAAACACAAACTTTACGACAGCACCGAGATCAGATTTTTATGTCACCAAATTAACCACGCAAATGTACAAACTTAACTCTTTGCCCCGTAGACTTCAAAGAGATGTCTCGCTTATATAAATAAACGATGTGTGATCTGTTCTTGGTGCATGCACCTCATGTTTATTCTTAGACCTAGCTCATTCCATTTGCCATCTCAAAGACGATAACTAGTCGTACAATGACTTCTCCATTCAAAATGTACCACCGCATGGAAAAGTCCAAATGAGGAACCAAAATCAAGCCTCTGGAATCACCGTAGACAATGTGTTTTCGTATTCTTCGGTAAGATCAGGTAATAGTTCTTTCCTAGGCCTATTTTTGGGTATTTTCTTCCGTTAGATTTTGAAAGCACCGCTCCTCACACCATGCGAGCAATCGCATGACACAGCGTTCGAGTTAAGTGTTTCGACAAATGAGAAGCTGTTACTGTAGATATCGTGGAAAATAAACATTATCTTATTATCGCGATCTAATGGATTGTGTTGTGTTTTCTGTTCACGGAATTCAGCGATTCCGTCAATAGTTTCTAGAACTATATCAAGTGGAATGTATATTTCGGTCCTGCCCGTTTCACTCATATCGATATGATTTCGCATCTCATTTACATAAGCCTACTAGTCACAACGAACACAAATTTGTCTTATCTTTAAACTGCCTAAAATTGCTCCTAATAAATTACAGGATAAATGGGATAAGCAATGAGTGAACATTTATATCAACTTTATTATAATCCTGATGGAAAATTTCATTTGTGAAAGTGAAAGTAAAGCACTCGCTTAATAAGTCTGATATAATGGGTCACCCATTGTATATCTTCTGTAGACCTATACTATAGATAAATCAAATACAGTAAAAGCATTTGGTCCACGAACACGGGAAAATAAGAAAACAGCAAAAATGATAAAAGTTGTATCACTATATGTGTGCTATATATGTCGCCAAAAAAGTTACAGTGTCAAACGCATAGCCATATTACCCTGCTTATCTACACATATTTGAAATCTCATCTTATCACATACGAGGCATTTCACGATGTAAAAATTTTTAAACATGGTACAAGAGATAGTTGACTTATTTTTAATCTATCAAAAACAAGTTTTCTGCCTCGTATTATTCGTCCATTTTTTCTCTGGCAACAATATGGTCCTTACATTTAAACATGTTTAATATCTCATGCTGGTTGATGTTCGATTTCACACTGTATTCCGATCAACTCACTGCACGTTACGTGGTAACTTGCTACGTATTACATAACATACGGGTAAATCTTGTAATACTGCATTGCAGGCATTTGTGTATTGCGCAGGGGGAATTACACATACAGAGAGTTTTTCAGTCGTTGTCGAAACTTCTCCGCAGATAGAGATGCTCTTCGCGTGTAATACATGACCCCAGTGAATTGAGTACTTTAAGATGCACAGCAGTAGGGTTATTATATGTAAGTCAGTGTAATCACTTACCGTCGGTTTTTTCTTCTTCTACATAGCAGACAACGTTCAAGTCTTCGAACCCACAGATTGTCAGGTGGGACCGATGCTTCTCGTGTTTCCCAGATAAACCATAATCCACATTAACATAATATCATCATTTTGAGAATAATGGCGACGGAAAGGGTTAAATAGGGAATAATTTATCAAAGGAAAACTAGATTATCCTGAAGTAATCTGTCTGCTATCTAAACGTAAATGATCTCAAGAAAATACAGATAGAAAGAGGGTGTGAGGAAAAGAAAGATCAATACACCGTCAACTATTTTGTGACAATACACCATCAACTATTTTCCGACAATACACCATCAACTTTTTTTCGACAACACGTGTTTAATTCCTCTCTCCTTTGGATAAAACGGTGTAAATATATTATGCTGAGCTTAATCAAGCACATTGGAGTGAGGATTTTGTCAGTATCTTTTCTGCTAACAGAAATTTAACAATCATCTTTGACAGAGATGTATACATGAACATGACCAAAATAGTGATTGAAGAGAAAGGACAACAAGCCTGGTTGGGAGGTTCCCTCAACATGCCCGGGGATAATGAATAATAGTTATCACTGTATACTTCCTGGACAGTGTTTCTGAACCAAGAGATTAGTGGTGCATTTTGAATTCTGTATGGTTGATGGTGTTCCAAACATTTAGCTGTAATATGGGTTGTGCGACAACTTGCCTTACGACATGTGTCGTCCTTTTGATTCTGTCCGCTGGGTTACGGGTATATGGTGAGTATGTTTCTAACTCAACAACGGAGACAATCGAACAATTGTTGTGAATAGCTCGTTGTTGAAGTAATGTGGATAGCCTGTTGGCGATCAAAATATTGTTACTTATTTATCTATCTGATTGGTGATATTCGCCGTGCACAAAAATATTTCACTTTCACGACGGCGACCAGCATTATGGTTGGACGAAACACGTAGAGGGCCTGGGGGAAACCCACGACCATCCAACTGGCAGACCTTCCCACATGCGACTGGAGAGGAAGCCAACATGAGCTGGATTTCAACTCGCAGGGACCGTATTAATGCGAGGCTCCTTGGTCATAACCACTGGGCAAAGCAGTCCCAGAATGATGTAGATAGCCCGTTATTAGAATAATAGGGTAGCCTATTGTCAGGGTAATATGGGTATCCTGTTGCCAGGATCATGCGAAAGGCCTGTTGCCGGGGGTAATGTGAATGACTTGTTGCCAGGGTAATGCGATTGACCTGTTGCCAGGGTAATGTGAATGACCTATTCTTAGGGTAAAGAGAATAGCCTATTATCAAGGTAATGTGAATGCCCTGTTATGAGGGTAATGTGAATGACCTGTTATAAGGTTAATGTCAATGGCCTGTTGCCAGGGTAACGTGAATGCCCTGTTGTCAGGGTAATGAGAATATCCTGTTATCATCGTTATGTGAATGCCCTGTTATGAGGGTAATGTGAATGACCTGTTATGAGGGGAAATGTTGGGGAATAGCCTGTTGTCTGGGTAATGTCAATGACCTGTTGCCAGGGTAATGTCAATGACCTGTTGCAAGGGTAATGTCAATGACCTGTTGCAAGGGTAATGTCAATGGCCTGTTGCCAGGGTAATGTAAATAACCTGTGAACAGGATATTGAGGATAGCTTGTTGTCTGTATAATGTGGATAGCCTGTAGGGCTGAATAGTATAACAGTTATGAGCAAGGTGGAGTAAATGGATGGGAACTGCACGTTTTCAGCTTTTACGGTTAAGGAGCTGAATGTAACACCGTACTCAGTTAGTGGGTAGACAATAGCATATCACATTTCTTATCGATACTATCATTGTTACAGCTCAAACACAATGCAACCCTTGATACTTGATGTGTCAGTTCGGATTTTCTTGGACCCCAACTTCATTACTCATCTTGGTTGACATGTATTGCTGGCGATTTGGTGCCTGACTCTGAGGTCCTTGGTTCGAAACCCGGAAAGGCCTCAGCCAATTTCAGCACTAGAACCTGTGCTATATTAAGAAAGTGTAATCTCTAATAACGATAATACTGTTATTTTCCGATTTTCTTGGACCCCAACTTAAAAGGCACATAAATTGTAGCACTGTGTGAAACTGGTATTATTGGTATTCGTTCAAATAACCCTTTAATTATGTGGATAAAGTCTTGCCTCTGTACTGCCACTCGGTACTGACATTTTTGCCATCAGGTGTCAACCCCTGCCTAGGCAACACGCGTTGTGGTAATGGAACCACCTGCGAGAAAACTGGTGACACAGAGGAAGATTACAAGTGTTACTGCAAGCCAGGGTACGACAACATAACCAAGGATGTCAATCAAGACTTTATCTGCACTGGTATGATAGCTTTTTAAATAAGAGAGCCAATGGAATGAGTAAGGGTCTGATAGTGTGTTTATTAGCCTATTTATTTATTTGATTGGTAATTTACGACGCACTTAAGAACATTTCACTGATACGACGGCGGTCAGCATTATGGTGGGAGCAAAGAGGGCAGAGCCCGGGGAACACATACGACCACAATGCTGGTGATTAGCTACCATTCAGTATCCTCCAACACCAGGGAACGATTGAATTTGACAACTGAACATTGCATGCTTTACATGGTCACATATACGGAACTGTCCGATTTGTCTATTGTTCTTTGTGGGTTTTTTTTTCTTTTTTGCATGAATATGGCTAACATTTGACCAATGAAACCGCGTGCTCTAGTCCGCTACAGCTGGTTCAAGTAGGGCTTGAAGTCAAGAGGTTTGTCAAGCATCTGGCAAAGGTATTTTCCCTCATTTATCTACGATATACTTCAGTATGGGCTAACAACCAAGCTGATAAATACATAAACCTTTCAGGATTGTTCGATAAAATAGACGGTGCTTTTCTAGCAGTATCACACGGGCCAGGGATGTGGTCGAGTGGTTAAGACGTGAGTCATTCAGGTTCATTCAATAGTCGCAAGAGGGGAGAGTTCAATTGTGGCCTCGGACAAGGAATTTGTAGATGTCGCTGCAGATCTCCCGTTCCACAGTCTTATCTTTGTGGAAGACCTCTTTTCCTCCAGCAATGTGACACATGAGACAGGTGGGTCAGTAACAGTAAAGATGATCGGTTTACCCCGAGCAATCTGCCCCCCCCCCTCTCCATTCGAGTCTTGCTGCGCGTGACAGCTTGCAGCTTGCAGCATGCTGCTTCACCACTGGACAGCACAGAGATGATATTTGCAGAAAGGTATCTTCATTTGTACAGATAAGGACGAATGCATCGGCATATCCCCATGTTCAGCCATTCAGAAGTGTGTTAACACATACGGGGAATACAGGTGTGATTGCACGATGGGCTTTGAGATGAAAAACGGTGAATGCACAGGTAGGGCCTTTAAAGAACAAGTTCTTCACTCCAAATGAAAATTAAATTCATTGCACATGAGGAAAACAGAATGAAATGTTCTTCTGATAGGGATGCCACCTGTACATATGATGAGGTTGGATGATAATCAAGTCTTACAAAATTGAATAAATGAAAAAAGTAGCATATTGAAAAATCAGTTAAAGTGAATCACCCGCAAGAAAGAGACCAAGTCACGCCACTTTCAGTGGTGGTAATTTGACATCTTGGGGTAATTTTGATCCCACTTAAATTAAATGTGATAGAAATGTACTGAAAGTATTGGAAATGTCTTTATTGTATTATATTTATACATGGTTTTTCGAGATTAAATGGTAATAAAGCTACATCCAGATTTGTTATTTATTTAACATCGTTTCAGATATTGACGAATGTGCACAAGGAGAGGGCTGTGGGGCCGGCAAGTGTAACAACACGTACGGATCATACATGTGTGCGTGTGAAGACGGTCACGTGACTCAGGGCACACCCTGCACAGGTAAGGGCTGTACACTTACCAGTGCCTGAGGAATCAAACTGTTAAATGGTGAAATTTTAGACGTCTGAATTAATGGCTTTGTTACGGCGGTGTATTAGTGCCATGTACTTTCATTTGAATTTTTGGCATTCTTTTCACATATAGGCCTATGTATACGTGCTAGTTAGGCGGATTATCCAGCTGTTCATGACTAAAGTTAGTTGATCAATGTACACAGAAAATAACTTTGTGGCGAAGAAAATTCGTTTTCATAATAATAGGCAAAAGGAGTTTTTCACACAGGAAATCACTTTTGCAAAGGAAATAACATTTTACATGAAAAATTAAAATATTTTCTATCACGGTATAAAAGATTTTCACGGCGGTGGAAATATTTTTCATGTGACATAATAATTTCCTATGTACAAAAATTACTTTCTCGTAAAAATGATTTCCTATGTAAAAAATTTCCCTACTATTGTGAAAAAGAATTTTCGTGGCTAAAAAGTAATTTTCTGAGTAAAACGATCAACTAACGTTACTGCTAAAGAGCTTTATGAGCCGCCTACCTAGCAAGTATATGTAGAAAACTGACCAAAATTTAAATGAAATTATACTAATAGGCCACCATACTTTGTTGACCATCCCATTATAATGCCTTGTCATAACTTGTAGATAGAGTTGCAGATGTTTAGTTTCAGAATGGTTTCTTAGCAGTACGTTGGAAATAATGAAATTTGTGGCTGAAATAGTGATTTTAATCAAACGGAAATTCTCATGTGAAAACTGAACGAAATGAACGAGATTCGACATTGAGTAATGTCATGTCAACCAACTTTCATGGTGATCAGGAAGTTTGTGTAACAGACAAACTGTTCTGCAAGTATTAAATATATTAAGATCTATTTATTCAGGATGATACCGATTATTTGACTGATTTATTTATTTGATTGCTGTTTTACGACGTACTCAAGAATATTTCACTTGTACGACGGCGGCCAGCATTATGGTGGGAGGAAACCGGGCAAAGCCCGGGGTAAACCCACGATCACTCGCGGGTTGCTGGCAGACCTTTCCACGTAAGGCCGTGATACCGATTAAGATGTTGAGCTTGAAACCAAACAGGCTGTCAGTTCAAACTTATATTTTTGAAATGACAAAAAGCTTACGCCGGATATGCGTGTGAACGGGATTCACTTTTACTGAAGAGGCAATTTTCTCGGCTTTACCAAACAATGTGTTGCATTGTTCTTATTGGCTCATCACCAAGTAGAGCGTATGACGGTATAGCGGTTTTGTCCGTCTGTACGCGGAGTAATTTTTGGTGGATAACTAGATATATAGAAGTGAGCATGTTGTCCCTATGGCAGTTTCCAGGGTAAGAAACCAGATCCTTCTTTGCCATTAAATCAGCTTGTTCATTGCCAGCTACACCGACATGGAGCAGGAATCCACTCAAAGCAAACATGACTGCCATTATTAGTTACTTCTAAACAGAGGGTGTCTCTTCCACACCAGCCAGAGTCAACTAATTTATAGATTTCAATGATAGCCTTACTTGTCAACAGACTTGAATAACATATGGCCATTTCAGACTGATGGTCTGACTGAGCCAATGACAATAAAGCTATTAGAATAGCTAACAGGGTCAAGCTAGCCTGTGGCCAAAGTTTTTGGCATATTAACACAGCTAACAGTCTACATTATAATACGAAAGGAGAAAAGAAAAACAAAATAAAACGCCTGTGGCCCTTTGCAATGGTAGTATAGAACGCCCAATTCACAGTCGTGACCTGTGGGGAGAAAGCCTAATGTGACAGTATAGTGTGTCTGGTTTGCTGGCGTATCTCGTAATGCTTAAGTGAGGCATGCAGGTGGAAAGCCCAGTTTGACATTATGGCGTGTCAGGCTTGGTGGTGTGTCTGGTGATGCTCCAGTGAGGCATGCAGGGAAAAGCCCTTTCTTTATTCTTTAACATTATATTACTAATTTCTTTGTCTTTTCAGATGATCCTAACAACCACATCGTGCGAAACACCGGTTAGTATATTTATATTCACATGCAAGGCTATCAAATTCAACTACATGTTTATAGTTTATCTGGACGCCATGCATGAAAAACTCCTAATACACTGGTACATTCGCACTAATACACTTTTGTTCGATGGATGTGAGGGATTAATTGTATTAGGAGGCAGCTAGTATGAGGATCAATGAAAACATTGGAATGTTTCCTTTTTCTTTCCTTTTTGTTAAAAAACATCACATTTTCACCTTATAACGGATTTATAACAGTTACTCCATAATATATTTATTTAATTTGTATTTTTTCATTGATGTTTTACACCGTACTCAAGAATATTTCACTTGTACGACGGCGGCCAGTATTGTGGTTTGAGGCGACCGGTTTCATCCCGGGGGAAACCCACATCGACCCATAATCTAATATAATGTTTCACGATTTCGGTTATATTTTAGTTCTTTCCGTCACCGTTGTCGCTGTGGTAATAGTCATGTTACTAACCATGCCTATTCGATGTCTCTGGTAAGTGTTACTATTATTATTTTGTAAGACGTCAGCTTAAAGAGATATTAAGACAAAAAGATAGCCTTTCTGGACAACATCAAAACTAGGTACAATCTGATAGATACCCGACCGAATTATACATAGCCACCAGCGTTGTGACATACGTTTGTTATAATGTTGTTCTATCGCCTTACCCAGACAACAGGTTATCGACAGAAGCATTCACATTACCTTGTCATCAAATTCTCCATATGTTCCTGACATTTTCTTTTAACCGTCCTTTGCTGTAGGTGAATTTGACCGCCTTGCATGTGAACGCTGTTAATAGACAGAATGTTGGAATCATATATAGTCTATGTGTGATTCACATCCAGGATCTGTATTACAGCAGCCTGTCACAGAAACCGTCTCTACGTAATTCGCGGTCAGTACAAGCACATGAAACAGTGAGCGAGATCAGCTGGCCACAACCTAGACAGTTGCCAACTGATTAAGCGATGACGTTTGGCCTGACGAAGATGGGGATGGGGAAAGTCATTCAGCAATCGAACTTACTGGTGGTTGGCCATTATTCCAGGAATCACTTTGTCACCGTGTAAAAGCCATATTTATCCCATAATTTGCCCCTGTCAGTGACATAACAACAGAGATGTTCATTTCGACATCCCACAGGCAATATATAATATCCAAAATTTGAATTTGTTGCCGGTATTTAAATTTTCATTGATTAGCTTATCCAATGAAAACATACAACTGACCACCGGACTACTTGTTTCGTGATCGTCTGTTGCAGTGAGGAAAAAGGAAAATAAAATTCACGCTAGATATCACATTCTATAGCAACATGACGGCGGTTTCTTGCTATGCTTTTTGCAATCAAATAAAAAAAATAAGTAAATACATGTCTTTGGATCACTCTGCAGTTATGACATTTTCATCTTTCGGTAAGGATTAATTGGAAAAATGTAGCGCTTGACACTATAAACCCATTCACAAACACAAACTTTACGACAGCACCGAGATCAGATTTTTATGTCACCAAATTAACCACGCAAATATACAAACTTAACTCTTTGCCCCGTAGACTCCAAAGAGATTTCTCGCTTATATAAATAAACGATGTGTGATCTGCCCTTGGTGCATGCACCTCATGTTTATTCTTAGATCTAGCTCATTCCATTTGCCATCTCAAAGACGATAACTAGTCGTACAATGACTTCTCCATTCAAAATCTACCACCCCATGGAAAAGTCCAAACGAGGAACCGAAATCAAGCCTCTGGAATCACCGTAGACAACGTGTTTTCGTATTCTTCAGTAAGATCAGGTAATAAGTTCTTTCCTAGGCTGTTCGTGTTAAAAGTCTATTTTTGGGTATTTTCTTCTGTTAGATTTGGAAAACACCGCTCCTCACACCATGCGAGCAATCGCATGACACAGCGTTCGAGTTAAGTGTTTCGACAAATGAGAGGCTGTTACTGTAGATATCGTGGAAAATAAACATTATCTTATTATCGCGATCTAATGGATTGTGTTGTGTTTTCTGTTCACGGAATTCGGCGATTCCGTCAATAGTTTCTAGAACTATATCAAGTGGAATGTATATTTCGGTCCTGCCCGTTTCACTCATATCGATATGATTTCGCATCTTATTTACATAAGCCTACTAGTCAAAACGAACACAAATTTGTCTTATCTTTAAACTGCCTAAAATTGCTCCTAATAAATTACAGGATAAATGGGATAAGCAATTAGTGAACATTTATATCAACTTTATTATAATCCTGATTATATTATGGTTATTATGATTTTAAACATTTTTAATATCTCATGCTGGTTGATGTCCGATTTTCACACTGTATTGTTAACTTGCTACGTGTTACATAACATACGGGTAAATCTTGTAGCACTGCATTGCAGGCATTTGTGTATTGCGCAGGGGGAATTACACATACAGAGAGTTTTTCAGTCGTTGTCGAAACCTCTCCGCAGATAGAGATGCTCTTCACGTGTAATACATGACCCCAGTGAATTGAGTACTTTAAGATGCACAGCAGTAGTGTTATTATATGTAAGTCAGTGTAATCACTTACCGTCGGTTTTTTCTTCTTCTACATAGCAGACAACGTTCAAGTCTTCGAACCCACAGATTGTCAGGTGGGACCGATGCTTCTCGTGTTTCCCAGATAAACCATAATCCACATTAACATAATATCATCATTTTGAGAATAATGGCGACGGAAAGGGTTAAATGGGGAATAATTTATAAAAAGAAAACTAGATTATCCTGAAGTAATCTGTCTGCTATCTAAACGTAAATGATCTCAAGAAAATAGAGATAGAAAGAGGGTGTGAGGAAAAGAAAGAACAATACACCGTCAACTATTTTGTGACAATACACCATCAACTTTTTAATTCCTCTCTATTTTGGATAAAACGGTGTAAATATATTATGCTGAGCTTAATCAAGCACATTGGAGTGAGGATTTTGTCAGTATCTTTTCTGCTAACAGAAATTTAACAATCATCTTTGACAGAGATGTATACATGAACATGACCAAAATAGTGATTGAAGAGAAAGGACAACAAGCCTGGTTGGGAGGTTCCCTCAACATGTGTGGGGATAATGATTAATAGTTATCACTGTATACTTCCTGGACAGTGTTTCTGAACCAAGAGGTTAGTGGTGCATTTTGAATTCTGTATGGTTGATGGTGTTCCAAACTTTTAGCTGTAATATGGGTTGTGCGACAACTTGCCTTACGACATGTGTCGTCCTTTTGATTCTGTTCGCTGGGTTACGGGTATATGGTGAGTATGTTTCTAACTCAACAACGGAGACAATCGAACAATTATTGTAAACAGCTCGTTGTTGAAGTAATGTGGATAGCCTGTTGGCGATCAAAGTATTGTTACTTATTTTTCTATCTGATTGGTGATATTCGCCGTGCACAAAAATATTTCACTTACACCACGGCGACCAGCATTATGGTTGGACGAAACCGTAGAGGGCCTGGGGGAAACCCATGACCATCCAACTGGCAGACCTTCCCACATGCGACTGGAGAGGAAGCCAACATGAGCTGGATTTCAACTCGCAGGGACCGTATTAATGCGAGGCTCCTTGGTCATAACCACTGGGCAAAGCAGTCCCAGAATGATGTAGATAGCCCGTTTATAGAATAATAGGGTAGCCTATTGTCAGGGTAATATGGGTATCCTGTTGCCAGGATAATGCGAATGGCCTGTTGCCGTTGGTAATGTGAATGACTTGTTGCCAGGGTAATGTGAATGACCTGTTGCCAGGGTAATGTCAATGGCCTATTTTTAGGGTAAAGAGAATAGCCTATTATCATGGTAATGTGAATGTCCTGTTATGAGGGTAAAGTGAATGACCTGTTATAAGGGAAATGTCAATGGCCTGTTGCCAGGGTAACGTGAATGCCCTGGTGTCAGGGTAATGAGAATAGCCTATTATCATCGTTATGTGAATGCCCTGTTATGAGGGTAATGTGAATGACCTGTTATAAGGGGAAATATGAATAGCCTGTTGTCTGGGTAATGTCAATGACCTGTTGCCAGGGTAATGTAAATAACCTGTTAACAGGATATTGAGGATAGCTTGTTGTCTGTATAATGTGGATAGCCTTTAGGGCTGAGTAGTATAACAGTTATGAGCAATGTGGAGTGGATCGATGGGAACTGCACGTTTTCAGCTTTTACCGTAACGGAGCTGAATGTAGCACCATACTCAGTTAATGGGTAGACAATAGCATATCACATTTCTTATCGATACTATCATTGTTACAGCTCAAACACAATGCAACCCTTGATACTTGATGTGTCAGTTCCGATTTTCTTGGACCCCAACTTAAAAGGCACATAAATTGTAGCACTGTGTGAAACTGGAATTATTGGTATTCGTTCAAATAACCCTTTAATTTTGTGGATAAAGTCTTGCCTCTGTACTGCCACTCGGTACTGACATTTTTGCCATCAGGTGTCAATCCCTGCCTAGGCAACACGCGTTGTGGTAATGGAACCACCTGCGAGAAAACTGGTGACACAGAGGAAGATTACAAGTGTGAGTGCAAGCCAGGGTACGACAACATAACCAAAGATGTCAATCAAGCCTTTATCTGCACTGGTATGATAGCTTTTTAAATAAGAGAGCCAATGGAATGAGTAAGGGTCTGATAGTGTGTTTATTAGCCTATTTATTTATTTGATTGGTAATTTACGACGCACTTAAGAACATTTCACTGATACGACGGCGGCCAGCATCATGGTGGGAGCAAAGCAGATAGAGCCCGGGGAACACATACGACCACAATGCTGGTGATTAGCTACCATTCAGTATCCTCCAACACCAGATAACGATTGAATTTGACAACTGAACATTGCATGCTTTACATGGTCACATATATGGAACTGTCCGATTTGTCTATTGTTCTTTGTGGGTTTTTTTTTTTTTTTTTTGCATGAATATGGCTAACATTTGACCAATGAAACCGCGTGCTCTAGTCCAGTACAGCTGGTTCAACTAGGGTTTGAAGTCAAGAGGTTTGTCAAGTATCTGGCAAAGGTATTTTCCCTCATATATCGACAATATCCTGCAGTATGGGCTAACAACCAAGCTGATAAATACATAAAACTTTCAGGATTGTTCGATAAAATAGACGGTGCTTTTCTAGCAGAGTCACACGGGCGAGGGATGTGGTCAAGTGGTTAAGACGTGAGTCATTCAGTCTCAAGAGGGGAGAGTTCAATTGTGGCCTCGGACGAGGAATTTGTAGATGTCGCTGCAGATCTCCCGTTCCACAGTCTTATATTTGTGGAAGACCTCTTTTCCTCCAGCAATGTGACACATGAGACAGGTGGGACAGTAAGAGTAAAGATGATCGGTTTACCCCGAGGAATCTGCCCCCCCCCCCATTCTAATCTTGCGGTGCGTGACAGCTTGCAGCATACTGCTTCACCACTGGACAGCACACAGTTGATATTTGCAGAAAGGTATCTTCATTTGTACAGATAAGGACGAATGCATCGGCAAATCCCCGTGTTCAGAAATTGAGAAGTGTGTTAACACATACGGGGGTTACAGGTGTGATTGCGCGATGGGCTTTGAGACCAAAATTGCTGAATGCACAGGTAGGGCCTTTAAAGAACAAGTTCTTCACTCCAAATGAAAATTAAATTCATTGCACCTGAGGAAAACAGAATGAAATGTTCTTCTGATAGCGATGCCATCTGTACATATGATGAGGTTGGCTGATAATCAAGTCTTACAAAATTGAATAAATGAAAAAAGTAGCATGTGGAAAAATCAGTTAAAGTGAATCACCCGCAAGAAAGAGACCAAGTCATGCCACTTTCAGTGGTGATAATTTGACATCTTGGGGTAATTTTGGTCCCACTAAAATTAAATGTGATAGAAATGTACTGAAAGTATTGGAAATGTCTTTATTGTATTATATTTATACATGGTTTTCCGAGATTAAATGGTAATAAAGCTACATCCAGATTTGTTATTTATTTAACATCGTTTCAGATATTGACGAATGTGCACAAGGAGAGGGCTGTGGGGCCGGCAAGTGTAACAACACGTACGGATCATACATGTGTGCGTGTGAAGACGGTCACGTGACTCAGGGCACACCCTGCACAGGTAAGGGCTGTACACTTACCAGTGTCTGAGGAATCAAACTGTTAAATGGTGAAATTTTAGACATCTGAATTAATGGCTTTGTTACGGTGGTGTATTAGTGCCATGTACTTTCATTTGAATTTTTGGCATTCTTTTTACATATAGGCCTATGTATACGTGCTAGTTATGCGGATTATCCAGCTGTTCATGACTAAAGTTAGTTGATCAATTTACACAGAAAATAACTTTGTGGCGAAGAAAATTCGTTTTCATAATAATAGGCAAAAGGAGTTTTTCACATAGGAAATCACTTTTACAAAGGAAATAACATTTTACATGAAAAATTAAAATATTTTCTATCACGGTATAAAAGATTTTCACCGCGAAGAAAATTATTTTCACCACGGTGGAAATATTTTTCATGTGACAATAATTTTCTAAGTGCAAAAATTACTTTCTTGGAAAAATGATTTCCTATGTAAAAAACTTGCCTACTATTGTGAAAAAGAATTTTCTTGGCTAAAATGTAATTTTCTGAGTAAAACGATCAACTAACGTTACTGATAAAGAGCTTGATGAGCCGCCTACCTAGCAAGTATATGTAGAAAACTGACCAAAATTTAAATGAAATTATATTAATAAGCCACCGTACTTTGTTGACCATCCCGTTATAATGCCTTGTCATAACTTGTAGATAGAGTTGCAGATGTTTAGTTGAAGAATGGTTTCTTAGCAGTACGTTGGAAATCATGAAATTTGTGGCTGAAATGGTGATTTTAATCAAACGGAATGACTCATATGAAAACTGAACGAAATGAACGAGATTCGACAATGAGTAATGCCATGTCAACCAACTTTCATGGTGATCAGGAAATTTGTGTAACAGACAAACTGTTCTGCAAGTATTAAATATATTAAGATCTATTTATTCAGGATGATACCGATTATTTGACTGATTTATTTATTTGATTGCTGTTTTACGACGTACTCAAGAATATTTCACTTGTACGACGGCGGCCAGCATTATGGTGGGAGGAAACCGGGCAAAGCCCGGGGTAAACCCACGATCACTCGCGGGTTGCTGGCAGACCTTTCCACGTAAGGCCGTGATACCGATTAAGATGTTGAGCTTGAAACCAAACGGGCTGTCAGTTCAAACTTATATTTTTGAAATGACAAAAAGCTTACGCCGGATATGCGTGTGAACGGGATTCACTTTTCCAGCAGAGGCAAATTTCACGGCTATACCAAACATTGGTATTGTTGCATTGTTCTTATTGGCTCATCACCAAGTAGAGCGTATGACGGTATAGCGGTTTTGTCCGTCTGTACGAGGAGTAATTTTTGGTGGATAACTAGATATATAGAAGTGAGCATGTTGTCCCTATGGCAGTTTCCAGGGTAAGAAACCAGATCCTTCTTTGCCATTAAATCAGCTTGTTCATTGCCAGCTACACCGACATGGAGCAGGAATCCACTCAAAGCAAACATGACTGCCATTATTAGTTACTTCTAAACAGAGGGTGTCTCTTCCACACCAGCCAGAGTCAACTAATTTATAGATTTCAATGATAGCCTTACTTGTCAACAGACTTGAATAACATATGGCCAGTTCACATTGACTGTCTGACTGAGCCAATGGCAATAACGCTATTAGAATAGCTAACAGGGTCAAGCTAGCCTGTGGCCAAAGTTATTGGCATATTAACACAGCTAACAGTCTACATTATAATACGAAAGGAGAAAAGAAAAACAAAATAAAACGCCTGTGGCCCTTTGCAATGGTAGTATAGAACGCCCAATTCATCACAGTCGTGACCTGTGGGGAGAAAGCCTAATGTGACAGTATAGTGTGTCTGGTTTGCTGGCGTATCTCGTAATGCTTAAGTGAGGCATGCAAGGGGAAAGCCCACTTTGACATTATAGCGTGTCAGGCTTGGTGGTGTGTCTGGTGATGCTTAAGTGAGGCATGCAGGGAAAAGCCCTTTCTTTATTCTTTTACATTATATTACTCATTTCTTTGTCTTTTCAGATCATTCTAACAACCACATCGTGCGAAACACCGGTTAGTATATTTATATTCACATGCAAGGCTATCAAATTCAACTACATGTTTATAGTTTATCTGGACGCCATGCATGAAAAACTCCTAATACACTGGTACATTCGCACTGGTACACTTTTGTTCGATGGATGTGAAGGATTAATTGTATTAGGAGGCAGCTAGTATGAGGATCAATGAAAACATTGGAATCTTTCCTTTTTCTTTCCTTTTTGTTAAAAAACATCACATTTTCACCTTATAACGGATTTATAACAGTTATTCCATAATATATTTATTTCATTTGAATTTTTTCATTGATGTTTTACATCGTACTCAAGAATATTTCACTTGTACGACGGCGGCCAGTATTGTGGTTTGAGGCGACCGGTTTCATCCCGGGGGAAACCCACGTCGACCCATAATCTAATATAATGTTTCACGATTTCTGTTATATTTTAGTTCTTTCCATCTCCGTTGTCGCTGTGGTAGTAGTCATGTTACTAACCATGCCTATTCGATGTCTCTGGTAAGTGTTACTATTATTCTTTTGTAAGACGTCAGCTTAAAGAGATATTAAGACAAAAAGATAGCCTTTCTGGACAACATCAAAACTAGGTACAATCTGATAGATACCCGACCGAATTATACATAGCCGCCAGCGTTGTGACATACATTTGTTATAATGTTGTTCTATCGCCTTACCCAGACAACAGGTTATCGACAGAACCATTCACATTGCCTTGACATCAAATTCTCCATATTTTCCTGACATTTTCTTTTAACCATCCTTTGCTGGAGGTGAATTTGATCGCCTTCCATGTGAACACTGTTAATAGACAGAATGTTGGAATCATATATAGGCTATGTGTGATTCACATCCAGGATCTTTATTACAGCAGCCTGTCACAGAAAGCGTCTCTACGTAATTCCCGGTCAGTACAAGCACATGAAACAGTGAGCGAGATCAGCTGGCCACAACCTAGACAGTTGCCAACTGATTAAGCGATGACGTTTGGCCTGACGAAGATGGGGATGGGAAAAGCCATTCAGCAATCGAACTTACTGGTGGTTGGCCATTATTCCAGGAATCGTTTTGTCACCGTGTAAAAGCCATATTTATCCCATAATTTGCCCCTGTCAGTGACATAACAACAGAGATGTTCATTTCGACATCCCACACGCAATATATAAGATCCAAAATTTGAATTTGTTGCCGGTATTTAAATTTTCATTGATTAGCTTATCCAATGAAAACATGCAACTGACCACCGGACTACTCTTTTCGTGATCGTCTGTTGTAGTGAGGAAAAAGGAAAATAAAATTCACGCTAGATATCACATTCTAAAGCAACATGACGCCGGTTTCTTGCTATGCCTTTTGCAATCAAATAAATAAATAAGTAAATACATGTCTTTGGATCACTCTGCACTTATGATATTTTCATCTTTCGGTAAGGATTAATTGGAAAAATGTAGCGCTTGACACTATAAACCCATTCACAGACACAAATTTTACGACAGCATCGAGATCAGATTTTTATGTCACCAAATTAACCACGCAAATATACAAACTTAACTCTTTGCCCCGTAGACTCCAAAGAGATTTCTCGCTTATATAAATAAACGATGTATGATCTGCACTTGGTGCATGCACCTCATGTTTATTCTTAGATCTAGCTCATTCCATTTGCCATCTCAAAGACGATAACTAGTCCTACAATGACTTCTCCATTCAAAATCTACCACCCCATGGAAAAGTCCAAATGAGGAACCAAAATCAAGCCTCTGGAATCACCGTAGACAACGTGTTTTCGTATTCTTCAGTAAGATCAGGTAATAAGTTCTTTCCTAGGCTGTTCGTGTTAAAAGCCTATTTTTGGGTATTTTCTTCTGTTAGATTTTGAAAGCACCGCTCCTCACACCATGCGAGCAATCGCATGACATAGCGTTCGAGTTAAGTGTTTCGACAAATGAGAGGCTGTTACTGTAGATATCGTGGAAAATAAACATTATCTTATTATCGCGCTCTAATGGATTGTGTTGTGTTTTCTGTTCACGGAATTCATCGATTCCGTCAATAGTTTCTAGAACTATATCAAGTGGAATGTATATTTCGGTCCTGCCCGTTTCACTCATATCGATATGATTTCGCATCTCATTTACATAAGCCTACTAGTCAAAACGAACACAAATTTGTCTTATCGTTCAAGTGCCTAAAATTGTTCCTAATAAATTACAGGATAAATGGGATAAGCAATGAGTGAACATTTATATCAACTTTATTATAATCCTGATTATATTATGATTATTATGATTTTAAACATGTTTAATATCTCATGCTGGTTGATGTTCGATTTTCACACTGTATTGGTAACTTGCTACGTATTACATAACATACGGGTAAATCTTGTAACACTGCATTGCAGGCATTTGTGTATTGCGCAGGGGGGATTACACATACAGAGAGTTTTTCAGTCGTTGTCGAAACTTCTCCACAGATAGAGATGCTCTTCGCGTGTAATACATGACCCCAGTGAATTGAGTACTTTAAGATGCACAGCAGTAGGGTTATTATATGTAAGTCAGTGTAACCACTTACCGTCGGGTTTTTCTTCTTCTACATAGCAGACAACGTTCAAGTCTTCGAACCCACAGATTGTTAGGTGGGACCGATGCTTCTCGTGTTTCCCAGATAAACCATAATCCACATTAACATAATATCATCATTTTGAGAATAATGGCGACGGAAAGGGTTAAATGGGGAATAATTTATAAAAAGAAAACTAGATTATCCTGAAGTAATCTGTCTGCTATCTAAACGTAAATGATCTCAAGAAAATACAGATAGAAAGAGGGTGTGAGGAAAAGAAAGAACAATACACCATCAACTATTTTGTGACAATACACCATCAACTTTTTAATTCCTCTCTCCTTTGGATAAAACGGTGTAAATATATTATGCTGAGCTTAATCAAGCACATTGGAGTGAGGATTTTGTCAGTATCTTTTCTGCTAACAGAAATTTAACAATCATCTTTGACAGAGATGTATACATGAAAATGACCAAAATAGTGATTGAAGAGAAAGGACAACAAGCCTGGTTAGGAGGTTCCCTCAACATGTGCGGGGATAATGATTAATAGTTGTCACTGTATACCTCCTGGACAGTGTTTCTGAACCAGGAGGTTAGTGGTGCATTTTGAATTCTGTATGGTTGATGGTGGTCCAAACTTTTAGCTGTAATATGGGTTGTGCTTCAACTTGCCTTACGACATGTGTCGTCCTTTTGATTCTGTTCGCTGGGTTACGGGTATATGGTGAGTATGTTTCTCACTCAACAACGGAGACAATCGAACAATTATTGTGAACAGCTCGTTGTTGAAGTAATGTGGATAGCCTGTTGGCGATCAAAGTATTGTTACTTATTTTTCTATCTGATTGGTGATATTCGCCGTGCACAAAAATATTTCACTTACACCACGGCGACCAGCATTATAGTTGGACGAAACCGTAGAGGGCCTGGGGGAAACCCACGACAATCCAGCTGGCAGACCTTCCCACATGCGACTGGAGAGGAAGCCAACATGAGCTGGATTTCAACTCGCAGGGACCGTATTAATGCGAGGCTCCTTGGTCATAACCACTGGGCAAAGCAGTCCCAGAATGATGTAGATAGCCCGTTATTAGAATTATAGGGTAGCCTATTGTCAGGGTAATATGGGTATCCTGTTGCCAGGATAATGCGAATGGCCTGTTGCCGGGGGTAATGTGAATGACTTGTTGCCAGGGTAATGTGAATGACCTGTTGCCAGGGTAATGTGAATGACCTATTCTTAGGGTAAAGAGAATAGCCTATTATCATGGTAATGTTATGAGGGTAAAGTGAATGGCCTGTTATAAGGGTAATGTCAATGGCCTGTTGCCAGGGTAATGAGAATAGCCTATTATCATCGTTATGTGAATGCCCTGTTATGAGGGTAATATGAATGACCTGTTATAAGGGGAAATATGAATAGCCTGTTGTCTGGGTAATGTCAATGAACTGTTGCCAGGGTAATGTCAATGGCCTGTTGCCAGGGTAATGTGAATAACCTGTTAACAGGATATTGAGGATAGCTTGTTGTCTGTATAATGTGGATAGTCTTTAGGGCTGAATAGTATAACAGTTATGAGCAAGGTGGAGTAAATCGATGGGAACTGCACGTTTTCAGCTTTTACGGTAACGTAGCTGAATGTAACACCATACTCAGTTAGTGGGTAGACAATAGCATATCACATTTCTTATCGATACTATCATTGTTACAGCTCAAACACAATGCAACCCTTGATACTTGATGTGTCAGTTCCGATTTTCTTGGACCCCAACTTAAAAGGCACATAAATTGTAACACTGTGTGAAACTGGTATTATTGGTATTCGTTCAAATAACCCTTTAATTATGTGGATAAAGTCTTGCCTCTGTACTGCCACTCGGTACTGACATTTTTGCCATCAGGTGTCAATTCCTGCCTAGGCAACACGCGTTGTGGTAATGGAACCTTCTGCGAGAAAACTGGTGACACAGAGGAAGATTACAAGTGTTACTGCAAGCCAGGGTACGACAACAAAACCAAGGATGTCAATCAAGGCTACATCTGCACTGGTATGATAGCTTTTTAAATAAGAGAGCCAATGGAATGAGTAAGGGTCTGATAGTGTGTTTATTAGCCTATTTATTTATTTGATTGGTAATTTACGACGCACTTAAGAACATTTCACTGATACGACGGCGGCCAGCATTATGGTGGGAGCAAAACAGATAGAGCCCATACGACCACAATGCTGGTGATTAGCTACCATTCAGTATCCTCCAACACCAGGGAACGATTGAATTTGACAACTGAACATTGCATGCTTTACATGGTCACATATATGGAACTGTCCGATTTGTCTATTGTTCTTTGTGGGGTTATTTTTTTTGCATGAATATGGCTAACATTTGACCAATGAAACCGCGTGCTCTAGTCCAGTACAGCTGGTTCAACTAGGGCTTGAAGTCAAGAGGTTTGTCAAGTATCTGGCAAAGGTATTTTCCCTCATTTATCTACGATATACTTCAGTATGGGCTAACAACCAAGCTGATAAATACATAAACCTTTCAGGATTGTTCGATAAAATAGACGGGGCTTTTCTAGCAGTGTCACACGGGCCAGGGATGTGGTCGAGTGGTTAAGACGTGAGTCATTCAGTCGCAAGAGGGGAGAGTTCAATTGTGGCCTCGGACAAGGAATTTGTAGATGTCGCTGCAGATCTCCCGTTCCACAGTCTTATATTTGTGGAAGACCTCTCTTCCTCCAGCAATGTGACACATGAGACAGGTGGGACAGTAAGAGTAAAGATGATCGGTTTACCCCGACCACTCTGCCCCCCCCCCCCCTCCATTCGAGTCTTGCTGCGCGTGACAGCTTGCAGCTTGCAGCATGCTGCTTCACCACTGGACAGCACACAGATGATATTTGCACAAAGGTATCTTCATTTGTACAGATAAGGACGAATGCATCGGCAAATCCCCATGTTCAGCCATTGAGAAGTGTGTTAACACATACGGGGATTACAGGTGTGATTGCGCGATGGGCTTTGAGACCAAAATGGCTGAATGCACAGGTAGGGCGTTTAAAGAACAAGTTCTTCACTCCAAATGAAAATTAAATTCATTGCACCTGAGGAAAACAGAATGAAATGTTCTTCTGATAGCGATGCCATCTGTGCATATGATGAGATTGGTTGATAATCAAGTCTTACAAAATTGAATAAATGAAAACGTAGCATGTTGAAAAATCAGTTAAAGTAAATCACCCGCAAGAAAGAGACCAAGTCATGCCACTTTCAGTGGTGGTAATTTGACATCTTGGGGTAATTTTGATCCCACTAAAATTAAATGTGATAGAAATGTACTGAAAGTATTGGAAATGTCTTTATTGTATTATATTTATACATGGTTTTCCGAGATTAAATGGTAATAAAGCTACATCCAGATTTGTTATTTATTTAACATCGTTTCAGATATTGACGAATGTGCACAAGGAGAGGGCTGTGGGGCCGGCAAGTGTAACAACACGTACGGATCATACATGTGTGCGTGTGAAGACGGTCACGTGACTCAGGGCACACCCTGCACAGGTAAGGGCGGTACACTTACCAGTGTCTGCGGAATCAAACTGTTAAATGGTGAAATTTTAGACATCTGAATTAATGGCTTTGTTACGGTGGTGTATTAGTGCCATGTACTTTCATTTGAATTTTTGGCATTCTTTTTATATATAGGCCTATGTATACGTGCTAGTTATGCGGATTATCCAGCTGTTCATGACTAAGGTTAGTTGATCAATTTACACAGAAAATAACTTTGTGGCGAAGAAAATTCGTTTTCATAATAATAGGCAAAAGGAGTTTTTCACACAGGAAATCACTTTTACAAAGGAAATAACATTTTACATGAAAAATTAAAATATTTTCTATCACGGTATAAAAGATTTTCACCACGGTGGAAATATTTTTCATGTGACATAATAATTTCCTATGTACAAAAATTACTTTCTCGTAAAAATGATTTCCTATGTAAAAAATTTGCCTACCATTGTGAAAAAGAATTTTCTTGGCTAAAAAGTAATTTTCTGAGTAAAACGATCAACTAACGTTACTGTTAAAGAGCTTGATGAGCCGCCCACCTAACAAATATATGTAGAAAACTGCCCAAATATTTAAATGAAATTACACTAAAATGCCACCGTACTTTGTTGACCATCCCGTTATAATGCCTTGTCATAACTTGTAGATAGAGTTGCAGATGTTTAGTTGAAGAATGGTTTCTTAGCAGTACGTTGGAAATAATGAAATTTGTGGCTGAAATGGTGATTTTAATCAAACAGAAAGGCTCATATGAAAACTGAACGAAATGAACGAAATTCGACATTGAGTAATGTCATGTCAACCAACTTTCATGGTGATCAGGAAGTTTGTGTAACAGACAAACTGTTCTGCAAGTATTAAATATATTAAGGTCTATTTATTCAGGATGATACCGATTATTTGACTGATTTTTTTATTTGATTGCTGTTTTACGACGTACTCAAGAATATTTCACTAATACGACGGCGGCCAGCATTATGGTGGGAGGAAACCGGGCAGAGCCCGGGGGAAACCCACGATCACTCGCGGGTTGCTGGCAGATCTTTCCACGTAAGGCCGTGATACCGATTAAGATGTTGAGCTTGAAACCAAACAGGCTGTCAGTTCAAACTTATATTTTTGAAATGACAAAAAGCTTACGCCGGATATGCGTGTGAACGGGATTCACTTTTCCAGCAGAGGCAATTTTGTCGGCTTTACCAAACAATGTGTTGCATTGTTCTTATTGGCTCATCACCAAGTAGAGAGTATGACGGTATAGCGGTTTTGTCCGTCTGTACGCGGAGTAATTTTTGGTGGATAACTAGATATATAGAAGTGAGCATGTTGTCCCTATGGTAGTTTCCAGGGTAAGAAACCAGATCCTTCTTTGCCATTAAATCAGCTTGTTCATTGCCAGCTACACCGACATGGAGCAGGAATCCACTCAAAGCAAACATGACTGCCATTATTAGTTACTTCTAAACAGAGGGTGTCTCTTCCACACCAGCCAGAGTCAACTAATTTATAGATTTCAATGATAGCCTTACTTGTCAACAGACTTGAATAACATATGGCCAGTTCACATTGGCTGTCTGACTGAGCCAATGGCAATAACGCTATTAGAATAGCTAACAGGGTCAAGCTAGCCTGTGGCCAAAGTTATTGGCATATTAACACAGCTAACAGTCTACATTATAATACGAAAGGAGGAAAAAAAAACAAAATAAAACGCCTGTGGCCCTTTGCAATGGTAGTATAGAACGCCCAATTCATCACAGTCGTGACCTGTGGGGAGAAAGCCTAATGTGACAGTATAGTGAGTCCGGTTTGCTGGCGTATCTCGTAATGCTTAAGTGAGGCATGTAGGTGGAAAGCCCAGTTTGACATTATAGCGTGTCAGGCTTGGTGGTGTGTCTGGTGATGCTCCAGTGAGGCATGCAGGGAAAAGCCCTTTCTTTATTCTTTTACATTATATTACTCATTTCTTTGTCTTTTCAGATCATTCTAACAACCACATCGTGCGAAACACCGGTTAGTATATTTATATTCACATGCAAGGCTATCAAATTCAACTACATGTTTATAGTTTATCTGGACGCCATGCATGAAAAACTCCTAATACACTGGTACATTCGCACTAATACACTTTTGTTCGATGGATGTGAGGGATCAATTGTATTAGGAGGCAGCTAGTATGAGGATCAATGAAAACGTTGGAATCTTTCCTTTTTCTTCCTTTTTGTTAAAAAACATCACATTTTCACCTTATAAAGGATTTATAACAGTTATTCCATAATATATTTATTTAATTTGTATTTTTTCATTGATGTTTTACATCGTACTCAAGAATATTTCACTTGTACGACGGTGGCCAGTATTGTGGTTTGAGGCGACCGGTTACATCCCAGGGGAAACCCACGACGACCCATAATCTAATATAATGTTTCACGATTTCTGTTATATTTTAGTTCTTTCCGTCACCGTTGTCGCTGTGGTAATAGTCATGTTACTAATCATACGGCCTATGCGTTGTCTCTGGTAAGTGTTACTATTATTATTTTGTAAGACGTCAGCTTAAAGAGATATTAAGACAAAAAGATAGCCTTTCTGGACAACATAAAAACTAGGTACAATCTGATAGATACCCGACCGAATTATACATAGCCACCAACGTTGTGACATACGTTTGTTATAATGTTGTTCTATCGCCTTACCCAGACAACAGGTTATCGACAGAACCATTCACATTGCCTTGACATCAAATTCTCCATATTTTCCTGACATTTTCTTTTAACCCTCCTTTGCTGGAGGTGAATTTGATCGCCTTCCATGTGAACACTGTTAATAGACAGAATGTTGGAATCATATATAGGCTATGTGTGATTCACATCCAGGATCTTTATTACAGCAGCCTGTCACAGAAAGCGTCTCTACGTAATTCCCGGTCAGTACAAGCACATGAAACATTGAGCGAGATCAGCTGGCCACAACCTAGACAGTTGCCAACTGATTAAGCGATGACGTTTGGCCTGACGAAGATGGGGATGGGGAAAGCCATTCAGCAATCGAACTTACTGGTGGTTGGCCATTATTCCAGGAATCACTTTGTCACCGTGTAAAAGCCATATTTATCCCATAACTTGCCCCTGTCAGTGACATAACAACAGAGATGTTCATTTCGACATCGCACCCTCAATATATAAGCTCCAAAATTTGAATTTGTTGCCGGTATTTAAATTTTCATTGATTAGCTTATCCAATGAAAACATGCAACTGACTACCGGACTACTTTTTTCGTGATCGTCTGTTGCAGTGAGGAAAAAGGAAAATAAAATTCACGCTAGATATCACTTTCTATAGCAACATGACGGCGGTTTCTTGCTATGCCTTTTGCAATCAAATAAGTAAATACATGTCTTTGGATCACTCTGCAGTTATGACATTTTCATCTTTCCGTAACGATTAATTGGAAAAATGTAGCGCTTGACACTATAAACCCATTCACAAAGACAAATTTTACGACAGCACCGAGATGAGATTTTTATGTCACCAAATTAACCACGCAAATATACAAACTTAACTCTTTGCCCCGTAGACTCCAAAGAGATTTCTCGCTTATATAAATAAACGATGTGTGATCTGCACTTGGTGCATGCACCTCATGTTTATTCTTAGACCTAGCTCATTCCATTTGCCATCTCAAAGACGATAACTAGTCCTACAATGACTTCTCCATTCAAAATCTACCACCCCATGGAAAAGTCCAAACGAGGAACCGAAATCAAGCCTCTGGAATCACCGTAGACAACGTGTTTTCGTATTCTTCAGTAAGATCAGGTAATAAGTTCTTTCCTAGGCTGTTCGTGTTAAAAGCCTATTTTGGGGTATTTTCTTCTGTTAGATTTTGAAAGCACCGCTCCTCACACCATGCGAGCAATCGCATGACATAGCGTTCGAGTTAAGTGTTTCGACAAATGAGAGGCTGTTACTGTAGATATCGTGGAAAATAAACATTATCTTATTATCGCGATCTAATGGATTGTGTTGTGTTTTCTGTTCACGGAATTCGGCGATTCCGTCAATAGTTTCTAGAACTATATCAAGTGGAATGTATATTTCGGTCCTGCCCGTTTCACTCATATCGATATGATTTCGCATCTCATTTACATAAGCCTACTAGTCAAAACGAACACAAATTTGTCTTATCTTTCAACTGCCTAAAATTGCTCCTAATAAATTACAGGATAAATGGGATAAGCAATGAGTGAACATTTATATCAACTTTATTATAATCCTGATTATATTATGATTATTATGATTTTAAACATTTTTAATATCTCATGCTGGTTGATGTTCGATTTTCACACTGTATTGGTAACTTGCTACGTATTACATAACATACGGGTAAATCTTGTAACACTGCATTGCCGGCATTTGTGTATTGCGCAGGGGGGATTACACATACAGAGAGTTTTTCAGTCGTTGTCGAAACTTCTCCGCAGATAGAGATGCTCTTCGCGTGTAATACATGACCCCAGTGAATTGAGTACTTTAAGATGCACAGCAGTAGGGTTATTATATGTAAGTCAGTGTAACCACTTACCGTCGGGTTTTTCTTCTTCTACATAGCAGACAACGTTCAAGTCTTCGAACCCACAGATTGTTAGGTGGGACCGATGCTTCTCGTGTTTCCCAGATAAACCATAATCCACATTAACATAATATCATCATTTTGAGAATAATGGCGACGGAAAGGGTTAAATGGGGAATAATTTATAAAAAGAAAACTAGATTATCCTGAAGTAATCTGTCTGCTATCTAAACGTAAATGATCTCAAGAAAATACAGATAGAAAGAGGGTGTGAGGAAAAGAAAGAACAATACACCATCAACTATTTTGTGACAATACACCATCAACTTTTTAATTCCTCTCTCCTTTGGATAAAACGGTGTAAATATATTATGCTGAGCTTAATCAAGCACATTGGAGTGAGGATTTTGTCAGTATCTTTTCTGCTAACAGAAATTTAACAATCATCTTTGACAGAGATGTATACATGAACATGACCAAAATAGTGATTGAAGAGGAAGGACAACAAACCTGGTTAGGAGGTTCCCTGAACATGTGCGGGGATAATGAATAATAGTTATCACTGTATACTTCCTGGACAGTGTTTCTGAACCAAGAGGCTAGTGGTGCATTTTGAATTCTGTATGGTTGATGGTGTTCCAAACTTTTAGCTGTAATATGGGTTGTGCGACAACTTGCCTTACGACATGTGTCGTCCTTTTGATTCTGTCCGCTGGGTTACGGGTATATGGTGAGTATGTTTCTCACTCAACAACGGAGACAATCGAACAATTATTGTGAAGAGCTCGTTGTTGAAGTAATGTGGATAGCCTGTTGGCGATCAAAGTATTGTTACTTATTTATCTATCTGATTGGTGATATTCGCCGTGCACAAAAATATTTCACTTACACCACGGCGACCAGCATTATGGTTGGACGAAACCGTAGAGGGCCTGGGGGAAACCCACGACAATCCAGCTGGCAGACCTTCCCACATGCGACTGGAGAGGAAGCCAACATGAGCTGGATTTCAACTCGCAGGGACCGTAGTGATGCGAGGCTCCTTGGTCATAACCACTGGGCAAAGCAGTCCCAGAATGATGTAGATAGCCCGTTTATAGAATAATAGGGTAGCCTATTGTCAGGGTAATATGGGTATCCTGTTGTCAGGATTATGCGAACGGCCTGTTGCCGTTGGTAATGTGAATGACTTGTTGCCAGGGTAATGTGAATGACCTGTAGCCAGGGTAATGTGAATGACCTATTCTTAGGGTAAAGAGAATAGCCTATTATCATGGTAATGTTATGAGGGTAAAGTGACTGGCCTGTTATAAGTTAAATGTCAATGGCCTGTTGCCAGGGTAACGTGAATGCCCTGGTGTCAGGGTAATGAGAATAGCCTATTATCATCGTTATGTGAATGCCCTGTTATGAGGGTAATGTGAATGACCTGTTATAAGGGGAAATATGAATAGCCTGTTGTCTGGGTAATGTCAATGGCCTGTTGCCAGGGTAATGTCAATGGCCTGTTGCCAGGGTAATGTAAATAACATGTGAACAGGATATTGAGGATAGCTTGTTGTCTGTATAATGTGGATAGCCTTTAGGGCTGAATAGTATAACAGTTATGAGCAAGGTGGAGTAAATCGATGGGAACTGCACGTTTTCAGCTTTTAGGGTAACGGAGCTGAATGTAGCACCATACTCAGTTAGTGGGTAGACAATAGCATATCACATTTCTTATCGATACTATCATTGTTACAGCTCAAACACAATGCAACCCTTGATACTTGATGTGTCAGTTCCGATTTTCTTAAAAGGCACAAAAATTGTAACACTGTGTGAAACTGGTATTATTGGTATTCGTTCAAATAACCCTTTAATTATGTGGACAAAGTCTTGCCTCTGTACTGCCACACGGTACTGACATTTTTGCCATCAGGTGTCAATCCCTGCCTAGGCAACAGGAATTGTGGTAATGGAAGCTTCTGCGAGAAAACTGGTGACACAGAGGAAGATTACAAGTGTTACTGCAAGCCAGGGTACGAAAACAAAACCAAGGATGTCAATCAAGACTTTATCTGCACTGGTATGATAGCTTTTTAAATAAGAGAGCCAATGGAATGAGTAAGGGTTGATTTTGGTTTTGATTTTGATTTTGATTGGTAATTTACGACGCACTTAAGAACATTTCACTGATACGACGGCGGTCAGCATTATGGTGGGAGCAAAGCAGATATAGCCCGGGGAACACATACGACCACAATGCTGGTGATTAGCTACCATTCAGTATCGTCCAACACCAGGGAACGATTGAATTTGACAACTGAACATTGCATGCTTTACATGGTCACATATATGGAACTGTCCGATTTGGCTATTGTTCTTTGTGGCTTTTTTTTTTCTTTTTTGCATGAATATGGCTAACATTTGACCAATGAAACCGCGTGCTCTAGTCCAGTACAGCTGGTTCAACTAGGGTTTGAAGTCAAGAGGTTTGTCAAGTATCTGGCAAAGGTATTTTCCCTCATTTATCTACGATATACTTCAGTATGGGCTAACAACCAAGCTGATAAATACATAAACCTTTCAGGATTGTTCGATAAAATAGACGGTGCTTTTCTAGCAGTGTCACACGGGCGAGGGATGTGGTCGAGTGGTTAAGACGTGAGTCATTCAGGTTCATTCAATAGTCGCAAGAGGGGAGAGTTCAATTGTGGCCTCGGACAAGGAATTTGTAGTTGTCGCTGCAGATGTCCCGTTCCACAGTCTTATATTTGTGGAAGACCTCTTTTCCTCCAGCAATATGACACATGAGACAGGTGGGGCAGTAACAGTAAAGATGATCGGTTTACCCCGAGCACTCTGCCCCCCCCCCCATTCGAGTCTTGCGGTGCGTGACAGCTTGCAGCATGCTGCTTCACCACTGGACAGCACACAGATGATATTTGCAGAAAGGTATCTTCATTTGTACAGATAAGGACGAATGCATCGGCAAATCCCCATGTTCAGCCATTGAGAAGTGTGTTAACACATACGGGGGTTACAGGTGTGATTGCACGATGGGCTTTGAGACCAAATACGGTGAATGCACAGGTAGGGCGTTTAAAGAACAAGTTCTTCACTCCAAATGAAAATTAAATTCATTGCACTTGAGGAAAACAGAATGAAATGTTCTTCTGATAGCGATGCCACCTGTACATATGATGAGGTTGGTTGATAATCAAGTCTTACAAAATTGAATAAATGAAAAAAGTAGCATGTTGAAAAATCAGTTAAAGTGAATCACCCGCAAGAAAGAGACCAAGTCATGCCACTTTCAGTGGTGGTAATTTGACATCTTGGGGTAATTTTGATCCCACTAAAATTAAATGTGATAGAAATGTACTGAAAGTATTGGAAATGTCTTTATTGTATTATATTTATACATGGTTTTCCGAGATTAAATGGTAATAAAGCTACATCCAGATTTGTTATTTATTTAACATCGTTTCAGATATTGACGAATGTGCACAAGGAGAGGGCTGTGGGGCGGGCAAGTGTAACAACACGTACGGATCATACAGGTGTGCGTGTGAAGACGGTCACGTGACTCAGGGCACATCCTGCACAGGTAAGGGCAGTACACTTACCAGTGCCTGAGGAATCAAACTGTTAAATGGTGAAATTTTAGACATCTGAATTAATGGCTTTGTTACGGTGTTGTATTAGTGCCATGTACTTTCATTTGAATTTTTGGCATTCTTTTTATATATATGCCTATGTATACGTGCTAGTTATGCGGATTATCCAGCTGTTCATGACTAAAGTTAGTTGATCAATGTACACAGAAAATAACTTTGTGGCGAAGAAAATTCGTTTTCATAATAATAGCCAAAAGGAGTTTTTCACACAGGAAATCACTTTTACAAAGGAAATAACATGTTACATGAAAAATTAAAATATTTTCTATCACGGTATAAAAGACTTTAACCGCGAAGAAAATTATTTTCACCACGGTGGAAATATTTTTCATGTGACGTAATAATTTTCTAAGCACGAAAATAATTTTCTCGTAAAAATGATTTCCTATGTAAAAAACTTGCTACTATTGTGAAAAAGAATTTTCTTGGCTAAAAAGTAATTTTCTGAGTAAAACGATCAACTAACGTTACTGATAAAGAGCTTGATGAGCCGCCTACCTAACAAGTATATGTAGAAAACTGCCCAAAATTTAAATGAAATTATACTAATAGGCCACCATACTTTGTTGACCATCCCATTATAATGCCTTGTCATAACTTGTAGATAGAGTTGCAGATGTTTAGTTTCAGAATGGTTTCTTAGCAGTACGTTGGAAATAATGAAATTTGTGGCTGAAATGGTGATTTTAATCAAACGGAAAGGCTCATATGAAAACTGAACGAAATGAACGAGATTCGACATTGAGTAATGTCATGTCAACCAACTTTCATGGTGATCAGGAAGTTTGTGTAACAGACAAACTTAAATATATTAAGATCTATTTATTCAGGATGATACCGATTATTTGATTGATTTATTTATTTGATTGTTGTTTTGCGCTGTACTCAAGAATATTTCACTTGTACCACGGCGGCCAGCATTATGGTGGGAGGAAACCGGGCAGAGCCCGGGGGAAACCCACGACCACCCGCGGGTTGCTGGCAGACCTTTCCACGTAAGGCCGTGATACCGATTAAGATGTTGAGCTTGAAACCAAACAGGCTGTCAGTTCAAACTTATATTTTTGAAATGACAAAAAGCTTAAATAAAGCTTTAAAAAGCATGATATGCATGTGAACGGGATTCACTTTTCCTGCAGAGGCAATTTTGTCGGCTTTACCAAACAATGTGTTGCATTGTTCTTATTGGCTCATCACCAAGTAGAGCGTATGACGGTATAGCGGTTTTGTCCGTCTGTAAACGCATAGTAATTTTTGGTGGATAACTAGATATATAGAACTGACCATGCTATTCGTATTGGCAGTTTCCAGGGTAAGTGAACTGCAGCCTGATTCCGTATATGTACAAAAGTTATTGTATACAACTGTTTTGTAGGCTTATATATTGTTTAAATTTTTGGTGGTTACATATTTTTTGATACAGACGTAGCAATATGTCTGTCCTTCCACAGTTCCTACTGTAACTTGATTGCCAATATCTATCTATATATCTACTATATCTATAGGAATATATTAATTTGTTTCTATATTAACTGGGGCACGTGAATTCCTGTTAACTTTCAGGTGGTCTCAAAGGCGAGAGTGTGACGATAATTGGTAAGTACATCAATATTAAATTTATACCACACTAATGCATTGCGGGAAACGTTACCATAAGATCGCATCATATTGTAGAACGATCCTTTATGTTAGCAGGATTCAGTTATAAACAGCCCATACTTACTTCCAGAGCATGAAGAAAACGCTATTGGTTCCTACAGCGAAAAAGAAACCTCGACTTTGTGAAGGTGGGAGAAAATAGAGCAATGGAGAAAATGCTTAGATGCATAGCAGAAAGTTAAAGCTGGTTTTTGAAAGGACAAAAAACTATCCCTAGGGAAACATGGAAAGAGTTCTCGGGGCTATGGTTCGCCATATTCAAGGAACGCATTGAAATAATACATTTATATTAAACTATAATACTCACAGGACATTGCGTATTTCCCGTTGTAGTAATTTCGGCGACCTTGAGCGCTGTGGGGCTGCTGTTGATTCTCGGAGGGCTTGTTTGTTTCAGAATAAGGTGAGATGTTCATGACACGCTGTTAAAATGTATTACTTTTTCAAATTCAAATTCAAGCCCAAGTGGCGCTGACTTCCAGCAGGTAGTCGTGGGTTTCCCCCTTTCACTGCCCGGTTTCCTCCTACAGTAATGCTGACCGCCGTCGTATGAAATATATCTTATGTACCGCATAATACACAAATCAAATAAATACATTAATAAATAAAATTCATACCTGAACATACTGAGCAGAGTATGGAATGTTACCACAGGTTATTACACTTGGAGATACATTTGGCAATGAGATGTATAACTCGTGTAATCGGGACATCAGAGGTCCAATCCCGAATAAGGTTATACCAAGAATATCACAGTCTGGAATTTTGGTACTTACCTTGTGGTTATCATGGGAAGTTGGGCAGAAAGGCTGTAGCAAGGTGCGCCACCGTGGGCAAGAGGCTGTTAGTCTACTGTAGCTCCATGGGTGGAACATCGAGGGCAAGATGATGGTAGTGTACTGTAACTGGGTGAATCATCGTGGGCAAGATGTTAGTGTACTGTGTGGGTGGGGAATTGTGGGCAAGATGATTTTAGTATACTGTAGCTTGGTGGAGCATCCTGGGCAAGATGATGTTAGTATACAGTAACTGGGATGAGCATCGTGGGCGAAAGGATGTTAGTATACTGTAGTTTCGTGGGGCATCGTGTGCGAGATGGTGCGTTGATTTTAGTATACAGTAACTGGGTGGAGTATCCTGGGCAAGATGATATCAGTATACAGCAGCTGTGTGGGACATACTGGGCAAGATGATGTTAGTGTACTGTACTTGGGTGGGGCATCGAGGGCAAGATGATATCAGTATATTGTAGCTGGTTGGAGCATGCTGGGCAAGACGATGTTAGTATACTGTAGCTGGGAGGAGCATCGTGGACAAGGGGATGTAAGTAAACTGTAGCTGGGTGGGGCATCGTGGACAAGGGGATGTAAGTAAACTGTAGCTGGGTGGGGCATCGAGGGTAGGATGACGTTAGTATACTGTAGATGTGTGGGGCATCGTGTTCCAGAGATATTGTCCTTAAGTAAACAAAAGCCTGGTAGTGAAGTAGTAACATCTTCTTTACCCAAACAAAAAGTCATCCAAGTTACTTTGACGGGCAGCAATGTTCACAAGCCTAAGAGCGCAAGGTGACCATTACACTGACGTCAGGCTCGTGACTCTGCATGCACTCAGTTTTCATGGAGATGAAGTTGTTGATAACGCCTGTTCTCATCGTTCTTGTTCTCTACATTTCTTTCGAAAATATTTAATTAATTTATAATTAATTTTCCTTCGCTGACTGCCTGTCCTTGCTTCAGAAAACCTCGAAGGGTTCGAGACTTAACACTGTCTTCTTCACAAGATGTGGGTCGTATCTCAGAAAGTGAAAGTGATTACCCGAGTCCCGCAGTTGATACACAGATACGTGACCAGTTGAGAAAGAAATACACGATTACTCTACACCATAATTCACTAGGTCACGATGAAAGTAGGGAATCTATCTATTCCCTGTCAAAATATTGAAAGCTTGAGAGAACACATGTGCGAACCCCTTTCGTCTTAAGTATATTCAGAAATCGAACGAGCCGAGTCTGACTTGGAAAAAAAAAACACACTCAGCATTGTTATAGGGTGCTGTATTTGAATAAACAGTTTGCCAATACAAAGCGATGGTCATTAACTTTGTCAACTGTAACTCTTTGATCTCACACGGAGCCTTAACAGTTCATGCTGCTCTATGGTCAAAACTTAATGGCAGAACCTGTTTGGATTGGTTTTAAAGGAGAAGATCGAGTTGGGGTCAGGAGCAACCAGCTCAACGCCCTATGTAAACGAGCGCTGAACATCTGAAGAATTTAATCAATGGTAAACGACCACAATTTTTAGTAATATAATATATTTTATTATATTATTCAAGACATATAATAAGCTGTGAATTATTATATTAATATATTATTCTATAGTAAGTTTGCCTGAAGCTTTTTAAGATAAAGCTTTACTGTTCAAGCAATTTTATATGTGCACTTGTAATTTGTGATGGATTTACACAAATTTGCCAAAGATGAAAGGAACATGCTTGTACTTTTTAACCCAGAAAAACAGTTTTATGCTTGTTTAAACATTTATTCAAGTCT
Source organism: Acanthopleura granulata (assembly GCA_016165875.1). NCBI lineage: Eukaryota > Metazoa > Mollusca > Polyplacophora > Chitonida > Chitonidae > Acanthopleura > Acanthopleura granulata. The sequence goes on along the minus strand of JABBOT010000003.1, from coordinate 10,332,661 downwards.
TGTTAAGAGCATATATTTCAAATATATTTATATGATTTTATATGAAAATTCTCTAACTATAATTTTTGAGATGAATTGATTTAAATTTTCAGATAACCTGTAATACAACATTTTAATATTAATACTGTACTGTAGTTATGTACATATTGTTGTTTATAATCAATGGTAATATAGCTCATATCGGGCTATAATGAAATATCCTTATAAATATAATACATGTGAGTGCTTATTTTCGTTTATCTGATTACATCGGGTTCCATGGCCGAGTAGTTAGTGTGTAAGCGCAGAACAATGACTCAGGAGCCTCCCACCAATGCGGTCGGTCTGGGTTCAGCTCACGCTGGATTCCCCTCCAGCCTGTGGGAAGGCATTTCGGCAACCTGCGGATGGTCGTGTGTTTCCTCGGGACTCTGTCCTGTTTTCTCTGACCATAATGCTAGCCACCGTCGTATAAGTGAAATATTCCTCAGTATTGCTCAAAAGATCAATAAATGAATAAACTGATGGTTATAATTTAAGTCATTACATGATGCTTTACCTAATTGAATTCTTTTACTTTTATACAATTCATATTTTGTTACTCATTTTGTGCTCCCGTATAGAATGATTGATACCTAAGGCTAAGTGAAGATATACGGATATGACCCAGTGGTTGTCTAGCGCCAAACACCGAATGGGAGCCGTAAAGCGTAGAGATTCAACTGGTGGAAACTTTCGGTGTTTGGCACTATTTCAAAGTTGAAATATCAGGATTGTCTTCGTGTAGGTGGAAGACATGTTTGACATTGTTTCAATTGCATATTTACATTTGTAAAGGAGATGTGTATATTGACCTTTGATTCATGCTTTATTACATGATATTTAGACAATAACTGTTTTTATAAATGCCAAATAAAATATGACAAGTTGATGTGTGTGTCGTATAAATGATGCCTTATATGAATGTTGAAGACCGATGCTCATTGTATCGCAAACCTAATTTTTGTAATATTCACTGTTTATGACACGTGTGAAATGACATTGATATCAGTTATCAGTTTGGTATAGTTTACTAGGAAGGAGGAAGGTTTACAAAGTAGCATATTATTTATTAGAGTAATTATCATACACAGTAAAAGAGTATAATTGTGGTTGATTTTAGCGAATTTAGAGGATTGATGATAAATGTATCTTATCACAAATCGCCTCTGGTTATGATTAGTGGAAAGTACATGTATATCGGTTTCATCGTCGAGTGGGTGGGCGGAACCTGCGCTGAAATTGAACTCTCTTAACCATGTATGATGAGCCTGTGAGTGGATTTATCATAACAGATACAAGGCTGATGACACGTTGGTTAGACAATTATTACACAGGCCATGAGTAAGGCGCAGAAAGTTATATCAATTTTAGTAAGCTTCCTGTTTTCGAGGCACTATTTTAAACAATACACATTTAATTACTTAATAATGACAAAGATTTGAAGGTTGTGTACAAGTACTTCCGCTATCATTTGCTCATCGCCATATGTATGAACAATGACTATGAAACATTCCGTTATTAAAATGCCCTTGAACATGCGTGTTTTGGAGTGTCATGTGTGAGTTTCTACAGCGGTGAGGCGTCAGTCATTATGTAGCCTCGGCCTAAGTAGTTTATGGACGAGTGACGTAAGTCTGTATAAGTCTATCCCTTGTAGTGTCACAACAGCGAAAAAATACAATAGGTGGATGTCCCTTTACAATAGCAGTCGGGTTCGATTCCACAAGGCATTTCTGACCTAGTCATAATGCTTTTTTTTGGCGAGGTGATCAGAAGTTTGCTTGATTGATTGATTGATTTGATTGGTATTTCACTTATGTGTATAGGACGGCGGTCAAAATTTGCATTTTTACAGTAAAAATATAAGATCTGAAATCGTATTTCTAATTTTAACTTCATACATGTATGTTAAAACTTGCTTTGTGAAAAGTATGGCACCTCACGGTGCTGATCTCACAAGCAGGGCAAAATTGCCTTGGTGGATTTCTCGGCGACTGTGAATGGAATACAAAAGTTGTCTCCCTTCCATAGCTACTATCCACCAAGAAGCTCATTAACTGTCAGTCACGAGGCGGAAGTCAATGACGTCAAATACCAGAACCTTGTCCGGTATAGGCTGGCTACCGGGCCTCGGGATTGCAAGCGTTAGCAATGTGAGGCTCGGGAACCAGGATGTATTCGGCAGTAGACTGATTATTGCCTATAACGCCACTTTGGCAAGTACTGACGCCATATTGTGAGTTGAGTATTGTGGGATGCTGAGTCGTGATGAAGTTAATGTGTTTTTCGCTACATAAAATGAAATATACATACCCACATACCTTGCAAAATTAAACTTATGTTTTTGTGAAGTAGCAGCATTTTACAGCCATCACTTATAAGCCTCCACCGTCACTAAATTAGATAGGTTACCTTTAGGCATCAGTCATCTCTGTGTACTACATGTACCACTTATTGTGTCCGGTTTGTGCAGTTCAGCTCTGTCTTCTGTAGTTATGGTCCTCAAATGTCAAGTAGCACTATGTTCCGTTTTTCTGTGGATTTCTGACAAGATTTGCAAGTGATGAAACATGCTCCGCCAGGCTAGTGCTTGGCGAGCCATACCATGACGTTATCCTCTACTTGGCTCTATCTATTTATTACTTCCTCAAAGACGTTTAAGTGTTTACAGGTGTTTATTTGTATTTCTGTCTACCAGACAGCAACAGGGGAGTTTCGAGTTCGAGCTCTTTTGTTGTAAAAGGTAAAAAGAGTCCACTGTCCCATTATCAAAATGTCAGGCCATTTTATTCACTTTAATTTACCAATCGCCTGTCTCGCCATTTTAGAGAGGTAAAAACGAACTCTCCTGCAATCTGCAGCTTCTCAAGTTAAAAACTTTTCAGTTCGTCAATTTTGCCCATCATACTTCTAGTCTAAATAACTTTTTGTCACACTTTTCTGAAAGGTACATGTTATAGTAATTGTAATCAGAAATAACAGATCACATTATACAGTAGGGCCTTTCTTACCTTTAGCGATAAAAGAGTTCGAACTCGAAACTCCCCTATTGAGGATCATCATGGACAAGTGGTTGGCGCCTTTGTCTCTCATCAATGTAGTTGATGTGAGTTCAGGAAAGTCTGCCTGCGGATGGTTGTTGATTTCCCCCCGGGTTTCTTCCAACCATAATGCTGGTCACTGTCGTAGAAGTGAAACATTCTTGAGTACGCCGTAAAACAACAATTACATAAATAAATAAATAAATAAATAAATAAATAAATAAATAGCCCGTCAACGATTTCAGTGAAAAGATAATTCATAGAGCTGTATGAAATATTGTGTACAGCTTGGCGTTTTCCATCCCCCTCACATTTTGATGTTGATCAGGATCAGAATCTGCATGAGGGGAATTCCTTTAAGATTCTTGATCATTGCCGCATAGAATGCAACATGTGTATTTTCTTTTAACTTACAACAGTGCCAACAGAGTATTGTCCCTTTGGTTCATCCAGTCATTCGCGTTCTCTGAAAATGTTTTGCCCGAACTTTCCAAATTCCTTTTACATCTATCGAACATTACAATCATTATGCCTTTTTCACAATCTAGATAATAATATCAAAAACAGATTACCCCCCTATGCTAATATATTGGTTTTAAAAGCAACAGAGCTCAACAATCTGTTAAAGTTACAAGTTTCTTTACGGCTTAGAGCTATCCATTTAGACACAACAAGGAAAAAGATCTAAAATGAAAAAACATCAGCAGGAGTTCATATTCAGAATAGTAACACAAATCATGAGTGGAAATTACCAGTAGCAGTTTATCATATTACTATCTTGTTTTACCATGAACTAGGACGAACAGAATATTAAGATTGTATACCTTCAGTCGATGTCGGCATCTTGCAGTAAGGACCAGATATAATCTTGAAGGAATTTCGGAGATCATGGCCATGTTTCCAGCTTCTCTTCCATATTAATTGTCCTGAGTCGTTATATTCACTCGAACTCAGATGTTTCACATGTACTGTCATCAAAGTGCCAAATGTTTACGAAACGAAGTTTCTTAAGTAGTCGGCCTGCTTTCACGAACTTCAAAAGTTTTGTAATTGCTTAAGTGTGTATTTTTTGCCTCCTTTATCATTGTGTGTTTCTGAAAATAAAACATTACATCAATGGGAGGCTCTGAGGGACTACACAAAAGGGTCCAAAAAGCAGAGAAACATATCGTTTTGTGTGTACTACCCAAGTGCTTTTTGAGCACACATGCGCCTAGAATCCAAGAAAGAACAAAGGAGCACATGGCTTTCGACCCCTTTGATAAAGTCGGGAATGGGGTTTAGCCTATTAGCCTTTCTTTTGCTTGAAAAAAATTACTGAGGAAGGTTCAATTCCGTCCGACGTTTAGCGAATTTTAATTTCCGGACAAGACCGAGGGTAGGCGACAAAATCTTGGTGACAAAGTCAAATGAATAAAAAATGGACGCTGGTGAAGTTAAAGATCTCCTATGCACCAGATTTTTATCACTTGTGAGGTCATAGCTTTTATTGTTTATAACACGGTCAGAATTACCTCATGGTTAGACAAAACTTGTTTTTGGAAGTAAAATAAAACCCAGATTACATCCAATGTCTGGGTACAGAGCTGTTTTCTGAATGCTAAGTTGGAATGATTGAAGTTGGGCTTAGATCTGCCTTTACGGGGGAAAAATTGCATTTCAAGACTGTTGATAAACTTTTAGGAAGGTATAAATCCCAGAATAGTTGCCTGGCCAAAACCAGGCCAAGTACAAAGTCCACACGACAAAGTCTTACAGAGGCAAAATTGTACTACCCTTTACGTACTTCAACATCCAGTATAAATCATAAATAAAGCTTTTTTAAGCTTGATCGGTTAAGATTCCCCATACGATTACGTCACATACGAATTAGTGAAATCTTCTCAGTCAGGTGACAGGGCATACAGGATTTTATGTGGCTGGCATTGCGAAGATTCATTCAAATCAAGAATGTGAATTAAGACAAAGTGTCTTTATCTCAGATGATAACGACTGGAAGGTCAGTCGTCTAAGCATTTTGAGGGCCAGCTTATAAAGTAATTACATAATTGAAACCAATTTATTACTCATCAATGAAAATGACTGACCTATCCATTTGGGTGAAGCGGTCTCCTTGACCAAGATGATTAGTCTAACGCAGCGTAATGTGCCACGTGCCTCTCATCAATGCGGTCGCTGTGAGATCAAATCCAGCTCATGCAGGCTTCCTCTCCGGCCGTACGTGGGAAGAAAATCAGCCAGTAACCTGCGGATGATTGTGGGTTTCCCGCGGGCACTGCCCGGTTTCCTCTCATCATAATGCTGGCCGCCGTCGTTTTAGTGAAATATTATTGAGCGCGTCGTAACACACCAATCAAATAAATATATAATCAATCTCAGTGAGTGAATAACAGATTCCTTTGAACTGATTTTTTCTCGATACCTGTGTAAGAGTAATGGATGATATTACATGTTAGTTTTGCTCCCTCATACGTAGTGATATCAATCGCACCGTGTTCCGAGCGGCCTCTGCGTGATATGGAAGATTTGCTCTGTAGAGCCAGACATGAACAGTGGCAAGTATCTGAGCTCATGTATCATGTCCCAAGAGGCCCCTGTTCTGATTTGCCAAAGATTCAAAAATAGTTATTCCAACCTCTATTTGTCATTACAGGACCACCAACCCAAAGAACTGGGCTAATGCAAAATGTCAAGGGTCATACCTACCCTCAGGCGTGACCAATTGCCAGATAAAACATTGTCTGGTGCCTCTGCTATTACTGAACCGTTTCCTTGCAGTGGGGTTTCTTTGATGTTACCGCCTTACTTTGGGTCGGTAAGGCTAGCTTTTTCGAGCACACTGACAAATCAGAGCAGATGGAGTTTTAATTTCCCCACTTAACACGGGTAATTTGTGTGTTGCCGGCGCGTTTTACCGGCGTACCACGCGTTTGGGAAGTGTAATAGGGCAGAGTACGATGGGCAATTAAGTTCAGACAAGACTGAAATGTGGGAGCCCAAGGTGATCTATTGCTGGAAACGCTAGTAATGATGACTGATGAGCTCTTGCCGGTACGTGTCGGTAAACAGAACAAGCCCGCCTTAACAAGACCAACCCGCAATCCATTTCTACATCTGCTAGAAGATGATGATGGCACTCTGTTCTGCAGCTTTTCTGCGCCCGAACCTCTGTTGTCACCGACAGAAGACCTCCACCCCTTTCCAAAGTTACACCTCTGTTAAACGCACGACGCGTGCACAATCTTCTCCAGTGGCCTTTTCTATGCACAGATATATTGCAGCCATATATTTAGACATATTCACTGAATAAGGTAAGTGAATTTCTGCTATGCATTGCAAATTCACCGTCGTTAGAGTAAAGTTCCTTGATACGGTAATTATTGGTGGTAAAAGTACCACAGCGGCCCCAACTGAGTACTTATGACCTTGTGCATGGCAGACTTGACGCTATCCTCTCTTTCCCGGCTCTGTGAGGACAGGGAGGTTTATAAAAGGGATTACGTAGGTTTTAGATGTTTACGTTCGTGGCGGGCTTGGAGAGCTCTGGATATTTCATTTCATGTCGATATGCTAATGTAGTCTAGTCTCGTAACCCGAATACGGCTGCCATAACCTCTGGCAGTGGCTCAGAACTAAATTGGCCTGGAAGCTCGCTAGAACAGCCACTTAAGATCACGTCGGTAGAAAATCAATACTGAGCACCACAGCGTCTTCCTCTCGCCTGCCAGGCTTTATCCATCAGATTTGCTTTTTTTACGACTGTGCACACACACACACACACAGCAGCTTGATGCAAAATTTAAAACCATCTTCTCATTCGCGATATGGTCATTATTTTTTTTAAACTACTCTGGGACATTATGGCTTCTATTGGCATTATTATAAAATTAAACGGACCGATAAACAAATTAAACGAACAGTACTTCAAACGGTTAAGCAGGGCACGGTGGGGCAGACTTCTTAGAGTATGACGTCCAGGGACCTTTCCTAATGAAGGATAGCTTCATTAAGACATGGGATGCTGGAACGACGACAAGGAATTCTTTTCTTTCCAGAGTACTTTTAGGGTTATGTTCTAAATGTGTGTAATAATGTATAATCTTCTTATTTTTAAAATCAAGCAAAATATTGGTGGCAGGTCTGAAAATTAGTCGCATTAATGAGTTGTATTTCAGAGAAAACAACACTTGAAAAAAGTGTGGAGAAGTGCACGCTTATATTCAGTTTGTATTCATGCATATATATTTATAGAAGTATAAGTCTGCCGTGAAGAAAGAATCTCTCAACACGAAAACAAAGATTTCTGTTAGAACCGATCAATGAAGGCAGCCGTTAAATTTAGATCTGGAAAAGTAAATCTGCAACATTCTTTTTTTTTCCAGACATGCCATGCCCGGAGCGAAGCGTATGAGGAATTCGCAGAACGCGATGACTTGGCTTTTCCTTTTCTTGTGGCATTTGACCTTCATCGGTAACACTGTTGAACTCACGCCGTCAGAATGTAAACCGGTTCAAGTAGACACCACGAGTGGAATGTTAGAGGGCTGTGATATCCATGTCGAATCCAGGCAGGCAAATGTGAAGCAATTTCTAGGAGTGCCTTACGCAGAACAACCGATCGGTGATCGACGTTTCAGGCGACCGGTGCTTAAGAAAAGATCATCGGAACTAGTTATTACTAAGGAATTCGGCAATATCTGTCCTCAGAATCATGGTTGGCTTAACTCTGTGGATGTTAACTTCACCATCGGAGAAGACTGTCTTTGGTTGAATTTATATGCCCCGGAGTCAGCCTCGGAAAACAGAACGATGGACGTGATGTTCTTCATACATGGCGGTTCTTACTTGGACGGGACAGGAAGTTACTATGAAGGAAAGCACCTTGCTCTTGTAGGGAATGTTGTTGTTGTCACAATAAACTACAGATTAGGCTTGTTGGGTTTTTTGTCCTCGGAGGACTCTTCGTTAATGGGGAATTATGGGCTTTGGGATCAACTCATGGCTCTTCAGTGGGTGCAGAAAAACATTAAAAAGTTCGGCGGTGATCCGAAACGGGTCACTATCTTCGGTAACTCAGCGGGTTCCAGCAGTGTGGGCATTTTGGCCTTGTCGCCCAAAAGTAAAGGTTTGTTCAGACGGATAATAACACAGAGCGGTTCTCCGCTGACTCCATGGGCCTTTGTCAGGAACCCGCGCAGGTTCGTGGAAAAGTTGTCTCAGAGTGTCCACTGTACTCGAGATTCTAAAGTGGAGGACTTCCCCTTGGTGGAATGCATGCGTTTCTTGACAGCCGAAGAGATTTTCAAACTGCAGCATCTGGGCCACGTTAAGTGGTCATATCCTGAGGGTAGTCTGTTGTGGGCCCCTTGGGTGGACGGCGAGCTGATTCTCTACGACCCAGAAGATCTAATCGCCAATAAGTCCCTATGGCACACACAGGAAGTGAAACGTTTCGGTGAATTCGACCAGCTGATTGGTGTAACTAATCAAGAGGCGGCATTTGTTTACGAGGCGAAGATGAAGATAGGAAACAAAGATAAAGTGCCGGAGTTAACACATAAAAAATATCGGAGCTTGTTGAGGGAAGTGTCGGCGGCGGTCGTTCCCATAGAATACACAGACGCCTTCGAATCCGTGCTGAGGTTTTCCTACAGGGAATTTGATGAAGAGATTACTTCCAAAGACAGGGTGGTTCAGTACATCAACATCTACTCCGATTATGCTATATACACTGGAACGCTTTCCCTGGCCAAGTTTCATTTCAATGTAGCCCAGGGCAAGGGGAAAACATTTTTCTACAGGTTTGATTATCGAGCAAGTTGGAGGTCACGTGAGGCTTGGCGGGTGGGAGCCACACATGAAGACGAGTTGCCCTTTGTGTTTGGCTACCCGGAAGTGTACTCAAAGGGCTCAGCCATGGAACAAGCACTTGCGGACACTATGATGATTCTTTGGTCAAATTTTGCCAAAAATGGGTAAGTTTGTAACACTGTGCACACTGAAGGCCGCTCCAGTCAGATTAATTTTTAAAAATTTATTTACACATTTATATATCTGAAGAAAGATAGCTGTAAATATGGCCGTCATAAATTGCATGGTACAACCTGTCATCAGGAATTCTCATGGTAAACCCGGATGTCACACAATCTCATGGTGCAACCTGTCGCCACGAAATTTCAAGGTACAACTTGTTGTCACAAAATCTCATTATCCAAACCTAACGTCCCACCATCTGGCGTTACAACTCTCACTTCACACAATCCCATGGTAAAAAACGTCGTCAAACACTCTCATGGTAGAACTCTGACGTCAAACCTGAAGGTGGCACCATTTTGTTCACATCACCACGAGGTCTCCATGTAACTGGCCAAACCCAGTTGCGACATGTTTATAGTGTTACGTCACTGGCAAGCCATGCAGAAGACACCAGCCGCAAAGTCACGTTCAGTCACTCTATGTACTAGGTATAAAAACATTAATTCGATTTTGTATCCAAGATTCATGCACAAAGAAAACGGTGGTGACGGGTAGGGATTGGCTGTATCTCTGAAGTGTGTTGTTATCTCTTGTTCTTATATGCTAAGTTTTTAGAGGCGGTGTCATCAATGTCATTATTGTGTCATTTTAGAAGGTAGGTCGTGCGCCCAATTCTGACTTTATTAAGTGTATGTAAAATGATATTTCAACATATCGATGCTTGTTGCAATTGCTTGTGGCCTAGGTAAGAAAGTATTTCCCCAATAAATCTGCCCCCCAGTGAAGGTGGCGAAAACCGAGAACCTTATGTAGAGGGTGGGGGTGTAGGGTGACAATTCCAAGTTCTACATACCTGGAGCCTGTTAGATAACACACAGACATGTCATTGCTCTTTAAGACCACACTGGTCCAGTCATCCACAAACACAAGAACTTTTTTCAGTGACATGAATTTTTATTTGAGAGACAAGGAAATACAACAGAATAGCCTTGCGTCAAATCAGCGATTTGTAGATGGCAATTGCCAGGTTAACCAGACCAAGGTTTCCATACACTGTTGCGTTAACATGCCCAACTGGACTTTTATATCTGGGTTGGGTACTTAGAACAAGTGAGGGATGCGGTATGGGTATTTTTTCTGAATGTATTGACTTTGTTCATACTGTCTGGGTATAAAAACATTAATTCGATATTGTATCCAAGATTCAGGCACACAGAAAGCGGTGGGCTGTATCTCTGAATGTGTTGAAGTATTGCCAGGACATTTTGTAGGAATAAACTAAGACAAATAATGGTTGAAAAAAAAGTGATTTACTTTTGCCTGTAATGAACAGAGAAAAGTATCCAATGATCAAGTGCCCCTTAAACCCTGTTTCTATGGCGATAGGCCGTTAGTACGTGCATTCCAGCTGAGAAAATGGTGGTTAAGCCCTGATGATATTTGGATATGTTGCCGACCAAGCATCTAGATATGTGATAGCATGTGTAATTTGGACCAACAGAAATTAGGAAATACAATTTTAGGTGGGTGTTCTTAGTGAAATTACTACATAAATAGTAAGGCTATTTGTTAGTGGTTTTCCACCTACTAAAGCCTTTGACAAGACTCAATCGGAATTGGACCGGGATATACCGCTACAGGCACAAATGCTCTGTCCAAAAGGCCACCACAACCAGTACCTCCGCGTAATGCTTATTCCTACGTATTTGTTTGGTATTGCTTAAGCATTCGCCAGCGGGATTCGAATTCGTGACACCATATGACAAGGATTGTTATCTGTTACGAGACACGTGTCGGAATACTAAGCTGGCGATTTCGTCAGAACTTTAAAACTTCTTTAAAATAACTGAAATCTGATGTGAAGTACATTTTCTCGATCCCATAGATCCAATTCACTCATATTTCTTTTTTTATGTAGTCAATTCCTTCTGTTCAACTTTTTTACTAAAGATTTCTACCGTTGCAATTCTTATTTCACTGTTATATTGTGGACATCGTTACCTTTTTATGTCTAGGTTAGCTTCTCCATTCTCTTATTCCATACTATCAATAGTTAAGTCTACTATGAATTTCTTGAAGGGAAATGCCACTCAAAAGTGAAGTTACGGTGAGTGAAAGAACATAGAACATTTCACTGAATTTTTTCACCAAAGTAAACGCAATTAAATGTTTTGATTATATGGTAGACTTTATGAGCCACATTGAACAGGGTGAAGCACATTGACGTCACACATTCCTCTAAGCTCCTAAACAGCCTCTGATTGATATTTGTTTACGTTTTACACCAACATACATGTAGCACTACATCTGAAGCAGCAGAAAGGAATGTCTGACGTCATTATGCTTCCACAGCATTTAATCCACCACAGAATCAAAACATTTGACTGGACTTAATTTGGTCGGAAGAAAACTTAACAAACCAGTGAAGGTATTTCCAGATACAGTTTTTAATGGTTTGTGCACTCACCATAGCTTCATTTAAAGACAAAAATCACTTTTCCTTTCTCAAAAATAGCAACACACAAACATTAAAATAACGGCAAATATCAACTCCCATTCCATTTATCACTGTGAGTTCACAGCAAAGAAATGCATGTTGTCGCCCTTATTCATTAGGGCGCCCGCTCAGCTCATGGATCACTTGCTGATCCCCTGGCTTTTTGTGTCAAGGATACAGTCATGGAAGACGAGAGGTCGAGGAGCCGAGACGGAAAGTAAGACGGAGTAATCTCAGAGTGGCTATACATTACACCTTGTGGTTTAACCTTGAGGGACATGCTTCATCACATGCCAGTAACAGCTAACTATCTTGTTACATCTGCAGCTCACATCGTCTCTACTCACAAATCCCCCCGGGAAAGGACATCATCACACAGAAATCAATATTGTGCCAATCAGGCTTAAGTTTGGTTAACGCCAAATGCTGACAAACGCAACGGTTCCTTGTTGCCAGAATCAATTTAATCAAGTTTATCGGACTTTTCCACTTCCTCCGTGATACTGATGACACATGAACTTAGTTTTGGATGAAGCTTATCTAAAGAGGTACGCAATCTGTTTCAGACAAGCTGATGTCTTCATATTGTTTCTTTTCCACGACTTTAAACAGAAAATGCTCTCCTGCCAGTCAAAGCTGGGATTTTCTCGGTCAATCGATTAAGAAAACAACCTTTGAAAACACTGTTCGTATACCTTTGATAGTGCCATAAACATTATAGCTCATGGTAACATTGCTGCACCGTGTTTAATTCAGCTCAGTTGTGTTCTCAACACTGAAAATTATACAACTGAGCAGCGAATTGAAGTCTCCGAATGTTAAAGTGAGTGTTAGGTACAAGATACTGGGTATCGCCGTAATTTTGCGGTGTGCTTATAATTTATGCCTACATTCCTGTGATGTGATGAGTACCTTACTCGTCCCTTGCTCTCAATATGTTTACAGGTCCAGTTATAACAATACTCCACCTCACATGACATTATAGGATTGAGAAATTTGTATACTGTATTTCATATGGTTTGCGAAGTGGCATCTTAATCTCGAACATGGGCGAGCGATCGGTTTTTGTATACATATATAAGGCTGCTATGAGGCCAATCGATTGGCTTGCCGTTGTAGCATTAACCAGTTCTGAGGATTCGAGAAAATTTTTAATTCGAATTTTGACGGTATAAAGAAAATCGGATTAAAGTGATTTGCTTATCTTATTATTTGTGCCAAGCCGAGCTAGTCTGTCCATCTGTTCCGTCTTGTTGGTCGTCTGATATTGGTACTCATCCCTCCCCGCATCTCTCTACCACGGTCTAACAGTTGATCCTCTTTTCCTGATCTGGTAGAGACCCCCTACCTCACCCCAATGACCCAGGAGCCTCTCACCATTGTGGTCCCTGTGGGTTCAAGTCCAACCTGTGCTGACTTCCTCTCCGGCCGCACGTGGAAAGGAACCTGTGGATAGTCATGGGTTTCTTGAGCAGGGCGGTCCATAAAAAAATCGCCCTATGTTGTATTTTATCTGGAAAATGTTTCTGATGATATTTCTCTATAATTTTCAGGTGTTATAGAGTAGGGACCCAGACAATTCTTGTGATACCACCTGGATGGGAACAGACAGTATACGACGCACCAGCGGATAAAAATCGTTGAGGCCTTCTTTGCAACAAAATCAGTGGTTAAGAAGGAAAGACGGTCCCTCAACGTTGGACTCTTGTCCAAAGTACGAGCTGACAATGGTCGACCACTATGACCCTTATTCTTCTTTCCAACACTTCCAGTCTCCTGAAACTTAGCTATCAGACGCTTAATAGTCCGTCTGGTCGGCACATGCCCCCTGCCAAAATCTCTTGCATGCTGTCTTCGCGTCTGAAACACTGATTTTGTCGCAAAGTAAGCCACAACGATTCTTATCCCCGTGTACTGTCTGTTCACATCCATGGTGATATGACAAGAATTGTCTGGGTCTCTACTCTATAACACCTGAAAATTATGGAGAAAAGGTTGTTTTCTATGGACCACCCTCTATTTCCTCCTTCAGTGGCAGACCCGGCCATTTTGTTCGTTTTCTGTTTTCTGTCCGGTTGTTCTGTTGATGGTCTCTGTTTCTTTCCCTCGTCACAGATGCGCTCAATTCAGCAAAGCCAGGTTAAGTCTCACTGAAATCATATCTAGTACATATCAGTACTATTTAAATAAATGCATGTTGAATTTTTTTAACTTACATCGTACACGATGGCGGCCATCATGCCATGGTGAGAGAAAGTCAGTGTGTCCGGAATTCTGCATCACCTATATTGACTTGTAGATATTTAGATCTCAAGAAATATTTTCTCTGTGCATGCACGGTGACAGCTCTGTGGTTGGAGAGGTCAATCCTTAGCGAAATTCAAAATCGTCTCCTAAAGATATGAAAATGATTCAAAGAACCTATCTGTATTTATCAGTACATGGAAGCGAGAGATAATGATGATTTTCTTGAGCTCACACAGAATCTGCGTGTCTGCATGTCTGCATGTTGTTGAACGGTTTTGAATTTTCTTTTTCTTCTGATTACAGGGACCCTAATGTTGGACAGGATCCGGGGCTGGGAATCGCCTGGCCAGAATATGAAGTTGGCTCAGAGAAATTTTTAAAATTTTCATTTAACACGTCAACAAATGTGTCAGTAGACGAGCGGATGTTCTTGAGAAGGAACAAGTTCTGGTCAGAGTTTATTCCCGATTTCAAACGATCGCTTCTTGAAGGCCAGCGGTTGACCTGCAGTTCAGGTGTTAGAAAGGAGCAGATAACTCTATACGTTTTTCTTGGCCTTCTCTGTGCATCCGCGCTATCTTTCATTTCCTTGACTGTGCCGCACCGCCATCTTTGACCAGTCTGTCTTTAAATGAATTCCCTGATTCCCTTACACGCGATAAAAGTAGTCTCACGTCTGTTCCAAGCTTCTGATTCAGTTATGTTCGTTAGGCTGCGTTCAGACACGATTCACATCTGGATTTCGTCCCCGCTGTAATTCCTAGCAGTCGTAATCAAATCAAAGAAGACCAGATGATGGAAAGAGAGTGGTTACTGGTTTCTGAAGCATCAAGTTAATGTCCGTCGTGTGTTAAATGTTAGTATACGTTTGCAAGCTGGAGTTCGCCGAGAAAACCTGTCTAACGTTTGCATGGTCATCTTACTTTGAACGCGGGTCGCTTGACCAGAATGATACAACCGCATGGATATTAATGTGGTGCATTTTAATTCACATGTTAGGCTAAACACAAAGAAAAATTAGTATATTTTCGATGTAGAATATTGTGTATTAAAGAGACCTGTCCGAATGAGGAAGGTTGGCATAAATTCCAGGGATAGATTACATCGGCAGACACCGACGAAATGTACGGAAAAATGTCTGTACAATTTTAGCGGTGACTAAGCAGCTCTTGTCCATCGGCTGGTCGATCGGTCGGTCATATGTTTGACATCCTGGGCATGCTATCATTTCACTTGGGCCAGCACTTTACTGGTTTATTTATTGCCAAAAAGAACACACGGCATTTAGACATTTTAAGGATTCCTCGTCTTCATATGACAGAAAAATTGTAAAGTTCGATATGATACGAAAGCATGCATACATACACAAATCAATCCTTTAACGAGGAGCCTCAGTGCAAGACGACGCGAAACCGTAGACCGAAAATATCCCAGCTCTTGCCAATTAGCGCTTTATACTTAATTAATTAATGTTTAATGTATTACTCACGAAATGTTTACTTTTATATGACGGCAGACAAGTTTATGGGGGGAGTAACATGGGGTGTCCAATCACCGCTCTTCGTCGGAAAACCCCAAGTGAACTTCCTGACTTAAAACCGCTGAGGGTTATTGGGCTGAGGTCGATCAAGTGGGACAATAGCAACATTTTACCAGAGTGATTCCCTGCGGTATTTAATAACACAGGAAATCTGAAGTGTCGTTATTGAATAAGGTAATTTAATCTGCGATGTATGGAAAACGTTCATCGGATAGACCAGGTAAAATGTCGAATACATAGAATTCACTCAATTTTGAAAAAGTATATGTGAAAAAGCTATCTACTTTTCTTTAAGTTCAGAAGTGCGTTCTCCATGACAAACCGTAAGAATAATAACTCTAGATGACCTTCGTCCTTGCCACCATACACTGTATATGTTTGCGTATAAGGACAAAAATGCATGCATATGTTCATTTAAATTCTTACAATTTGCTACCTTTAGTCTCGAAGCATTCATCAATCAACGTCATCAGGATTAATTTCGGTTAAATACCTGAAAGTTACCCACATCGTTTTATCTGTAAGTATTGTTGCATTATCTTGAAGAGCAACCGTGCTCGTCCGAGAGCCAAGGGAGCAAACTCGATCCTAAAATGCGACATGGCTGACGAGGTTATACCTCTTGACCTGTATATATCAGTGACACCTTTAATTAGTATGCCGCCCACTGCACAAACAGGAAGGCTGCAGGCAGTAAGAGAGATGAGAATTTGGAGTGACGATTCATGCGATGAGTTAAACGACGAAAATGCTTTCGTCCTGATTTCAGCCCAACGCCGCAACTCACAGGCACGATGGTAAGCTTCCGACCCAAGTACCCTTTGTGTAGCGAAAGTACCTGATTGAAGAACTATCTTTATAAGTTAACATTAAATTCAAATAATACGATGCGATAATACGATGCGATGGTTCAACGATGAGAGCGCGTCATATTTTGGGGCTAAATAAAGCGAGAAAAAAAAGGTTGTTGGTGTGAGTATCATAAATGTGAAAAATCTAAGGGTATTATGAACTGGAGAATGTGATGGTCCGTGCTCATTAACAGAAACCTCTCGGACAAGAAATAGTTCTTGTAACTCTAGAAATCATGAAAATTCGCTGCATTACCTATTTCCATGAATAGGAAGTTTGAAGCCATCGAAAGGAAATGTCCATTTAACTGCTCTCGCGTGATTCACGAGTTATTCCAATAATGAAATGGACAAGCCCGGTTGAACGGTTAGAGTCGGAGCCAGCACATGAATACTCATGTGGCCTCTATAAGGCCAGAAAAACGCCTGTTGTTGTCAGTTTGTGAAACTAATGTGGCATACAGAGAAGACCTTAGAAACAAGCAGAAAATAACTGTCCAACCCAAGATCATCTGATACGTAACCTTTTTAAATCGCGACAAAATCTGATCAACGGTAGGGAGTAGAGACTAGGAGTAGGGAAAGAGAGTGAGGGATGTCACTTACAGTAAGAGATGAGGATTGGCCTGAGAGCTGGCGTGAATCCTGAAGGAGATCTTCATTTTTTAACCAACAAATGTTATAGCACTCATCCATCATGTGTCTGTGTCATACCAATCATGGCGACTTCGAGAAAGAAACAGGTCCTTGGTCATTATCTGATGCGGAAGCTTATTTTTCACTTCATAGTGAACTGTAGTCATAGATAATGTACATTGACGTAGTGAATGTTCATCATTGTTAATATAAATAATGTCTTAATATAAATGCATTTTTCACTTTTATACCTTATGATATTGTGAACAGTACAAAGTGTCTGTGGTACATCTGTGTACGTAGATTATAGGTGTCTAGACCACGTTTTTATGTCAACTGAACGGAAACTTGTCTATTGTAAGTGTATATAAGCAGTTTGAATGCGTCGTTTCTTTGACCAACTGTTTTCTGTACCAAGACATCCTGTGTAATATGTGTGGAAACTGTGTGTGAAAACATTCGTCAATAAATCTGTCCTGAAATACTGCACAATTTTTTGATTGGTAAATAAACTATTCACGTTGCTCTCCCTGCGCAGTGTTGTTTTCGGGACACACAAAATATACATAATTTCAAAGTGCGCTGTAAGAATTCACTTCTCTGCCGTGTAAGCCAACTGATCCATACGCCTACATACGTACCATACACTTTCCCCATTAACTTTCCCCAGATATAGTTTTAAACCTCCAAGTCCCTGATACGCCGGCTGTCTGTTAGAAACATAAACGGTTTAAGTAACCTTTCTTCCAATTATGAACTATCTCTTTTCTTATCGTCAGTCCCAAGATTCCTACATCAACGTCAAAAAAAAAACAAAAAAACATTTGAGCAAAAGCATTCCTGCTACACTCACGCCAGCCGCTTCTTCGCGGTTTAATCTATAAGCGTGACTAGGTTGATATATTGAATGCCAATCTGCTCCATTAAGGACCTCGCAAAGATAACAGGATGTTCTCCAACTGCTGTTTCGTTACTCGTTCCCTTGCCCTACCCGTCAGTTCAATGTACATTTACGTCTTCTTGGCTCCATGCCTGCCGGGTGTAAAGATTAATCTACAATCGTCAAGTGTATGTGTCTCTCTATTGGCTAGCTATAGGGTCTTCTTAACCCAAAATATCTCATTAAGACAAGAGAAGAATAATTGCGTGTATGTGCACAGGCTGGAATTAAAAACTTTAAGTTACTTTCCGCCATTATCTTACATGCTGACTTTCGACATCAGTTTGCCTAGGCATTAAGTTTGATTGCCTGCTTGATTGAGTGAGAGGTTGTTTCAGGAGGCAGTAACTTTAATTTCTACAGTTGTTCAGACATTTTTTTTCTTTTATCAGGTCTACATGAAGCGTCCGTGAACTTTACCGTGCCAAAGACACCAGAATCAGCACCCGTCTTTGTTCAATTCACGTTTTGTTCTTGTGCAGAAGAACGTGTCGATTTTGAACATCTTACATAGTCATTTTAAAATGTCAACAGTAATGCTCACACTTATCACGTATATCACGACTATGTTTCCAAAATTCCCATGCATTTTTGCATAATTTAATCAAAAAGAGAAAACGTATTGAAGAAACAAAAACTGGGAACGTTTCTCGCCTACAGTAATTCAGCCCTGAGCTGCCCGATCCGTGGTTCATTTCTCTTTCTGCGATGAGGTTTTGTCGGCAAACCAGTACCGTACATGTATAACCTTTGCATTAGAAGAGAACAGTTAATTCGGCGAGTCATCATATGCATACTAAAGATAACCCTGCCATACAGAAGTGTATTTCTGTGAGAACTTTAGCTCTTTAAACTCATCTGTATACGTGAACAGTTGCACTTGCTGAGAGAGACGGGGACCAAATAAATTCCGTGGCTGTAGAAATATGGCACACCATCATCACCTACACATTAATGTAGAACGAGGCAAGCTCCAGGCTCGGCCTTATTCGCGGTTATTGAGAAATCCACACCCCATTAAAACGCACTCGTGCAGTGGATTAGGTCACCACATCACCCGGAATCCCGGCTCACAACAGGTGGCATGATATAGCATGTCGTCCACGCGGGACTTTGATTGCATCTATACGTCTGCATCTTTTGTACCTCTATCATTAGAAGGAAGCTTTTGGCATTCCGCACACCTGCTTTGACACATATTTCAAGCAAGAGAAACATGGCCCCTGGTTTACAGTAGCTAACCTCACTAACATAATACAGACTGAACGCTATTGAAACAAGTTTTTTTTCACTGTTGTTTATTTGACTACAAACTGGGGTAATGTTCAGTTGGATGTTTTGTTTTAAGTTACACTTTGAAAATGAAAAGATTTCACCTTGGGTACATAAATTTGGGGAACAACAAAATCTCGAAAATTCGTGTTTTCGCGGATTTGACTGTTAAATGAGATAAAGTCGGAGGTTATTGGCTTCTTGTTTACGTAAAGTGATTCCGTGTCTATGTTAAGTTCTTCCAAACCGTGACCCCTGGCTAAGTTAAGTGACTTTATATCGGTTACCTGATTCCATTTTTGTAAGAAGTGATTGGTTGGTTATATTGTGATTATACATCTATTTTACTCGATGCGTAATGACCACTTGTCTGTGTCACGTGGTCCATTATCTAGAATAGACCTGTTGACTATTTTAGTGAATCCACTACTTTCGTAGTTAGCGATTCCAGCTGTACTTTAACCTTCCATTTTAAGATAGCGTATGTTATTGATTAAGTTTATATTAATGATTCAGTATCGAGATGAAAAAATGTCTCCATTTAATCCCTCATGCAAATGTTGCCTTGGTGTGTGCTTGGGGGTTAATAAACCCATGTTTGGTGGCCCGTTTGCAATTCCATGTTCGCATCATCTCCTTTTTGTGGTTTTAAAATAAATGCCCCAAACTCAGTAATATTGCACGTCTCTGCACTAACAAAAGTAGCATGGTGCAAAAAATCAATGAAGAGTCTCATGGTTGTCTCATGGAGTGTATGGCGCTAATACATATTTTCATTCATATTTTTCTAGGGTATTACAACCAGGTGGTGCTACTTAATTATTTGTTTTCTTGGGTTGTTGTTTAACGATATGTTCTAGAATTTTTCACTTATGAGATGACAGTCAGATTTAGGGGGAGGAGAAGGCGTTGTCGATCGCCTATTGCCACCAAAGGGCCCCAAGAACAGCTATGTGTGTTTATGTGTGTAGAAGCTGGGCGGATACAAATTTCCTGGGCGGATGAAATGTCCAAGGTCGTGCTTGAGCCCGCGTCTATTGTCAGGACGATCAATTACTCGGACGATATAAGTAAGGCTATGTAACAAACAGCTGACAGCTTCACAAGACATCTTATTCTACTGTAATCGCATCACGAGAATGCGTTCTACAACAAGAACGGTCTTAGCGTTACCTCAGATCATACTGATTCCCATCGGAAGCATGATACCCACAAACTGATGACACCAAATCTGATCCACTTATAATACTGCCTTCCTTCGCACACGTGGAAAATCCTTAACTATGGCGCTAACACGCAATCAAATAAATACATATATTTTAGCGGTAATGGCAATAAATGAGCATTGGACGGGAAATAGTGATCGAGTTTGGAATGGATAGCAAACTGTTTGACATTGATCACTCTTTATATTTAATTACTTGTGATAGTAAGCCTATCTTAATACCCCAAATTAATTTGGTTATATTACTTAAGCCTCCGTTAGACCAAGTGATCTTGGGACCCCACAATAAATCGTAGCATTGTCTGCCTTGGTTTAATCAGTAAGGCTTTGGGAAGGCTGTTCGGCAGACAGGTGTGTACTTCATTTCCAGGCGTTAAGTAACCCTGAAGGTATTCACGTGAAATGAGCCCGAGTTAGAGCTTAAGTAAGAGGTTTACAGTGCCGTCCTCTAGAATATTGACTCTTCTTTAATTACCGGAAGGTAATTAAACATCATAAACAACACGCTTGCCTGATTTCAGGGTAGTGTATATCAATTTGTGTCTTGAGCTAAAAGCGGAGGACTTGGAGATATAAGATCTTTCTGTAGAGTTTGTCGCTCTTTATTTTTATTTTTGAGAATCCATTCCCATCACAGATTTAATCTTCCTTCCAAGAGAAACGACCTAGTTTTTCTACGTGCTCATTAGTTTTTCGAAAACATATGCATCTTTCGTTTTTGTTTTTCGTAGAACTTAAGAATATTTCTCTTTATCCAAGCAACAGAAAGATTCAAACTTGCGACAGAACTAGGACCAGTGTCATGAAGCGCACTAAATATTCCCTTAACTACCATGACGACACTTAATTGCCGTAGAGATATGAAGTGCACTTATCTAAGGGCTTGTCAGCACTAAGTAGGCCTCATGAAACTGGGGTCTGGTTGAGAACAGGTGTTCTACAAAGACAACCTGTTAGCCCGTCAGGCAACCCTGTGATAAGGATCAAAATAATCAGGTTTCAAGAACATAAACACCCTGTGAATTACTGGTTTATTGTAAATAAGCATATTCAAGGCACAAACGACCGTTAGAGTTTATATCTACATGTAAAGGCGTCATCACAAATTTACACAATAGTAAATGTAAAATGTATAAATGATTATGACTTAATGCCACTTCAATAAATATAGAAATCATTAAAATGTAGATACATTCACACCACTTTTTAGTGGACAGGCGATAGTTATTTATACTTATTCAATAAGACAGCGGAAGCTTCATGGAATGCTCGTTGAAGGTTTTACAGGAGAAAACCGCATTGGTCTTTAAGATGAAAAAACACGTCTGAAAACTTTGGAGAAAAACAATCATGAAATATTAAACACACTGATGACATACTGATGACAGGTGCATCTCGTAAATGCCTTGTCAAGAAGAGAGAACATGGCGTAGTCTTGCTAAATTCATAAAATGGAACTTTTTCAGTAATCGATCGTTTGTGTGGAACACTTTTGCGAGTATCAACCGATAAAATCCCGGTGGATGTGTTTGTGTGATAGTTTGAATAACACTTGATAGCCCTGTTGAATACACGCCAGTAATTTGTTTTCTTTTTGCTGAGGGAAAGGTCTTAGGGCATAGAAATCAATACCACAATTAAACACATGTAGGATGTTCAGGGTTTGGAAGCTTTGGACAAGGAAACTCTTTTGATTAATTCGCCATTTGGACGTGTGATAGATGACCGACTGTGGTGGGAAACAAGCCAATTTTCTTGAAGCTTACCAAAGATTTCAAGTCATGTCAAGCGAAAGTCTCTTTTTCTAATCTTATATGTTTTATGTCACTACAAATGTGTCACAAATGCAAAGATCAGTACGAATGCATGTGTAAAACTCTAGCATAAAATGAGTAGAAGAGTTCGAAACAAAATTGTAAGACGTGACCTATGTTCCACTGTTTTTTCCTTTGATGTCTGTACATTCCTGAGCAGTTTGGTCCGACAAAGCACTTTAGCGCCCAATCTACAACTGGGGATCATAGCACGTCTTTCTTCACCGCCCCATTACAGAGTGTCCAGATCTGATTACATACGATGATAAATATAGGCATTAACTATGTTTTCTCCTTCAGTCCATGATTCAATCTTACACTCTGCTTTTGCTCTCGTCCCGAACTTGTAAGCACTGTGGTTTGGCTGGCAGAAGCCTGAGCAATGCGAGCCTAAAGCGTCGAGACATGACGTTGTACAGAATTGGATTGACAGCGCTGTGAAGGTACACCAGTGTCTGAGGAAACCGCAACAGACTCAGGTATCCGACAATTCCCAGCTGAAGCAGACTTTTCCTAGAGGCATAAATCATCCAGAGGCTGACAATGCGGAAGGGCAATACGCACATGAACAGCAGAGTAATCAATGCGATCAGCATAAATATAACCTTCCGTCTAGCACGGGAGACGGAAGGCCTCGAATTGCCATCTCCAAACATGCAGTCACCATTGTCCATTCCTCTAGGAGTAATGTCCTTAGACAGACGGCGTATTAGAGCGCTGTATAGGTAGGCAAAAACAATGACAGGTACGAGGTACATGACCAC
The DNA here is from genome assembly GCA_016165875.1 of Acanthopleura granulata. Taxonomy (NCBI): domain Eukaryota; kingdom Metazoa; phylum Mollusca; class Polyplacophora; order Chitonida; family Chitonidae; genus Acanthopleura; species Acanthopleura granulata. The sequence goes on along the minus strand of JABBOT010000003.1, from coordinate 10,309,837 downwards.
CACCATGCCCACGATATACACCTGCTTCCACTGTCCCCCGATGGTCACCCGGCACACCGGCACCATTCGGCCGTCATAGAACTTGGATAGTTTATGCGTCGTGATAAAGACAAGCGGCAGGCATATGAAGACGGCCAGAGTCCAGAGAGAGAGCAGCGTTCCTAGCTGGCGGTCCCGCAAACAGGTATTACAGCGGCGGAACGGATGGCAGATGGCGATGTAACGTTCCAGACTGATCACTAGGACTGTTAGGATGGACACCGTGGTCGCCGTATTCTCCAGGAAAGGAATGGCTCGACCTGAAAGCAGAACAAATGACGCCTTGTATACCACCGCAACATGAGCTGATGTATAGCAGAGCTGCAAGAATGTAGCAAATGTACATGCTTTGTAGCCCACAGACAACCTTAGACAAATCATTAATAATAATAATAATAATAATAATAATAATAATAATAATAATAACAACAACAACAACAACAACAACAACAACAACAATAGTAATAATAATAATAATGACGATGACAACAACAACAACAATAACAACAACAACCATAATAATAATAATAATGATAATGATGCTAATAATATATTTTATATTTGACACAAATCTCCGAATGTAATATGTAAAGTAAAAATTGTACCGAATAAGGGCCAACTGTTAACATTTAAGAGAGAAGTTAACTGGAAATTCTTACCTAAGACATAGATAAAGCAAAACAAGAACTACTCACACTTAAGCTTAAAAAATTTACCTATATCTGTAAAGGTGGTAAAAATAACAAAAAGAATGTACTTTGTACAGATCATGACAATTATAGCAGTAGGAAAGTGTCTACCGATTTGAGCTGCCTTACTTAATTAGTGTTTCAGATATCTTGTACACCAGATTACATCATACACAAATACCTTGACACACTCATACACGGACGGGTGTAGTTGCCATGGCATTTGCAAAGCTAGGTGTTTGTTTTAAGCCGTTTCAGGTATTACGTCACTAATTCTCATGCTCATGGTATCAGCTTTTCATAATAAACATACGAGAAAATAATCAGATGTAAAGCACACAAATTACTGACTTCATACGTCAAACCAATGTAAAAGAGCTTTTCCCGATATAAAACACAGCATAAAATCTCTGTTTAGAACAGAACTGCAGGTTAAATGGTTGTAGACCATTTCTGTGGCCGTCCAAGTCCGGTTAGTCGGCTAATGGTCATATAGCAGGCTACCATAAGCAGGCTACGAGAAAACTCACAAAAGTAAAACTTATTCTTATCTTATTCTTAGCCGACTTAACATAGCCAGCTATGGCGGTTTTGTGGTGATCTTATTGGTTGAATAAATGGGGACAATTGTTAAATTAGCTTTCTTTTTTGACACAGTCAAAAGAAAACAACAAAGATAATATCTGGCTATCGGCTAAAGCTCGTGGTCTTGTACTTTGATAGCCACCCTGAAAGTTAGTTTTTTTCGGCACATCAATGCCTTTTTCAAGCTCACAAATCATCAAAACCCATACGTCTACTGTGAGGGTTATCGCTCTTTGTTTAGAGATTGTGTCAAAAGTGAAAATGAAGAAGAAATTGTCACATTTATAAATGGTAATTTATCTCATTTATACTTTGAACATTATTTAAACAAAACTGTCATCATTTTTTTCAACCACTAAGATTACTTCAGAGCGGCCACACAGTTAGCGGACCAACTGAACTTTGACAGCTACTGCAGTTTTGTGAAACAGGCCTCTTAACTGCTATCCAAGACATTAGCAATGCATGACGTCAGCAATTACGGTCACTTCCGTCTTTCCGTGACAAGGGCCAGCTTTGTAGCATTGCATAATCCTCTTTCTTTTCACTGTATATAGCTGTTAGCTATCGGGTAAGCTGTAAAAAGTGAAATTAAGTTGGATAAAACATATGCGACTGTTTGGATTGTAACTGGCTTCCATCGACCCCTAATAATAGTTTATTATATCCGTTGCGTGTTTGAGTTCTGGGAACAGAAGTAGCTGGCCTAGAAGTAATGTTGGAAGATGTGTGACACTTGGTACTGATGCAATGCCATCCCTGGTCGTTTGCCCTCATCCCGTTTGGCGTGAATATTGCTCGGTGTCTTTCGGACCATCTATAATTTAACACGAGAGTAACATCACCTTAAGGGTTCGAAGTTCTCCATACCTGATACGCAATACACAACTCAATAACACGTCTAGCTGCCCGGGGTAAAAGTGATGCATACAGATCTCTGTCAGAAAAAACGGCTGACCCATTAATCAAACCTGAAGATATTAATGGATACCTGGCCAGCCGTGATACATCAACCTTTCGTATGATGTCTGCCGTAAAAACAAGAAGCCTTTACGTTTGATTTGTTGATCTCACAAGCATCCTGGCATCGCTTGACAGGGCGACAAGACCTCAGAGAATGTTTACGTCAAATACACACTGGTCTCACAGGCAAAGGTTTACTTTAGAATAATGTCGTGATGGTGATTTTAATAAATGTACATTATTGTTGAAAAACGATCTTGCGATCCGCCATATGCAGATACATGTACATCGAGGTTATGAAAAACGATCATGTGATCTGTTAACACCCTGTCTTTAAAATATTATATTGTGTTTTTTTATTTGTTTTCATTCTAACCGGGTCTTTGTCTGGCCTACATTTTTTTTCTCTGTGTACGTTGTAACCTGCACTGGAATTCAGTCTCGTGTTCTTGAGGCTTCTGCGTTTATAAGTTTCGTGTCAGCGCGTACATTGTGGATAGATGTTGTTAACAAGTTTACGATCAAATCATCGAGAATTTTCTGTACGTTAGTCTATAAATATGTGCCACGAAGATGTAAAAATCGCAGTCATTTACTCAAGTCCATTTTGAGAGCAATCGTATTTACTCTCGTTCACTTAGAAGGATTTTGTTGGATTTGCAAGTATCGGCTTTCGTGCCATTCGACATACATCATTTTGTACTCCATTTTTCTCTACGTAGCACTTTGTGAGCTTGTGTTTCACCACTTGCTATTTGGTTTGAGATGTTCTTTTGGAACTTGTATCGCTCATTGTCTCTTTGTGCGATTATGTACATTTCATCCCAGTTTACCCTGAAAGTGACTTTGTGTATGTTTCCGAGGAGTGAAATATAGGCTACATTACCAGCTCGGCACTACCGACGGCACTGCCAACCAGTCTGCCTAGGAAGGTTGCACCTTGCCGGGGAGTTAGATATATACCATAGTCGGCAAACCGTGACCTCTGCTGTTTGTCACTTACAGAACTGTCATACTTCGATCTGAGAATTCCCAAGGACTGTGGATTCTATATTAACGTGGATTGACTTGCCTTTGGAAGCCAGAATATCCCATCCGGATTTGAAATCTATCATCAGTAAGAAACTATATAATGTTGCATTTATCTGTATTGTTTTTGTACACTATTGTCGGTTATACTATTTGTAAATTTTGTTCAAATAGATGGATTGAACTTAGTCAAGCGTTTTCGTGTTTCTTTGTTTGATCTTGTGGAAGGCCTATCGCTGTCTGAGAATTAAACAAGCCATTTGTTCATCATTTTTCCTCTCCGATAGTGGTACCCTTATAGATCTACCATATGCAGATACATGTACATTACGGTTATGAAAACGATCGTGCGATCTACCATATGCGTATAGGCGCGGGCCGAAATAAGATACATAAAGCTATAAGATACACATGGGCTTACATTATGGTTATAAAACATAATCGTACGATCAACGACATACATACATGGTGGTTATGAAAAACGATCGTGTGATGAGCTATATACATATATGTAGTAATTACGAAAAACTGAAGTGAAAAATTACTGAGTCAAGCAACAATCAAAGACAACACCTATCCTAGCGTTAAAGGATAAATAAATAACATAGGTAAATAAAAAATTTGTTTTCATAACATGAACAGCTCGCCGAGTTTTTCGGGGTGAGAAACGGGGAGGGGTATGTGGGGGAGTAGGGGGCTCGCTTGTGACAACAGCGAGTGGCTTGCATGGGTTTGGAAAGGCCACGAGACGAACCAGACTAGTAAAACTACCAGGCGTCGCTATCCAGATATATCAGGATGTGAAGCCACCAAGTAGGCCTTTCCAGAGCAGTATAAGATCCAGGCAACGAATCGAGAGGAGATTGAGCTGGAGGCAAGAAAAACAAAGAAATTTGAATTAAATGATATCTGTATTAGGCCCAGTACAAGCTTGCCAATTAGCTGAAATTTACCAGTCATCTTCTATTCTCTTATTTTAGCGCTTTGAGTTCACTCTGAGTTTATGATATATTGAAACTTTTCATGCTTTCTATTTGTAGTTTGTAGATATCATTTTTCCGGGTGTTAATATTTTTGGTTGGATTGAATGTTTCTGTGGTAGACTACCCACCAGGCTGCCCAGGTGAAGCCAGTGTCTGTAGACGTTTTTCCAACCATCCCAGAGCTTTAGTGACTTCCGTTCCGTAGATGATAACTAACTCCCATGCATACCGGCTGCTGCCGTAACTTTCATCATAATGTCGTTTTATTTATCCGGTTTACCAACTGCGTTTGTTACACCCTAAAAGCGTTATACTTCTTGAGCCAACACTGTCTCTTCAAGAACTGGTATGCAATAGTTGGCACTGCTAAACAAATACATGGCTTTGTAGCATTGTATACTTAGATTGCCTGTATTCCTGGATCGAATATGTATGTATGTGTAGGTTTTTACGGAAAAATTTTTCAGTCATATGACGACGAAGGGTCCAGAGAATGTATATGTACTGTGTCTTTTGTAGCAGGGCGAGTCTATGCCGCCACAGTGCTGCTGCCATTGGAACATCATGCCGAAGACACCCGAGATGACACCCCACCACTATTCACATTCACATTATACTGACACAGGCCGACCAGTCCTGTAACCTCACAGTGCAAAGCGCCAAGCGAGGCAGCAACAAGTATAAAGATTTAGATATGGCCCGACGCGGGATTGATCCCGGACCTCAAGACCTCGAGAAGGATGCTGTAACCACGAGGACACCGAGGCTGTCTTTTCCGTATCGACATCTCAGGCTGACGTTATACTTCATTTCCACAGTATCTGTATATTATATAGACCAGTTTAAAAAAGAAGAAATAAAGACCTATCTTCATATTTATAAAACTGATTAAATTGTAAACGGTTTATGGCAACAGGGAATTGTAATCGATCTTGCCCGACTGTTCAATAATAGACCAGTTTCCAAATTACCAAATATCAGGTATGACTTATTTGCTGGTAGAAAATGAGTCAGTCACATGTCAATTCCTCGTGAAGAAGAATAGGCAATAATAGACAGTGGTGTCACAATGTAGTATAACCTGCTGTTTGCAGTCCCATCTCCGGTCTTGCTTGGGTGAAAATTTTTTATGTTAAGCCTGAGAGCCGACCAATAAATGACGCACATTGCCTGTCGGTTTAGTAGGAAAGTATGCCATAGATCTGTACTCAAAATGACATTTCTGTGGAAATCATTCTACTTTGTCTACATCGACTGTGTCTGACATTTGTGTTATATGTGAGGTGAAATACTCCCTAACATCTCTGGATTTTGGCTCGGCTACAAATATGACAGATGAAAGTTTCACATCACAGCAATCTGAGTACAGGATCCAAATGCCTTAACACCAAGCTGCGGCCAGAGACTGGAAGTTGGAGTTTAGGGCTTTTTCTTTGATGAGTTCACTACAAGGCGATGCCGACATCTCACAGGACATTTCTTCGCATTTGCATAATGTAGCACAAGTTTTGGTTTTTAAAGGCAGACATTAAGTGAACCAAGGTGAAGCTGAAGTTCTGCAGACATTTAATTCCAGTTTCGAAATTAGTTGAAGAGAGGCCGAGAGAAAAATGCTGTCACACTGTCAACAGTATTTCTTAACCATATGCAATGAGATGATTACCTGAGGACTGTTACCAAACTTATCAGCCTACGGGAAATGTAAATCTTCAGAGCAGCCAGCTGAGTTTTACTGGCAAGAGTATAACAATGTCCCTTCCTACACACCCTTCAGCGTGCTGCAGTCTCCCAGACGAACAAATGTTTGTGTTATATACTCCGACAACCCTTAAAGTTTCTGAACGAGGAGACCCTCTCTTGCACGGCTGAAACTGTCAGCATTCAGGATTGGCCGTGTGGCGTAGAAGCGCCCAAGTGACTTACAAACCCATACATTTGTACGTCTCCTTTCTACGACCCAGTAGTTTCAAGCTATCTGTTTTCTTCTATGTTTGTGGTGATATAGTTTGAAGGGTGGTCTGCCTTTAATTGGATGTTATTATTTAGTTTTTGTGCAAAGAGACATAATCGTAACACACCAATGGCCACTGTAACTTGCAATAGGATTTACACATATTAAGAAGGTCATGACGCAGAAGAGTTCAAAGGAGACTGGACTATTAACACGGACAAAACCCATCCTGACTTAAGCATTGATGGCCTGCTCATTTAACCAATAAAAATAGGAACAGAGTACAGAATAGGTTTAATGAAAGCTCAGGTTGACATTAGTATTATATCACCTACATTACAGCTAAGAGGCCTGGATTTATTTTAAAAAATGTATGCTGTTTAGGTGTACGTGTAAAACAGGGCAATAATTATTCAAGAAATAACATTTCACAACATACTTCATCAGATCTGCTCCTCATAGAAGGCATTGGTGCCATAACCTTCAACAAATGAGGAATAATGGTTGCCATTCCCAGTGGCAATGCCCGCCGTGAAGCCAGTGGCTGATGCTAGTGGGTGTTATCAAATTATGAGCCGGCTCCGATATTGAAATGTCAGCCAGTAAATAGTTGTCTGTCGCTATCCGCAATACCTTACATCGAAGATTCCCATCGTACCGTGAACTTACCTAATACTTGGCGAAGATACTGTTAAATGGTTCCTGTGTGATGAAGTAACACTTGGGGTTCTCTAGTTCAAAGCACCTTATACACTTAAATTTTGTATGTACAGGCAATGTATACCGTACATATAACTCCAAAAGTTTACTTACAGTTGTGTGTAACTTATGACAAAAAGGTGGTCTTTACACTAAAGTTGGGTGTAAAAGCTTGTTGTCACGGATGAATTGTTCAGATCTTTCATATTATGTTAGCTATAAGAAATTTTGAGTTATTGAGTATTAAGCCAACAAGGTAGTCATGGAAACCAACAGATATACTAGATAAGCTGCTTTTCGACGTTCCAACGAACCCCGAGGGCAAACAATCAATATAACTTTAGGATCAAATTTCCTGTTTCCCGTGTTACCAGTTTTTGGTTTTCTTCCTCAGAGTTGCAGCTTCGACGTTACGTGAGATTGTCATCAAACACCATGTCATAACGGCATTGTGCAGCATCAGGAACGTCAGACACTGAGTTGATGTGCGCATCGCTAGTTCCCCGCCCAAATACACTGTCACCGTTGTATCATTGTGCAAGGAATATTTGTCCCATCAAATTAGGTAAAAAATGCATTAGCGAAATGTAAAAATAGGGTTACCTAAGAATAGGGTGCATCTTTAAGTTCATGCATTTTTATGAATACTTTCCTTGAATTTCCCAGATAACGATAAAGAAAAAATTTCAGCATAGCTTCCGGAAACAAATTTTACAAGGCATTAGTACAGGTTTTGCAGCATAAGATGATTAGCTTGCAATCTGTAGTCCGCTTCAGTGAGCTTAAATCTGCAGGAAATCATGGCATCTTTTTTCACAAATGTTTATGACTTCGACATCAAGCCGTCACCTGAAAATGAAATCTTTTCATAGCAACTGAAAAAAATCCCCGCAACACGATCACCAGTTTTGTGTGTTCTGCTCTGCTTTATCAGATAGCTTCTCTGATTTAGATGTTCGAACACACCTATCGTTCAAAGTTATTTTTTGTTTCACCTTTAAAACGAAAAAGTTATAGCTTTTTACAACTGATATGTCGTGGTAATAGCGAAAGTTGGCTATATATTACGTCGTGTAACGTTCTTTGACAAGAGAAGACTACGATCACACCACACCTTTGTTAGATTTTGTATACCGCTGCTAATAACAACGGAAAAGAAATAGTTTCAGATTGGACAATTATAATAAATACATCAACCCACTACCCAGCCTTCCAATCATCTGACGGGAGACTTCTCTATCCGCTCTGATAGATTGGAACAATGAGCGTCCAGGTCAAAGTTTATAGAATACTTTAATAGTGGCACTTCTCCAATCCAATCATTCCTTCAGGATTGACATTAATTGTGTGCTTAATCACAGTGACCCGGGAAAGTAAACAGAGAACAAGAAAAGATCGAACACACCATCAATGCTAACAGATTCATTGGAGTTGCCCGAACCTCGGCAATGCGATGGAATGGTATAGTTGTATTCTAAATATTTCACAATGCTATCTATTTCAAGTGCGCTATGTGCTCCATTCGGTCGAAATGAACCCACTGTGCATTACAGGGTGAATGATAAAAATGACAGCCTCATTCAGCATGTCACCGGACAAACGTGTTTCCATGTATTAAATAATACACTGAGTACCCAAAGGGAGTGTGGGTAAAAACGAAAGGATATAATTTTAAATAGCAATCTTCTGTATTCAAATTATGATATTTAAAGTTCAAAGATTTGGGTTTTCTTCCATGTACACTCTGTAGTATAATGTTTACATTAAACAGAGTAATAATTGTCAACGTCTGTGTTGATTTTTCGTAGACCATTTGAAAAAAATACACGCTTTTGGCTGTGGCGTATAATGCTAGTTAAACAGATACACGAATATTATAGCGGCATTACAATATCAGTACATAAATACTCAGTTTTTTCTCAACCATGTGGCTGTCATACTGCCGAAATAGTAGTGATCCATAATTATTCATTCACTCCCAGCAACACAAATGCCTTATATCGTTCTTACTACAGAACAACGTCATTTCTCCAAGATAACGATCTTTAACATCTCGTACTTTTTGCCGCAATGTCGTAATGAATTCATATTTGGAAACCGAAACAATTAATAGGGAATAAATTATTAACAGACACACTGATAAAACAGCTTGGCATATAACAAACAGAGACCAGCTTTGTCATTCCAGCAAAACATCTACAAAACAGCCATGCGTCAAGAGAAAAGAAGTATAAACATTATCATGCGTAAAACCGGTCAAAACAAAGACGGACTTACACATGACTTCTCCTAGATACCAGATCTCTTGTGTGAACAGATCCATGAGAGCTGTGGGCTGGGCAATCAGAATGACCAGCAGGTCGGCCACAGCCAGATTTAGTAGGTACACCCCTGTCGTCTCAAAGAGTCCTCGGTTCTTCAGCAAAACTGCAATGACGGCCACATTGCCCAAGAGGCCCGCCAGGAAGATGACGACGTTGAGCGATGTCATCATCACTAAGAAGTAGGCCGGAGTGTCGAACTGGTCGCATTCCACTGTGTTTGTGGCACAAGGCTGTTCGCTTGTATTCATCATAGCCCCTGTCTCCCAGTGAACTTCAAGGCAGGAACGAAGGTAGTGTGGTTGTTGGCGGGCTGATGCTATCTTGGTCTGTAACTGACGACAGACTGAGTGGTTCCTCACTCCGTCCACCACGATCTAAGAGGCCGTATCCTCGACTCGGCGCTCCAGACCAGGTGTGTTCTACAAAATGGTCAAATCAGTCGCCATCCGCGCACATTGATAATCTCACTCCCATAGAAACAAGAAAACTGACAGTTTGAATAATTTCTACTCACAAACGTTTCAGGTTCACGGATTGCCGATCATCAGGGCGTGTTTTATTTTTCTCAGCAGACTAGGGCTACTCCCTATGTAAAAGAGGGATGGATCTACATTACATCTTACTCGCGGTTTAAACCAAACCCATGACATTTATTACAACGTTGTCTGTGTGCAATGACGCGAAGCTGAGCGGGTGGGCGCCATAATCAACGAATACTGTTCTGGCAGCCGCGCCTAATGAATTTCCTACTGACGTTGGCGTTTTGAAGATTGAAATTATTGTACATTAGATTAGCAAATATGGATATTTACAATCTTCACAGAGACTGGTTCAATTCAAACAATCATATTTGACAGCTGCCATGTTTGTTACACAATCAAAACCAAAAATCTTGAAACAATACACACATCGCAAATGAAAATAACAGTAGAAGTTAAGCTCTTTGTGTCGTTGTAACTGTGTACCAACAGCAAATCTCTTTCGGGGATTTTGGGATTTCTTTGTTTGTCAAGGAAAACTAATCGCATATTGACTATTCATACTGAACCTTTGAACTTATGTAACACCGGTGTAAACTAACTGGTGCACAATATTCACAGAAGGTTTGGAAAACAGCCCCAAAAGAATTTCAAACTCTCTTCCAATAGTTCTTCCCTTGCCTGGCTACCGTCGTCTTATTGACATACTAACACTTTTACTCAGGGAAGGAGATATTGAATAAGGGTGGTATATACATTTTGTGGTCTGGGTTTTTTATCTTTCCTATAATCACGCATTTAAAGGGTGAGAAGTACTCTTAATACCTTGATTAGGGTATTAAAGGAAAATTCAAATCAAGTAAACAGAATGACACTGGAATGCGTCAAACAGTCCCTGTTCACCAAAATGTAAACGTGAACTGTAAGTTACAGAACTGCTAGTACTTTAGTCTCACATTTGAAAATGTCAAAGTAAAACACTGAACTGAATCAAATAGTACTTCTGGTTTCCTACATTAACTGCCATTAGTCAGACCTGGTTCAAAGTGTAAACTGTCATTTGGAACTCTTCCCTTTGCTTTACACCTTTTGTTTTTTTTTTTTTGTTTTTTTTTGTTTGTTTGTTTTTTTCTTATTAAGTAGGAAGGACTACAGCACGGGGTCTAAAGCCAAGGCAGTGACGACAGTGTAACAGTTAGAAAATGTTCACACGTAACCGTTGAAATCTGACCTCTAATCAGGTCGCCTCAGTTACTTTATTTCAAATGTTCATGAAATTATAACAACTTGCACGTCCCACGAATTATCCAGATGTTGTGTTGTTATCTTATCTCTTAAACAGTAACACGAAAGCAATGCAATGGGGCAACCAAATACGGAGCACAGTATGCCTAACACAAACAATTAAGTATGGGGAGTATGTGTGTGTACGTGTATGCTTGCATCAACGCTTACCATGTGCGTTTAATTAGGATTCTAAACATCATCTTTATTTTATGAGCGAAAATTCTCGATTCATTCATATTTCATGAAATCAGCAAATAAATAAATTTGTTTTGTGCGTTCCTCCGCTCTCACTGATCGTGTGATAAGCGGCCCTCAAGACGCATGATTTCCACATTTATGCTGTGCATATGATGTGAATCTGTCTCACCAAAATGACATACATCTGCACAGAAGTAACTGTATTAACCTTTGTCAGTAGGGTGTGTGGCTGATCGCAGGAAATCCGGTTTCCTCCATCCATATAATTCTTGCAGCTATTTTTTTAACAAAAATTCTTAAGTATGGCTTATTAAATGGCTTTTGTTCTTTCTTTCTTTTTTTTTTTTGGTGTTTTACCTTTATTCCGTCTATATTATACATAATAGATACAATGTCACATTCGATGGTAGAATGATGTTAATAAATATTGTGACCGTTTACGTACGGGCGAGGCGAGTTTTATATATCGATTCTAGTTTCTGGTCATTGTACTTCCTAATGTATAAGCCTGGCACAAATGGCATGCCATATTTTATCGCCCTTGACTGTATTGCAGGTCAAAACATAGACAGGCATATTTAAGGCACTCTATATTAGTGACCGTTCATACAAGTACAGTTCAGAGTATTGCTATATGAAGTTTGACATTATTTAATCATTTCATGAAATTATTCATTTCACCAGTACCGGTATATGAAGGATGTCCAGAGTTTTCATCTTCTACAGTTACACCTCTCTCGTAGCTGTCACTCTTGGGAGATTCATTAAGTAGGGTCCTTTGAGCTAAGATGATAACCTACGCACACTATCCACACACTGCTTAGGTGTAGTGTTCGGAGTGAAACTTACACAGAAACACAATATTCCGTTAGATATTTCATTTCACAATCCTTACTAACTTCATGCTGTATTTCGTACTCAAAAGTGTTCTTACCCCGTATTGAAAACATTGCGACTTTCCATTGTTATGCCAGTTGGGTCATTGTCTGCAGTTTTTCAAAAAGCTCTTTGTGTTATGAGTTTTATTGTCTGTGTACACAGGAAAAAAAACATGTTTATCATTGCAGAGACCAGAAAGTTCATTTTCTAGAATGTAAGCCATATGACGCAGCCAGTTTGCTGTGCAAGTTGCAACTTTCCATAGTGATATTAAGATATTTTGCTGGGATTTTTCTCTTTGGAGTATTTTGGTCCACACGTCGTCAATTTCTTGTCTACATTGTTGACAACAACAATGTAAAATATTTTTAAGTGAGTGTGTCTTCAACGCTATTTTGTTGAAAACTTTATTTTTGAGGTTGCATAGCTCATTGTCTCTTACGATAATGATGCTTACTATATTTTTTATCCCAATTGCCACTGAACGATATTGGGTTAAGTATCACCGAGGCCTGGTCCCTTTGCATTGTTTTTATGTTTTTGTGTACATATGGTAAATGTTGAGACATTTACCATTTTTCTTCGGCGCTGCTCTGGGTTTTACTGTCTATGCCCCGGTCATTTTCTGTCAAACCTGAGGACTGAATCTCTAGTTTCCGGCAAGTGACTTTCTGCTTACCAGCTCACCAGGAAAAAGTGTTTGTTAGCCGGGCGATTTGCCCTCTCGAGACTCGAGATGTTTCGACTCGATTTGCGATCTGCGGCACTCTCCTTCAGAAACTATGTTTTTGTTATAGTTTGTGTTGTTCTTGTTTATTGTATCTCAGTTGTATTGTTTTGATTATATTATTCAATTATAATGTATTGAACAACTGTTTTCGTGTCTTTGTTTGTTCATGCATAAGGCTTCTCGCTGTATGGCATTTCAACAACGCGCTTATTTATTGTGCTTGCTCTCAGATTAGTGACAGCCTTACCAAAGGAAGGAGGGTTTTGAAAACCTGTCTTGTGCAAATGACAAGTCGGCCCTTAAAATTCCATTAAATCTATATTTACATCACACGAAAGTTTAACTGTGGTCAGGATATCCGGATCTGATAAACTGGAATTGTGCTTAGAATATCTCTGTAAAACACAATGAGTATAAAGACAACAAATATCGAAGCTTGGTTCGCATACAGGTATTGGATTCTTTGATGCTTGTTTTCTCAGCAGTATTCTAATCAAGCTTACCCAGAACAAAGGTATCAACGACCAGAATGAATTGATAGATGTATAGCCATGACTGGAAATGAATTCTTGCTTGGTCTACGTGTCAGAAATAGTTCGAATAAATTGACCTACATAGTGCTAATTCCTTCGCTTCTGTTATTCTTAATACGCACTTTATTGGGTTCTTTCTGTGAGAATTCAGACAAAAGATAAACCTGTAATACACTGATTCGGTTAAAGATTTACCTATTTGTAAGAAGCTTATGTGATCCAAATAAGCAGCATATGTCAGATAAAACAACAATAGCTGGCATGTGTCTTGATTTGAGTGCGATGGGCGAGGCCAGGCTGTTAAGGAACCACCCCGCCATAAATCTAATGTTCGTGGGAATAAAGGAAGACAAGGAGGTGCGAACAAGCCACTTAAATGTCATCAGTGTCATCACGACAGCATTAAAAAATAAGATACGTGCAGGGTATAGAAACGTCTAGACGTATTTTTACAACGCAGTTCGTGCCGAATGTCCTCTCCAAACTTCATACTAGTTAAACTAGAACCTGATCGGTTTAAAACGGATCTTGTTATTGTGCAATCTAGTGCAATTGCAAGATTATAAAGTATACGATGGTCTTAAAGCAGAAATTTTGTTTAAAAATCTCTTTCGTGTGGTAAAATCTTGGATTTGGATGCGGATGTGAATTGTACATATGGGAATGTTTGAGCTGACTTTAACACTGGGTTTTCATAAACTGTTGCATCTGGAAGTAAGCATTCTAGAACATTAAACTGTGAAAGCAAGACACACTTCTTTCAGCTGATAGAATAACCGGGCCAAATCTATACCAAAACAAAGAAATACATATTTTTCAAAACTTTTTCGGAAAAGATACTATGTATTAAGTTTCAATTAAGAATCTACAAACATACACAGGCCCAAGCATTTAGAAAGTCAGGTAAACTGCCAAACTTCACAACAAAAGTTGGAAATGGATGAAACAGCTAGAAAATTCGTAGGTATCATGTATGTGTCTTAAAAGAATTAAGCATTGGCAAGTTATATGAATTTATTTTCACAAGCCCTCCCCTGGAATAATAAACCGTTACAAAAGCGTGTGGCTTGAAAGGTAGAAATTGTTGGTTGGTAGCTGTCAGAAAGCAGATAGATGATCATTTGAGGACCATCTAGGTGAGCAATGCTATATGAACAAGTAGAATAGAGTGTGCAGCAGTCTGGGGATTTCACCGCCGCCGCCCCCCCCCCCCCTTAAATAATACTAAGACATAGGAAAATAATAATACGAAATTCCTGGAGTTTTCAATGACAACATCTTAATTTCATAGGACGACTTAATCTTGCCTTTTCAGAGTATCCAATTTTTAACTCATGATAAATATTCATTTTTCACAATGACCCAGGAGACTGTCATGAGTGAATACTGTGAGTTCACGTCCAGCTCTGGCCGCCGTAGGTCTACTTCCTCTCCAGTCAGAAGTAATAAGTTTGCCTGCAGCCTCCGGATGGCTGTGGCTTTCCTCTATACTATGTCCAGTTTCTTTCCACAATTATTTAATGTTGGCCTTTGTCTGTAAGTGAAATATTTCTGAGTAGGCTTCATAATACCATTCAAATAATAGATATTTTTTATACGATATTTTCTGAATAAATTGTAATACCTTTAACTTAATCCAACTTTTTTATTTTAAATATTCATTTTCTATTTGATTTTACCTAAGAAAAAAAAACCTTTTATCTTAACCTTCTCAGTTTTATATCAACCTTTTGTTCTATTCATGTCCTGCGGTCACTATCATAAACATGGCTATATTTATCCAAAAGAATAAAAAACAGTAACAGAAATGTACTTTTCTTTGCTTCAACCATGAACACTCGAAGGTATAGAAGTTTTAGATAAACTTCTTGTCTTTGCCCAGCTAAATAAAGCCTGGTTCCACATTTTCTTCTCACTGAAAATCCTTACCACTCTGTGCTTTGTCAACAATTGAAAATGCTACATTACTGACTTACTAGCAGGAGAAACATGAGGACTATAAGCAGCGCCGTCTGTGATGTCACTTCCACACATCTTAATTTTGTTTTAACTGTTGCCTTTCGTAACTGAATGATGTTTATACTGCATGCTACCAAGGGTAATGAAAAAAACCTAAGACACGATCCCAATGCGATATAATGACACCATTTGTGGCTAACGGAAATTGGGTCATGTATAAAGCGACAACAACCATCAATCTGCCAAATAACGGTATAATAAATTGTTTTGAAAGGCTAGTACCACGAGTTAAATATCTCTTTAAAAAGGGATGACATCGTCCTCGAAGAATTATAATTTTCAAGGACTTTTCTGGAGTTTTTATTTTTCTCCAAAAAAGTCCCTCAGAGTTAGCATAAAGAAAAGCTTGAGCCGGCTCGAATTTAGCGACTGGGTCGTGTTGCTCGCAACCAACATTCAATTAAATGCATACCTGATGGAATCACTGAAAATTCCGACATATTGTGTCATGGAGCAAAAGAGTACCTGCAAACTACACACCAGTGTTATTGTCAAAAAACGATTTCTTGACTTAGTTACGTTGTGCTGTACAATGGCAATGCTGTAATGGGACTTACTGGCCCAAACAGAAGACAACCTTTCAGGGATACTGGAACAGACCGCGGCTGTAGACACTAAAACTGGACCTACATCGGTAAACCGGTGACAAGTTTGACCATCTCAGAAATGAGCTCTTAGGCCTCTGTCCGCCTCGCTTCCACACCTCAAAAAATAGAACGATCAAACTTGAGGAATGAGTTACTTATGATCAACCATTGTGTCAATGGACTGTTGACCTTTTGTCGGATTTCTCTAATGGCGAACTCCGAAGCTCTCTGATAAATATACAGGAATATTGTGCACATGTGGAGGGGAATGGTGTGTGTTCAGGCCTTTCTTCCGTAAGAAGAATTAGTCTCATAAAATCTCAAACAACATGTAATTCGAAGGAAAGAAGATTCAGTGTTTCCGAAGTCAATATTTACTTATTTATTTGACGAAAGCTTTACGCCATACTCATGAGAATATTTCACGACAATTTCAATCAACCTCAGTAGTTGTCACTACAAGAAAAAAACACAAGTTTTTTCAAGGATATTTAATCAAAGTTTCTAAATTATTAGAATAGGATTCTGATGTGAATAAATATGGCCGAAGTGTCCAACAGCGCTAACACCCTACGTCGTAACTGTGTCTAATTCCGCTTAACCAAAGGCTAATCAGATGCTCTTACAGATTGTTTACTAGAGGTCACTTTCTTACCACCAGTATGACATGCATTTGGACATAAGTCAGTTGTGAAAGTGCAAATTATTTGCCAAAGACCAGTGTTTTACTCGCGGCGCTTCGCTTTCCAGCCACAAACTGTCCCTCGTCGTAAAAATGAAATAGTCTTGTGTATGGCGTCAATCAGATAGATAATTATATACTTTCGTGTGTTTAACAATGTTTTTTGACAAAGATGTATATACTTGCGTATGAATGCTTGGATTTTACGTCGTGCTCAACAATTTTTCCGTTGTAAGACGACGAGGAGTTCTTACAATTTATATATATACGGTGTCGTCTTGTCCATGCTGCTTTTAGAACATCTTGCCGACTACACCAGATATGACACCCAAAACAGTCACATTATACCGTACCGGGTCGATCAGTCCTTGCTCTGACCTCTCAGTACTGAGCGCAAAGCGAGGCAGCTGCATATACTATTTTTAAAATCAATGATAATCCCATCCAGAATTCATCTCGGATCTCCCGAACTCGAGGCTGAGCAATCGATCTCAGCAAGCCTAAACATGATGTAGATAAAGCTGGGTCCTTCCTAGGAGCAGTAATCAACCATCTCTTTCTGGTAGCAATAATCACCCATTCTTTGCTAGTAGCAGTAATCGACCATTCCTTCCTCGGAGCAATAATCAACTACTCATTCGTTCAATTCTAGCTAACCATAACAAGCAGTTTTCATTGTTTCGTATATGATCTTTTAATGTCCTTCTTTAACACTCTGTAAAACTTTATCACCCACGTTAACGGCCTTTAGTCCATGTCCCTTTGATCCGCCTTCGGTTTTATGTTTGTACTTTAAATTAGATTTATCAGGTATCTAGCAACATCGGCTGTTCCATCCGGCTATTTCTAATTTCCTTAATTATGTCAGAAAAAAATCTTCTTCATACCCTACGGACGTACCAGCTTCACACAAAATCGTCTTCATACCCTACGGACGTACCAGCTTCACACAAAATCTTCTTCATACCCTACGGACGTACCAGCTTCACACAAATGAAATATTACTTACTATGACGCACATACATATCGAAATCAATAACTATTATATATGTTGTAGCGTGTAGGGTGCAGTGTTTGCAGATATTTATGGTAACGTTTTCGTTTAAAACTCACCCCTTTCTTAGAAAATTTGTACTCTGGTGAAGCATAAGCGCATTTGAAAACTGATAGGGTTAATTTACATCTTCAGGGATACAATATTGGAGTGAAAAAATCGGCATACATTCCACGGGTATCTGTTAGTTATGAAGGGCTCTCAAACTGTGGACAATTTGTTTCTGTTGGGGGCTTTGTGGATGGTTTTGAACAGGACAGGCTACGTTTCGCTTATTTTGTATTCTACCCCACTGTCAAATGCGGGCGTGTGCAAATATACATATGAAATAGAGATGACCTTTCAACACAACGTCGAGTTTGTCACACAACATACCGGCTGATTCGTTTACCTCCCCGAATAATATTCTGGGTCCTGAATTGTCTTCTGTGATAAAAGTGTTATTTCACCTAATTTATTCATATTACAGTACTTGTATGCCAACACATTGACTTCGGAAAAGGAAGCACTGTGTTTCATGACGTACACTTCTGAGCTCAGCGGTATGGTGTTATAATACATGTCTAGTAAACTTTCACGTGCCTGCGTCACGCAACAATAAGACACGACGTCATACACACGACGTCATTGAATATCTAGGTCAGCTGCAGTGAACTAAGCTTGCCGTTGATTGGTGTAAAATTCATGACCTCCGCGCAGGGAGTAAAAGAGATAACATAAAATATGCCTGTTTTTCCACATTTTCTTCAGTTTTGGGAGGAGAATAGTCTTTAACACCTTCGTGCTGGTAAATGCGGAGGATTCTCGGGATTTGACTCGATATGAGATAAGGTTCAGCGGTATCGGGTTACACAAGAAACACCGCTACGGCGGTGTTAAACCCTTCAACATGCCATTAGGCATAAAATTAAAAAGTGCAGGATCTCATCTTTCCGTTAATATTTATAAGGTTATGCTGTTATGGATTTGGGCAAATTTATGCCAAGGGAACAGTTGTGAAATAATAACTAATTGTCATTTCATGCCACCTTTTGATGTATAATACAAAGAAAAGGCAATTAATTTGTAAAGGTGAATCGCTAACCTGTCAGACTAACAGCCTGGGAAATATGTTCATTTGTCTCATGTTTTATTCTCATTAAAGGTTTCGAAGCTGTCAGATTTTGTAAAAAAAAAAAAAAAAAGAAACACATGTTCCAACAGAACAGTCCTTACTAAATGTTTTATTGTACAGGCGACTCGCGGTTGTTTTTAGTGTTAAAGTTTAATTTCACGTCATCTTTTGTCTTCAGTAGTCGGTGCAACTTGACCCTGAAGCCGAAAAATAACACTCAGGACTGCGTGCTTGACTTATATATAGATAATAACGGTTGCAAACAGTTCTCACAGACACAAACTCTCTAAGTGGATGGAAACACAGTTTCTGAAAAACCTGTCCAGAACTCCGTACAAATAAAGCAGGCAAAATAATCACATATAGCAAGTTATCCTGAAGGGTTTATGTGAACAAGATCCGTAACATCATAATCGGATTTCACCGGTTACGAATAAATTAAAAATCGCATTTCATTTAGCCGATCGTGCCGGTGCCAGGTGCCAGGTGCCAGGTGCCGGTGCCAGGTGCCAGGTGCCAGGTGCAAGGTGCCAGGTGCCGGTGCCAGGTGCCAGGTGCCAGGGAACGCTATGTTGCTGTCATTTAACATTTACATGTACATGTCCAAGCAGAATAAAACCCTATCTGAGGAAAACTGAAAGTAATGTTTGCCGATTACGTGTGACCATTTCCCACGTCGTCACTCTGGTTTTATTCTCTACGCCGTAAAGTTTGACAGTGAATGATGTACGGGATCCAAAAAGCCAGTACATCATCCGGAATCGTAGATAGCATCTACCGTTTACTTTGGCCTTCGAATCATCATGACCTGTCAGCTCAGTCAATGCCCCTGTAGACATAATCGTCGCCATTAAGCCTCTACCAACCACAAACACAAGTTCTGTTAGATGAATGTTTATCAGACAATCGAGGAATCACTTAAAATGACAGCCACATCGATTATTCTAAAGTAAAGGAAGGGACTAGTGTTTTACAAAACTTGCAGTAAACTACCTCTAGTAAATCATAGTGGTTTGTAGCTCTCGTAGCAGGGTTCACCACTCACTCAGTCACTGATCTTTGAAAACGTAAAATACTCTGCCAATTAGAATGATGAGTCTTTTCTCACTTTATTATTAGGAATAGTGGGAAAAGCCAAGTATCCTTGGTTAAATTGAATAACCTATGCGTAAGCGATTCAAAATTAGGATATCGTATACATTACCAAAAGACATGGAGGGTCAGTTTTTCTGAAGTGCTTTACAGTGAAGAATTTTATCAATACCACTCATTGACCAACACCGTTCACGACCACACATGTGTACGTGTTGTGAAGATTGACGCAACACTTGACGCGATGCCTTAAATAACTATCAATCCTACAGTATCGTTTAGATAACGTGACGAGAGCTCGAATCTTCTAGTTCATGGTCATCCATTTTGTAAACCACCGTTTGTGCAAGGTGGAAATTAAGCATCGTGGCGTAAACCTTAAAAAATGTCTCCGTGAAAGGCCTTTAACTCTTCATAAGCTGAAGGTGTCAGCTTATGTTATCCTGAAATTTCTCTTATACCTCAACACTTAGAAAATCTTCTGATTTTATATTGTTGGAAATTAATGGTATATTGTTTTTTATAAGGGGAAAATGCTAAATTAAATGAAAAAACTTAAAGCACAAGTAAGGAACTACATGTCGCACATTCTCTCTGGTAATTCCCTGTCTCTTATACATTGTACAAGGCGGGCAAGATAAATTGCGAAGGTAATTCCTACTAGAAAACTAGAACTTTTTCAATAATTCAGATATTAATCTTCTTGCGTTTAATTAGTTTAAATGTAATAAAATGTACATGTATATCTCCAATAATTTAAACTAACACATTATGTAAATAAATATGGCTCTAGGATTTGCGTCAAATGATTGGAAATTTATTACATATTAAGTGCATGCACATCGGTGTGAAAAATACCTTAGTACATAGTTTAACATCCGTCATATTAATGCAGTATTGATGATTTACTTAGTGTTTATTTCGAACAAAGGCATATTAAACATGTACAAAGTATATTGGCAAGGTTCATGACATCAATTCCTTAACGTTTAAGACCCCCTCCATCCATGCATCTTTCAGCTTTGTTTGAATGTCACCACGAAACGATATAGCGTATTTGGGGAGGGGGGGGGGCAAAATACTGCATATCAGAGATTGAAAAAAAGTGATAAGGATGCCTAGGTGGAGAGAGCGGTAAGAAATTGGAAACAGCCAAACAACAGAAAATAAAAGATTTCTCATGCCATTGCAGTTTGTAAAGTAAATCTTCATTGCCCTTTAGGTTCAATTTGTGTCGTTGGCAGTCAGCCCCGTAGTGGCACGGGTTGACATGATCATCAGCGCTGACGCTTCCATTACCTAATGGAGTTGAAGATACCAACTCGGGACAGACCTCCTCAAATTATTACATGTAAAGCTAAGTGCTTTTCCTGGATAAGCCACAAAAAGACACTGGAGTCTCCAAGAGAGCGACGAGGCTTAATCGCCAGGCGGCAATGTGAAAAACATCAATTTCGCGCATTTGGCGTCAGAGTATCCCGAAATAGACCATTCGTTCTCAGCGACATCCCAGGATATGAAAGACGTGTTGCGTCTTCTCGACATATATGCCAGCGAACTCCTTGTCACATGTTACACTACTTATACCATTAGCCGCCAGGACGTTCCAATTTCCCACTACGTAATTTCAATTAGGATGGAAGTGAATTTCGCCAACAACTCAGCTATAAGTCTAGTCGAGAACACGCTAGCATGAGGATAAGTAGTCATACGCCTGTGCAAATCAGTATATTTTCCCTCATCTCATCTGTTTGAATGTGTGGAATTTCCTTCCTCCGCCACTGTTTTATATGTACTTCACTGTAAATCTTTGCAGCTGAGTAGTCCACCAGAGGTATACAGAGTGCGCTCTGTCCGCGGCGCTGAGTGAATTTGCACCTGCTTTTCTGTATTCATAACCGCTTTAAAGCAAAGGCGATAAATAATGTAAGAATGTTGTAATTTTAGAAGAAGGATGAAAACAAACTTAAACGACTACAACCAATTTGTTTTGATACGCTTGGTAACTCTATAAATCAACTGCTAACTTGACAGACATGGCATGTTCTACGTCAAGTTTCCCAAAAAAGGTTGGACAATGTTATGTTTATTTCGGTAGAGTATTTTTTTTCACAGGTACTACGACAGTGGAAAGTGACATTTGACCGTGCCTCATCGTCTAGAATGAAACTCAGCCACCCTGCCTGGGCTGTGACGTAATTGTTCCAAGCGCGGGGAATAATAACTTATAACATGAAATGATCAAGAAATTTACTCCCGTCACAACACAAAGGTCTGGAAATACTTTGCAGTGTTGTTCACACATGCACTTGTTATAGTTCAAACGTATTACCTTATATTCAGAAGATTTGGGATTATTTCCTTGAGAATAACCCCGGACGTATTCCAACCCCACTTTCTCGCTGAAAATGGCTTTAAAATATATCAGAATGGTCTCATAATCACAAGGAAAACAGCTGACGCTATTTCTATATGGCAAAGTGGTGAACTAGTTACTCTCTAAAAACGCCTGTGTACCACAGGTACACACGCTGTAACAAAATTGAACATCTACAGCTTTTGTGTACTATAGAGGTACGCAGCTATGTGTACCATCAAGAAACATATTTTTTCTCAAGAACATAATTTGTACACGTCTAGAAAACACACTTTGTAAATGTTCAATTTTGGTACAGTGTGTATACCTGTGGTACACAGTCATTTTTACAGAGTACAGTTGACGTCACAACGGAAACAGATATCTTCTAAGGTGGTAGAAATATCTCGCCATTGCCTGGTTAAAACTGAGAGGGTGGCAGCTACGTGTGCGTTTTCCCTACTTTGAACTGCGATAGCTCGGTTATCACACATCACAAAAATAAAAGTAACGTTTTTTGAATAGGATTCTTTATCGATACATATATACATTTCGTCTAGTGTTGCCTTTTCTTTTAAAAGCATGACCACCGTCATTTCCTCAGTCGACAGCACAATATTCCACACTTTAAACGAAGATAATTCAGCCCCTAATTCATACAATTTCTATCAGGTTTTTACATTCAAAAGAGAATCTTTTAATGTGCAATACTTCAGTCGTGAGCTGTCTTACTTTAATCTGAATACACACCACAATCAATACTTCAGGGTCTGGAAGGACAAATGTAGACCCTGGGTATTTACACAGATATTTTATTTTGCTCATCTTGGATGCTCTTTTTCATTTTTTCTGCTTGATGGGTGGTATCATTTTGTTGGACAGACTTCAATGTTTTATTCCAGGTATAAATTTGTGAGCTTTTCAGGAAATGAAGGCGGATGCGCACTAGGCAAAAGTAGTGATAAATAAATGTTGAATGACCTCTGACTGGGTGAGTTTGACCCTTGTCAGCTGTTTGTCAAATTTGCGAAAAATTTCATCGGTCATGCCCTATTAGGAATTTGACTGAAGTTTTCTTTGGGTACAAGGACTATCAGGTACGAAGGGTTTAGGGCTTGCTGTGTGGCCAAACGTTAACATGTAAGTAAATGAGAAATTAATTGTGTTGTGTGGCCATCTGGAATTTTTACAAGGCCCTGGGATACACCATCTTAGAAAAACCGGATACATGAGACGGCGTCAGTCGTGCCCCACGCTCATAGCTAAAAGCAGAGCGTATCAAGTAATGAGCCTCGTCACCCCAGCAGTTTGCCCTTTCGTCAGGCGTCGCTTGTGTTTCACATAGAAAGTGCCATTAGGAAGACTAGTACTATCTGGTAGGTGAAGGGGCAAACAGACTAAGTGACGTGGCTTGTCACATGATAGGCTCTGCTGAAAGGCAAAGCAGTGTTGTCGTGACGTCAGCTGAGTCAATTGAGCTCTCCGGTTTTGGAAATAACAGGACCCTTTTTTTAAAATGTGTACTTTTGCTTTACTGCTGGTGTGTAGGGTAGAAGGTTTCTCATTTTGTGTCCCAGTTGATGTGACAAATATTTTTGCATATTGTTCATGAAAATGATGGGATTGACACACGAACAGAAGTCTATGTAGTAACATATAAATCTCGCTGCAAGATTTCGCCATACATGAATTTAACGCTAGTATTTTGAGCCGTGTGAAATTTGTGGTCTGAGATCAGCTATATGTTAGGTCACCCACTGCTCGACTCACTGTCAAAATTGCCATCCATCGGTGACACAACTAGCTGTACACATCGTTAAATAAATTTTTGTCTCCAGTAGCCAAATGTTTTCACGACAAGATAGCTTCAAAGATCGATCTTAGGAAATTCTGTTATGAAAAATATAAAGTCTATTCCCATAAATCTATTATTAGACTGCAGTTTAGACTTTGTTACTACTTGGAGTTAATTGTAGCTGCTTGGGCTTCTTAAAAGTGTTCATCTCGAAAGCAAGCTTATGGGGTTTAGTTTTGCGAATTCAGGAAAATACTCCAACAGGATGCTCTTTTGCCATAATATGGATATCAACACACACTGTAAATTGACCAATGCTGAACGCGTTTATTGGGAGATTAAGCTTCAAACAAGCGTGTTTAATAAATATACACATATATTAAGTATTAAACATACATGTCTCTAAACATGTATACTTAAGCGTATATTTTAATGGTATAATCTTCAAGTGTTTAATATCTTATGCATACAAGTGTTTATAAACTAAGCTTTGGAATTTACAGTGTATGGATGAGTGGCTCTTGTTGAGTGTCGTGCCACTGAGGTCAGGGCAAGTTTTGTTATGGATATGAATGATTTATACAGATACCTGAATATTGGCGACATGTTAAACCAAACAATGTGAAGCTGTTCAGTGGAATGGTAGATTAGTTAGTTCACATTAATGACAAACGCCTTTCAAACCGACATGTTGATTAAGGACAACCGTATTATAAGTTGGCATGAATCTCTTGATATAAATCTGTTCAGATCCAAAAGATTTCCCTCAGGCTTCCAGTGGTGACTGCAGTCACTGAGAGTTCATTTATCATCATGTAATTATGTTGTAAATGTTTGAGCCACAGCTGCCATTTTGTTGTCACGAGCTATTTATTTATTTATTTATGTATTCATTTATTTCATTTGTGTTTTACGTCCAACTCAAGAATATTTTCCTTACCGGTATACGACGGCGGCCAGCGTTATGGTGGGAGGAATCCGGGCAGAGCCTGGGGGAAACCCACGACCCTCCGCAGGTTGCTGGCAGTCCTTTCACACGTACGGCCGGAGAGGAAGTCAGCGTGAGTTGAACTTGAACTCACAACGACCGCATTAGTGGGAGACTCCTTGGTCGCGAGATAGATCCGATGTCAGTTCTACATGGTCATTTAATATTTGTTAGAGCTGTGATTTCGTGCCTTGAGGAAGGTGAGCATCACACTTGTCTGAAAAAAAAAACAACAACTATATTGATCTTTGAAACTCACGTTAGAAAAACCTGCTTAGCCATATCCCTACCCTAAATGGCTAACTTTATGCTTAGGTAAGTGCATGTAAAAACCAAATCCCAGGCTCATAAACTGCCTTAGGCACAAGTCAGACGTACTTAGTCTTAGCTTGTGGCATTATTTTTGAACTTAGGTTAACTGGAACATAAACAATTCTCAACTTGTTCAGAAAGCCTTCATAATTCTGATATCCTTTATACTGATATACTATACTTTAAAGTGTTTCTGGTTCTCTAAAATGGCGTACCCCATGGCCTCTTAAGAATTCCTGATGAAAAGCTCATTTTTAGAGTTACTAAGCAGGTCCTAAAAATAACCTATACCCGTTTAGGTCAGTATGAAGCCCTCTTCTGAAATAACCTTGATTTTATTTTTTGTTGCCTTGCCGTTTAAGTCTCAGTTACCGGCACGATCCAGGAGCTTGTGACTCACAGCGGTTCGTATGAAAAGCTCCACACTTCACCTGGTCACAGAGCTGGCTTGACTACAGCTCGCCCGAGAGTCCCGGCGATCATTTTCGCTTGATCATGACTGAAATACACAGAGAAATTGAAACACTCAACGCCTGGAGTGTTTTTTTAAAATCCATAAGTGGGCTGATTTAAATTCGTCGCTGTGAGATATGGCTCGAATATATCATCACTCAAACCTTAGTTTTATTACGGTCAGGAACAAACCATCCCAGCAATATTCACAACTTAATGTTTCCTTGGAAACTTCTCAGCTAAAAGACAAGCTCCATATTTTCTGTACTTTGGGAATCTCTTGTATTTATTGTGGTTTTATATCCACAATAAATATCTTTTGTTAAAATGTTTTACTGAAGAAAAGACCGTTCTCGGTAAGCAAGACGCAATTTCACATCTTTATGCTGAAATAAATGGAATGTTGATGCAGGCTTTCAACTCGGGAGTTTTTCCGTGTACCTTCTAAGCTAGGTTATTTGCACGACTAGAGCATATGGCATGACTCATATGTCGGATCTCGTAAAAAAAATGTAAAAAAAAAAATGTGAAAAGAAAACAAAACAAGTACGATAGTTACATTAATCTCACTTCTATGTAGAGATGTTTGTGTAAACGAGGCTAATAAACATGAGTCCCAGTTGTGAGCAAGTAACGACGGCTTTTTTAGCACACAGCTGGTTGAAGGCAATGATGTATGGGATGTGTCGACTGAAGAGAAGCGGTACGAGGCAGCAGCCTTCAGCGTCTCAGCTGATCATGAAAGATCGGAGCTGACTGCAATTGAGTTTTCACCACCTTCAGTCTTTCAATGAACTCACGCAGTTATCTCCCTTGATTGTTGAGGTACTATTTGATTGTAGTTTATCAGCGTACTCAAAATGTGATAGCATTGGCCGTCATTTTATGAGTGAAAGACACCGGAATGCCAGGGGCATACCACCGACTTTCAGCATTTTGCTGACGAACTTTCCAACGGCTTACGCACATCCCACACATGCTAACCATATTTGGTAGAAGACAAGCCTTCTTTAACGACCATTAGACAAAAGAAGTTTCACCCGTTTTGTCGACAGCTCATACGCCTTATCATTTCTAAAAGGGAGAAGATTTATGATTCGGACATTTTTTTCTTCACGTAGAGAGATGTCCTTTGGTGCTGGTGGTAGGGAAGGAAGGGGCTGGGTGGGTGGCGTAACCATTCAATTGTCCCTTAGGTTCATACGTATCCTCGTTTCTGTTTGCAGCGAACATTTTAGACAAATGATCCTGTCCCCGGTTTCCCCCTGCATCGAACTCTATGCATTCTGATGATTGTGGTCTTGTAAATGCTGCATAATTCATAGCATTTTTGTTCACTTTAATGCTAGATCGCTTATCTCCTTTGAAACCCACTTCTCCGAAATACTGCAATACTGCGATGGACATGTTCCCTCTTAGACGGCTTTACCACTCACTGCGCTCGGAAATCTGATGACCTGTATATAGAGCACCTATCAATTTGTGCGTCTTTAGCTAATACACGGGTACTAGAAAATGTGTGGTTTAGTAAAGGAACTGCAGGTCTCGGTAAATCGCCTGAAAAAAAAGAAAGAAACGACTGGAGCGGTTAGATAGCTGGGTGGTACATGATGTTGAATTATATAACCATATAAAAGCAAGACAGCGACTGTCTATGTTCTTCTGTTGCCCGAAGCTCACTTCATGATGAATGAATTGTGCCTTGTGTGTATTTCTTATGAGGTTTCGGAAAAAATGTGTTGTCTTTTGAACAAGAATATCACAAATGTCTGCAAAATCCAGAATGTCAGGCCGTAAAATCTAAATGATTTCATGGAGCAAAACTTGTAGTATTGTAATGTTACTGTATGGTGTGTCACGCTCGATTTATTGCACTCACTGTACACGAAATTAACAGATCATCATAAAGGCGTGATACTCTCCCCCCTCCCCCTTCCTTTCTCTCTCTCTCTCTCTCTCTCTCTCTCTCTCATCCCAGGTCGTCTCGAACTAGCAGAGCTTGTTAGAGCTCGCTAATGCTCAATGCTAGTCCTCCCGGCCTAATTTCGCATTGCAGCGCCAGGTGGTCATTCTTTGACTTCAAACCGAAAAAACATTACTGTAGAGATTTGACCTTTGCTGAAATGGATGGTTACAGATGTTTTAAAATACTTCGATAAAGGGGTAAATGAAGTAGTTATTGATGAAGGTCGATGCTTCACACCTGGCACTCCGTTGTTCTCATCGCCAAGTGAAAATATCGAGAATGGCCTCTAGCAATAAATAAATAAATAAATAAATAAATAAATAAATAACCATCACCCATCGGGTCTTCCCATGAGTACATTTAAAACGGCCTTTTCGGGGTCTGTATAGTGAACTTACTTGGTTATTTGTTTCGTTTCAAAATAAAGTGAAAAAGAAATGTTATACAATGGGTTTTATCATCTTTGTGTTAAGAGCCCTACTACCCGCACATTCCCGTCATCAGAGAATCTCCCCTGTCATGGTTAGGTTAAGTACAAGATTAAGAAAATAGATCCAAGAGAATTGGGTATAGTTGATAGGGAAGGAAATGGCTTCAGAATTCCAGCAGGATCGAACGGCGGGTGGGGGGGGGGAGTGTATCAGCCCCTCTATGCGTTCTATTTTGTTTAATAAAGGTTTAGGAGACATGGATGTTCATCAAAACCCTCCTTTGTTATTTTCAGACAATAAACCCCTCGGTCAGTTGTTTTATTTCAAGAAAATGGTAGCCTTCATACAGTGGCTTGTTTAAGTGGCATTTAGAAGTTGGGATGGAAGTACACTGGAACATGTCTTTGTTATGGATATACAACTTCTTGGTTTATTATCACGACGTTTCGATGTAGATACTAACATCGTTATCAAGTGAGTGAAATCAAGACATCAACACTCTTAAATATAGCAAGTAGAGATACAAGTGTCAACATGTAGAACAATATTCAGGGGGATTAGGCTCGATGGGGTTCCAGGTCAGTTTGGAGGATTAGTAGGTCATAAGCTGAGGGACCTATTAATCCTTCAAACTGACCTGGAACCCCATCGAGCCTAATCCTTCACATTAGTAGGTCATGACCTATTAATCCTTCAAACTGGAACCCCATCGAGCCTAATCCCCCTGAATATTGTTCTACATGTTGACACTTGTATCTCTACTTGCTATATTTAAGAGTGTTGATGTCTTGATTTCACTCACTTGATAGTTTGGAGGATTAGTAGGTCATAAGCTGAGGGACCTATTAATCCTCCAAACTGACCTGGAGCCCCATCGAGCCTAATCCCCCTGAATATTGTTCTACATGTTGACACTTGTATCTCTACTTGCTATATTTAAGAGTGTTGATGTCTTGATTTCACTCACTTGATAGTTTGGAGGATTAGTAGGTCATAAGCTGAGGGACCTATTAATCCTTCAAACTGACCTGGAACCCCATCGAGCCTAATCCCCCTGAATATTGTTCTACATGTTGACACTTGTATCTCTACTTGCTATATTTAAGAGTGTTGATGTCTTGATTTCACTCACTTGATAGTTTGGAGGATTAGTAGGTCATAAGCTGAGGGACCTATTAATCCTTCAAACTGACCTGGAACCCCATCGAGCCTAATCCCCCTGAATATTGTTCTACATGTTGACACTTGTATCTCTACTTGCTATATTTAAGAGTGTTGATGTCTTGATTTCACCCACTTGATAACGATGTTAGTATCTACATCGAAACGTCGTGATAATAAACCAAGAAGTTGTATATCCATAACAAAGACATGTTCCAGTGTACTTCATACAGTGGCTTTGCTTGTGTGGTCTGGGACCACTAAATTGTTACATGTCATTGTGACCCACTTGACTTTGCCTTATTCTTGAAGGCGTTCTCATCCAAGTCTCTTTGTACGTGAACAATACATGGGGATTAAGTAGAGTAAGTTGTAAAGGAAGGCAACATCAAAGGCTTTGGAAGAAAATGATTTTCATGATTTAGCGTCTTTTGTTATTGCGTAGTGGAATACAAAAGTAGAGCACTGTGTGTCTCAATCTCTAAGACATTCTATCTTTCAGACCTGTTTGTGGCGTTCTTTAACTTACGGTAAAATGAATGACGTTTATCCTAGATGAGCGTAAATGGATGGCCACTGTAATATGGGACCATACATCGTAGAATATAACCACAGCTTGTTAATTGGCATCTCTGATGACATGAGACCACGTACACATGGAATTGTTATGAGTGTAAGCGATATTTTGTTGTCATCTCAGCATTTAATACCACAGTTCCCATCATCAATCAGTCTCTGCTATTGCAATTTTTTACGTAACTCGGCAACTGATCCACACTGAGCTGTAAATTATCTTGTCATTAACGATAAGACTGTATGAGCTACGATGTAACTGGATAACACAAACAACGGACAATATTCTCGTGAGTCTTTCACAACCGGGGATATGATGTTCATCACTGTATGTAAATAAAGGTATAGCGTTTGTACATGTAGACTTTCTACAGATGCACAATTGTCACGATATCCCTATATTTTGTATATTTATTTGACTGGGCTGGGTTTTCCCTCTTCCTTAAGAACACGAAGATGTCCACCGGCTTTCTTCAGACACTTAATAAAATTCCTGAACTAAAACCACAGCCGAGCCCGCCAGGACTGGATTCGAAGGCGCAACCTCTTTGACAAGTTACGATGAAAATATCCCTTTAACAAACTGATATTAATGTTTTTAACTTCCTCAATCGGGAAAACTGTTAACAAAATCACATTTGTAATTCCAAAAGTCAGATTCTTGAAGTTTTACAGCTTGCCAGCGTGTGAAACTTTATAATAACCACCACTGGCACAAAACTATCAACGTGCATTTACGAAGCTTTTATCAAAAACCAATTTCACAAACTATCAACATCCCAACACGCGTGACTCTCACTTGGCACCACTTAAACATCTGTCAACATCGCATGACGTAGTGCCTCTTATCTAATACCACTTTTAAAGAACTATCTACATGCAATGTATAAACACAATTTGCAAAACTAAGATTAAAAATGATGTATCAAGAATGATATATTAAAAATTCAATGGAAAAATTCATTGAAAGATTGCATTATGAGGAAGTCCTAAAAGAAATGACTACTGCAATGCACACTACCACTGCGTACTGCTTTTGCATGATGAATTAATTCCTTCCTCAGTTTCCTCTCAGAGTACGTGTGCCCATGAGTTGCTAATGTATCTTGTCTTCGCTTTCCAACGTATGGATATTCCACTTTGACTGCAATCACTAGTGGTGGTAAACTTACTCATTACAAGTCACCAAAACTTAGCGCAATTCGATATATTTGGCTTCTATCTGTAAATGTGTAATGTATTGTTAGTTGTCGTAATTTTCTCGGCACAAGAAATCAGAGTCATTTCGACGTATCTTGTTGAGAGCCCTTCATGTTAATAATGTTGACAACACGGCCGGATAATTGACTGTTTGGCAATGTTTTCACTGATGGTTGTCGTCGGTGGCCCTTCATTTGACCTACAGAAAATAAAGATGACTTCAGGGATATTCGTTTTATTTCCTAATTATAGCAAACTTTTTCTGTAAATAAAAATCGGTTAAAAATGATTTTTCAGAATAATAGAATTAAATTCGATACTTAATTTTTTATTTGCTTCTTCCATTGGATTGAGGTTGATGACAACTACAATTCGAGTGTCATACATACGATATCTCCCAGGATAGAACGGCACGAGAGTATTTGATGAAAATTATCTGATAGTTGACAGTTGGGCTGTCTGACGAACTGACTGACGGAATGACTGGTTAAGGACTGCTTTTTATGTTTGTCTACTTACGTGTTTGGCTGTCTGTCTGTCCGTCTGTATGTATGTCTGACTCTCTGCCTGCCGGCCTGTGTGTCTGTATGCCTGCCGGACTGTCTGTCTGTCTGTCTGCCTGCCTGTCTGTATTTCCCTCTGGCTACCTGTCTATCTATCGGCCTGGGTGTCTGTCTACATCTGTGCCTTTGTGCCTGCATGCTGCCCGCTGGCCTGTTTGCCAGTTCCTCTGCCCGCCTGCTTGCCGGCCTGTTTTTCTGTCTGTCTGTTTGTCTGCCTGCCTGACTGATTTTGCCTGTTTCCCTGTCTGCCTGATTGTCTGTCTGACATCCTTCCTGTTTGTCTGACTGTCTACCTGTCTGCCTGCCTGACTGATTTTGCCTGTTTCCCTGTCTGCCTGATTGTCTGTCTGACATCCTGCCGGTTTGTCTGACTGTCTACCTGCCTGCCCGGCTCCCTGCTTGTGCCTCTGCCTGCCCGCCTGCCTGACTTCCTACCTCTTCCTCTGCCCCCATGCATGCTGTTTGTTCGGTTGTTTGTCTGGTTGATGCCTGTTGGTTAACATGTTCTATATTATTATCTTCACACATACGTGTAGAAGCCAGCATTGGGAACCACTACTTCTTGTGTTGATGACCACTGCCTATGACCATATAGTGTAATCATCTTGTCCAGGACGGTTTTCCCGAGTACTGAACAAGCTTAATCCATGGGATCCATCATGCCAAGAGCATACTCTTCTGAATAGGGTGCTCTCAATGAAATAGATAGTCCGGATTTATTGAGGCTAATATTGGTTATACGCAAACTCTGGTATACCATCCTGACACAACAATGGCGGGATGGCCTAGTAAATCTGAGATCAATGGGCCAGAGTGGCTAGCTGTAGTCAACACAATGGTAGAAATTCCTAATACAGCCAATGCGGGATCGGCGAATGGAAGGAGACTGCTTTCATTTTGTTTTACGAAAAATGTCATCTGAACTGTCCATAAATCAAAAGCATATTCAGCCTGATATTTTATTTCATAATCAATGATATAGTATTAGTTACATTAAACAGCTGCTTTTCAAAGTTCTTACCGATAACGGTGTGTCTTAGCTCTGTTTTCAAGACAAACAGGGTGAAAAGGTAAGATGGGTCAATAAAATAATTTACTAAATACTAGATCAGTATTAGTGCATAGTAAATTTAGAAAAATAGAGAGACCTTTTAATTACTTTAACTTTAATTCCTTTTATTCATGTTTTCCCATGGTTGCCTCAAGGTTTCACACTTTATTAATGTTGGATAATATTTTCTGTTTGCAGTTTAAGGTATTGTGACTAACATTACAAAAAAGAGAGGAAGTAGAACATGGCGTCGTCTGTGTTGGTATTAGGGCTGGGCTTAATTCCAGGCCAAGATTTGTTTGTTCTTCCCTTTATGGGGGTTTTACGTTGCTTTCAACACTGATTGAAGATTTCCCTGCTTACAGCTCAGTGGTGCCAGTGGAAACAGTATTATAACGTGCGGCACGGGTCAAAACAATACCAGCCAAAAGACTGCCCAAGAAATAAAATGGATCAAAGATTATGTCAATACTAAAAATGTCTTACATGTGGCAAACGAAGAAGATTTTGGCTAAAATAAGCGCAACTATACTGGACATCCTACAGTACGATGAGAGGCCACACAAACACAATTTGTGAGCAAATCACAGTGCATATCTTTTAGCTAAAGCGAATGTGAAAATGGGCCCCCATGGTCCAATATACCTGACCTATGAATGAAATGGTGCAAAGGGCTTTTGAGGTACAAAGGAGGGCCCACGGTCCAGGTCTTGACCAATTTTTACATGCACCAGGCATTTTTGGTGCAACCCTAGCTAAAATCCCAAGATTTTAATGTGAAAGAAAGCTAAAAAAAACCGAAGTAAGGTTCATCAGCCCAAGAGGCTCTCAGGGAGACCCTTACACAGCCTCAGCTGGTTCGTCTCTGACAATAATGACAGGAAGCTGGTCATCGTTCATCTACATACTGGTGCCATTATTGTTCGTAACGAAGAGCATTCCGCCCTCACTGCTCAAGGGGTGGCCGTTCGTTGGAAATCATGGACTTCCACCAATATGGCGTGCACGTGGGAAAGTTCGCTGGTAACTTGTCAAAGGTCGGTGGCTTATAATCTGATTTTCTCCATCCGTAAAACTGCCCACCATCGTATAAATGAAGAATTATCGACCATGGCATTATACAACAATCAGGTGAACAGAGCTAAAGAAAGCAAAAGTAACATAGAAAGTGGGTGAGTTTATTTGTATCGGTCGTTTCTGCTCTGGCTGACTGAGCTTAGTTTGGTGGGTTTGCTGTAGCCGTAATGAATTTCTAACCGACATTTTTGTGACATCTACACATGTACAACAATCAGATAAATCAATCAATCAATCAATCAATCAATCATGCAATCAATAAATAACTAATGGTGTGCTTGTTCACAGTCTCAATACAAGCTCTTGTGCTTTGTAAGATAAATGATTCTCAAATAGACAGCTTCAGCGAATTAGCAAGACAATGGAAACTGGCAACACGATCTTGATTTGAGTGATGATCACAGCCCAATATTGGTGTCTTCACATCAGGGTTTAGACAAACCTCGACGC
This sequence comes from Acanthopleura granulata, assembly GCA_016165875.1. Classification (NCBI taxonomy): domain Eukaryota; kingdom Metazoa; phylum Mollusca; class Polyplacophora; order Chitonida; family Chitonidae; genus Acanthopleura; species Acanthopleura granulata. The sequence continues at coordinate 10,275,545 of JABBOT010000003.1, read as the reverse complement.
AGAACACTTCGCGGGAAACGTATCAGAGCAAACACGAGAGCATACTCTCTAGAGATTTGCGTCTTCCATTTACAGAACGGAGTATTCGTCCGCTAACCATTGTAATTGCGCACGATGAAACATTTGGTAAGACGTTGGAATCTGAACTGTGGGCGAGAAACAGGGTGGTTGGTGGCGGTGTACCGCAGAGAAATGCTCCACGCCATCCATCAAAATGGCTCATCGGTGACATAGTGAGCTGAAAGCACTGTCCACAAATCTTACAGGAGCCACTCGGAGGAATAAGAATGAAACCCTTGTACAGACATCGCTAACTAGTAAATCCCAGAAGGCTCGTCTGTGCATTTCTTGTAGTTCTAGCTTGTATCAGAAATAGATTCAGCTGAAAACTAGTGCCTAATCTGTAATTTTGCAGCTCCTTACATTTTGATCTGAACGACTAAATCATGAGAGAGAAAATTTTGGTGTGCCAGAACCTAAACATTAAGAATACTAAGGCAACATCTTTAAAATTTCCCACTGTTTACTTCATCTTCTGTGTTGTTGTTGTTAACATATATTAGTCTATCGATTTGTGGGCCTTCAGTAAATTTACACCCACACAAGGCCTTTAACCTTTCGCTGTTCTACCACCAGTGGAGGAAATGGTACAGCTGGAAGTTCTACCGCACCAAATTGAAGTTAATTTTACTGATGCCAAGGCAGATACATACAGATCTACAACTGTTGGTATCTTGATGGGAGTTAGCGTAATGACAAGCATTTATCCACGGTAGACACGTAATGCCATGAAACCAAAGGCACTCGGTGACCAAAATCTGAATACAATTAATAAATTTTTCCCGAGAGGCTCCACACATGAATATTTTAGACACAATATTAATGCCAAGAAATTGCGTTTAGAGACTCTTGTAATTAATAATGTTAAACTCCAAAATCTTCTTTTCGAAACCAAGAACTCATTGTCTCGGGTGACAGTGGAAAGTGTGTGGAAGAAGTTTCTGACACAATATCAGCACCCCTACACAAACAGGACAATCCCCACCCATTAACAAAGCTCACGCTGATATCTCCGCAGAAAACTACATTTTGGGGATCTGGTAGCGAAGCGGACAAAGTCCTGTGAGAGCATTCCTGAGTTGGTGAAAATTGTCACCAATTTACCGATGTAGTCCCACATTCAGAGTGCACTTCCGCGCTATTTTAGCATCTCGGTAATATTTTCGTCTGTACTCGGGCATGTAATGTCCATTAGGGTATTATCATTGTGTAGAACAGAGTGACTAAGTGACGAAAGGCGGTGAAATTATTTTTTGACAATAACATTTGGGTTTTGCCTGCTGGCACTCTTGTGCTCCATAACATAACAATATCTCAGTAATATTTCCAGTGACTCGGTCAGGTGAGCATTTAAAACACTGTTTCTTACGCATAACCCGACCTACCCGCTAATTTCGGTCCGGCTCTAAGGATTTTTTTTTTTTCTTTTTTTTTTCTTTTTGCATGAGTTAAACAACCCGGAACACAACCCTCAGCGCTGCTCAGATTTAGAGAAATTAGGCTCAGCTATGCAGGTTTACGCTCGTTGGAGCAAGAAGAAAAGGCTTTTTCCATCAGTACATACACCCATCGTAATCTTTTCACCTTGTCATCTAAGAATACCATGTGTAGTTTGGGGAAGGAGGGTCATGAGGTTGGAGGTCAACCAAAACAGCCCGAGCATTATGACATCAACAAAAGCCGAGATGTATTGGTATGCAAATCACAATTTCCGCGCCGCTCTCGGCGACATTTGAAGTTCCAACGTATTTTGTGGAACCCTTCAATGACACTGGTGACCAGAGAGCTCAAGACAAAATAATGATTGTGTTGATATGACATGGGAGGGGAGTGCAGTCCTGTGCACAGCCAGATCGGCCAGTTAGACATTAACCCTTTATGCACCATCATATGACGCGCAGGCAAATGTAAGGCTGCAGCCAACATGAAAGGTTTTAAGAAATAATAAAGAAACTATTCCAGATGTGAAAACCATTCTAGATTGACCAAAACGACATACATTATTGTTTAGCCTCAATACACCAAGTAAAATTAAATATGAACAAAACACAACCTGGCCATAATATATCATTTATCCCCTCTCTCTCTCTCTCTCTCTCTCTCTCTCTCTCTCTCCGCTGTACGTTTTTATAAACAACGTAAGAGGTTAATTGGGCGAAAGTTCGGAACTATAACAGTATTCTTTGTTATTTAAATGGAGTCTCCGAACTGGCTGTATTGAGTAATTCAGTCCATGAATCGAAAACATCATATAATCTATTACCACTCCCACCAGAAAGAGGAAGTGCTGTGTTGTGATGGCGTTACTCAAACGGTAGGTCTATAGGTATCAAAAACGAAAACGAAAGAAAAGAAAAGAGAAAACAAGCCTGCACTTACATGTACAAATCAATTCAGAGTTTAGATCAAACTACACTACCTTATTGCGCAGGTATGTGTAAATTCTTGAAAGTCCATCTGCTGGACAAAATTTTGCGGCAAACGTTACTCCCTTTTTGTTTGTAAGCGGAGATTTACTTTACCACGGTGACTTACAGGTGAACATAGAAATTTGGGCCGCTTCGTCAATTACCGACAATATTGTGATCGTTTATATCCCATCTTGGACTTAGGCAGGTTTCCTGACTTCTGTTCAAATGTTGGTTGCAGTTATTATAAATTCAACGGATACAATAAAATGAGCCAGGCCTTTTTATTTATTGCTGATAGTAAGGAAGGAATTTTATCAGCAATTGCCGTCCTGAGACCGACTGTAATCTGGTGTAATTACAAATAAACTCGAATTCTGACCTCTGTAATTTACACGAAGTTAAGGCTGCCTCTATTGAGATCTGGACTTAAAGACTTTTGCAAACTTTAATCAGAACGCTGTTACAGTAGTGCATTGAACTGAAACTAAGAACACAACTTTACCATGAAGACTTACAGGTGAAAGCAAGTTTGAGTTTCTGGTCATTTTATCCATGGGAGACAAACTATGGCCGTTTTAGTCATTTTTTTTCCTTTACTTACGTAAAAAAACATACATACGTATGTTTCGTTCATTTTGTACGAAATTATGCCTGTTCTGTTGCAGATACTGACCCTGCTATATTTCTGATGGCTGAATTCAGGAAACGTGTAATGCTTTCGCAATGCTTCAAGATTGCTTGAATTTTTAACACCTTCCACCAAACCTGAGGCCATTTTATGTCGTACGTATGATCTTGCAATTGCACTAAAACAAAAACCGGATTCCCTTTAAACCCTCAGATTCTAGTTTTTATACCTGAATTTCCTAACATCGAACACCTGAAGGTATACTGTCGTGAGATCATATAGATGCCAGACAAAAAAGTTTCATTTATTAAGATAATTCTATATTAAAACGCTAAAACAATTTTAAACGTAGTGAACGAGGTTGTAAAAACAACATTTAGTTACGTGTCACTGACTAAAGACAACTTTCGTGGTGAGCACGAGTGATTTTACAGAGAATATTGGTAACAAGAAGAAATAGATTATAAAACAGCAAACCTGGGGCGGCTTACGGTCGCGTAATTAAAACGCTTGTCTTTGAATTGGTTGGTTGCTTCGCGTGGCCGGACCGCCTGGCTGATCTTGAAGTTAGAGGGTATGAAAATCAGATATTCACTTGTCAGCCTTCTGTTGAATAAATAATGGTCTAGTTTTGTCCACGTGACAAACCAGTGACGTATTTTCTACCATGATCATAGGAACATGACACGCGAAAACATATAGCTTTATGAGGATTACGTTATAAGCATTCTGTGATATTCCAAATGTCGCAGTATTAATAGTGGTATTTAATCGTGTAAGTTTTAGCGAAGTATATTTTATGTTTTAGTATGATACAATCAATAATAGAACAGTTTTAAGGCCTCCGTATATACCGAAGAGTTCTAACGTTTTGTGTACGATAAAATAAGCTTAAAAAGACCTTACCTCTGGTTAGCTGTGAAGGAAATGTCGTGAAATTATTGTCGTTTGATCGAGTATGAAACCATGCTTTAAAACACAATGCATTTTCACTGTCACGTCATTGCTGTACTCATATGGCATTTCAATTTTACCGACGAGGAGTAGAAAGCCCCAGGTCTCAGAACCGTCCATTCTCCGCATAGATGATACATTTCCGCCAAATAATTGTTTACATGCCAAAACGGGTGGGTTCTTTCAGTGGAACCTGCTCATCAATTGTTCTTCAATAGCCAAACGAAAGTTTTCCACATCGCGACTGTTGCCAACGCTGTACTTTGTTCATTTATTAACTGAGAATGAATAAATTTGCTGGCATATGCTATAACCTCGTTTTGTACTTGTGCTTTTAATAGCTTGGGGCCATCTTTTGAATCCTCCCACTGACTCTCAGTTAATGGTTCACACAATCAAATAATTTGGGCATCATTGAGACAGGTCGCGCTGAATATCTCATCTGCATTGTGCAACGTGTCCATTGTTTTATACAGTTGTCATTAACTACATAATACCATTGCAGTTGAACAGTTAGGTGTATAATAATTTAGTAATGTGGAAATCCACTGCGTCATGAGGCCCAGAAGATACTAGTCATATCTGCCGATAGTATTAAACAACGTTTGACCAAATCTCATTTGTCTTAACACCAGCCGAAACGTCAGTATTATGCACCGTCTTTACCGTCATAAATTTATTATGGTTTTAAATTGGAATTTCAAAAACCTCATGCGGACTGAACAAACAAAACTTCAAAATGTGATGGAAATGACAAACGTGATCAGGAGCTAGAATTATTGTAGGCTGTGATTGGTGTGGATGGTTGCTTACTTCCCATACAGAGAAAGTTTACTGATATCTGACTCCGAACTTACTACAAATGAAAGAATCTTTAGCACGGTTGTAAACATAAAATAATAATAACAAAACAGAAAAGTAAAGTGTAAGCTTAAATTGCTTTCACATACATGTACGAACAATGACAAAGTGGCATGGCAAATTGGACCTATTATTCAACATTGCTTTGTTACTCTATTGTTGCATTATGTTAAATGGTCTTCATTAGTCTTAGGTTTCAAACCATTAGTAGAAATTTGTTATGACCTGAAAGCTTTTATGGGACATCAACCCCAATTCAACATTCTTATTCCTGGCGCAGACGAAAACTGACCTGTTTCAGAGCCCAAAGATTGACTTCTATATCGTAATTGACCCTTCAAGTAGATAAGCTAACGTTCCATGTTCAACGGCTTCCAGAGGTAACTAGCTCAGTGTCCTCTTGAATTTTCAATTCATTTGATTGGTGTCTTACGCGGTACTCAAGAATATTTCACTTATGCGATGGCGGCCAAAATTATGGTGGAAGGAAACCGGGCAGAGCCCGGGGGAAACTCACGACCACCCGTAGGTTGCTGGCAGACCTTCCCACGTACGGTCGAAGAGGAAGCCAGCATGAGCTGGACTGGAACTCACTCACAGCGAGAGGCTTTCTGGGTTATTGCGATGCGCTAGCGCGCTAACCGACAGCCGCGAAGGCCCCCGTGTCCTCTTGCATGATGTGACAAGCAAGCATCGTGCTGGTTATGGAAAGCATATCAGCGAGCGACTAGGTTACAGGAAACTGTCATATACAGGAGAAGACCTGGAAAGCTTTATAATGATGACAGAACACCTTTTCAAGACTTTCAAATATATCCTTTAACCAAACACGTGGTAATATCCAATGCAACCTTTGTTGACGCTTACCTACACTTGAAAACAAAGAAACGTTATAATTTTCTCGAAATCCCACATTTACTGTAGTGTTCAAAACGTCTACACGCCACTCAGAACAATTACTGACTCACTGACGATAAAACGTCAGAAACGTCTACAAATGTCAACAGCTTTACAATCTAAAACTAGGTTTCAGTATTCAGCAACTCATAATAATTATAACTGGCCGACCTAAAAGTTGTCCCTTCTGCTGAAGCAAACGTTGTGTCAAATTACAGCTAGCAACTGGTTATGTACTTATGTTAGCTTTGAATAGAATAGCCCCAAAAATCACAAAAAAGGAACAATTTTGGCCCAAGAAATCAGAGATTCAGTTATAAAACTGACTCGCAGCTATAGTTATTCGCTTGATCAAGGAGATTCAAATCCATCTCCCGTTGCCTTGGCTGTGGCTGTATGTACTAAGAGGCTTTTCGCGTACTTTCTCCGAGTTCCCTGATTTCTTCTTCCCATGAAAAATTCTTGAAAATTACGCAAACACCAATCAAATATATACATCGTTTCGGTTTTTTGAAATCAGCAGAACTACGGTGTGAAAAATGCTGGAAAATACTAAAACACTTTGTAGCTAGCTTAAAGCCGATTGATATTAACCTGCAGTTTTCGAAGACCATTCACATCGGATTTTTTACCACACGATAACAAAAATATGTATAAATGTTTGGATGATGAAGATGAAATTATGTTTATTTTGTATGTGTTATATCGGTCTAGTCATAATTCCATTGTGCCTAGATGTCCACTCATGTTAACAGCTCCTGTACTCCACTACAGTTAGGCTCAATCAGAGGGTAAATATATATATTAACAACAATGCACAGGAAAAACATCACCGGCAACTGAAGAGGTCAGCCGTATTCTCGAAAGAAACACGTGCCCTCCTGTACAGGATATTCAGATACATCGTTCTTCTGTGTGTTAATAATAAAAAAATTGAGTATTTTGAATAACATACATGATGACAATGGTTGTTAGAGCCCGATTCTTTATGATCAGAACATTTTTTTCACTACTATTCCATGAAAGTTTAGCGCAAGGCATTACTTTATCTTGAGTGGAAAAGCAGGAGAAATTCATCTCGAATTTTTGGTAAAAGATTAGCAGTGCTTCTGAATTTGGTAGGATAACATCGTTTAGCACGATGGTGATGGTAAATGAATAGATGTGGTTTTAAGACTGTTAACCGAGTTCTGAGGCAAAAGTTTAAACTGTTCCTTTGCCTTGGATTTGCCTGCCCTGTCATCAGTCCTTGAGCAGCGGTTAGGAACAAGCGTCTGAAGAAAAGCTTTACGGAATTTCTTTGAGATGAGATTATAAAGAACAGGATTTACCGCGGAGTTCACGTAAACTAAACAGCGCGGCAAATGAGTCAACCAGAGATAGCCCTCTACACCGAGGCGACGAACCGTGGACTTTGGCGCGTAAATAAACCAGATGCTGACAATCCGGAAAGGGAGAACGCAGGCGAAGAAAAGGAATATGAGGAGTATCATGAGGCGAACGACTTGTTGTCTACTGTGAAGAGCATTCCGCGACGCCTCCGTCTGTTTGCCAAGGAGAACCATCTGGGACGAGTCGACGGTTAGACGTCTGATTACGGTAGAGTACAAGAAGACAAACAGTACGGCAGGTACCAGGTAAAATAGGCACAATAACGATATCACATAGGTCTGTTTCCACAAATCACTGACCGTGGAGCGACACACTGGCACCAGCCGCTTGTCGTAAAACAGAGAGAACTTGTATTGTGTTATGACCAGCAGTGGACTGGATACCAGAAAGGCCACCACCCAGATGCCAGTCATGATCAGCTTGGTCTTGGACTTTATGTAGCCCGAGGTGACGCGGAGTGGATGGCATATAGCGAAATACCTCTCCACACTGATAAAGAGAATGGTGAGCAGGGACGCATTGGCCACGGCATTCTCCACCAAGGGAACAATCTTACCTGTAAATGAAACATAAAAACCGATTAAAAGCTCAGTTTATGGCGCAATGAAGTAGAAATAAATGCGCTAAATGGCCACATATCCCAAAATGGTATGAAATAATTTAGGCACATGTGTATACATAATTTAAATGATCCGACAGCATCATACTATAGCGTTGTAGGGATGACACTAAAAACACATTTCTCCTATTTAAGACTTGTTGTTCATTATTATTTTCACTTTCTACGTTTCAGATATGTGATCAGTCATGTTGAACAGTTATGTAAACAGTCATGTTGGGAATTGTTCCTCCATTAGAGGCCTGAAATGAGGAACAATTTTGAAGGCGACATCAATCCACTCAGGATGTCTTTCTCCGTCGTTATTATTATTTCGAAAGGCCGGAACCTTCAGTTTCCGTACTGATCACTAGTTTTTATGTGACCGCTACAGTGATAAAGGCGAACTCTGATCCACCAGCTATAGAGTCGCGTTTTGTTGCCTGAGACATGTGAATGCAGTGACGATGTCTGTTGCTGTACACCAGTCCCTCGCCACTGTGCCTCGTTTGGTAAATAGATTTTTCCATAGACTGTTGGTTTAGATACGAATCAATTATCGTACACGAAGACGCCAAAGAAGAAACCAAATTTTAAATATCGAACTACATATTAACTGTATGCCTTTCTGTTACCATGAAACTTGTATATTCGTTATACATACTCTTTCTACCCACACATTCTTATTCAAATACAATGAGTACATGAGATCTGGGCGTTTATTATGAGCTCGGAGGCAGTCATATTCACAACATTGTAATCATGCAAAGCTCAAATGATAGCTTGGTGTAGCTTGAGTGCGGTATTTCCTTGTCTTTTGACTAGCCAAATCCAGTGCTTTACAGGCATTTCTTTTTGACAGGTAGTGGTAAAGAGTGCAAAATTTAAATATAAATAATTTTCTTTCATGAGCAGTCCGATGTTCTTCTTTCCCATCAGTGAGTTCACAGCTTTTGTCATAAATATTTAAGTGAAAATTTCTGTTTTCCTACTGACCCTGGGAAAGAAAATTTTGCCTGGGTCAGTAGTGGTATGGCATTGATTTATTGTCGTCTTTGGTTAACCAGTGTGACTCAGCGAGATACCTATGGATAGGAGAATTCCTTAACTTAATAATTTTCCAAAATTTTACTTCTTTTATCCTTAAGATTCCTCCAATATTGACTCTAGAATAAACAAACTGTATAAAACTCTGTTCTTATCAATAGTAAATTCTGCGAGCAGCCAACAAAGTAATATCGTCACATTTTACTCTTCGCATCCACTCGTTTTGACCCCAAGTTGTATCATACCACATGGCTAGAAATTCAGCATGCACCCCTTTACCTTCACGCTATGTGCAGTGAATGGCCAGAAAATCCAAATTAAGTCCTTTGGAACCCTTCAGGCCATGTGGTATTATATGGTCAAAAAGTCTGCATTCTCTCGTCTTGACCCCTACAGGCTATGGAATACGAAGTGGCCAGAAGGTCAATGTTCATTCGTTCCAAAAACCTTCACACTTCCTGACAGCAGTACACTCAACCTTAGACCAGAGACTCCTGCAGCGCATGTTTAAATCAAGTAGTGTTTCCCAGAGCAAGGCTTACAATGCTTGAATGCAGAACTAACGATGCAACATTAGCTCAGTTGAACAACGAATTAGTAATTATGGACACTGATTTAACTACATGTAACCTAAGGACGGCTTATATATTTTGTGAGAGCAATCCGTTGATTTGATAATCTAGACATAAACTGTTTTATTCTGACATAGATTGGCTAGATGTACCGTGAGTCACTTCGCCGGGGTCAAATCTGCCATCATGCTTCTTCAGACAACAAACAGACAGCAAACCAACTGACTTTTTCATTCACCCTATGCTTTGAATGTGCTAGTACCTAGAAATTATTCGTGGACTACGTGTTTGAAAGCTGACTGGACTAAAATATCGACGCATGTCTTCCACGCGTCACTGAGAATTGATGAGGTACATGTTAGCAGACCCGCTTATTAAATATGTAATTGTTCTTGTATACCTCTTTGTTTAAGAAGTGAGTCGACCAATTATCTACATGGAATGTCCCTTTATCGGTTACAAGTGGTATACGTTTGTCGGACTTTGATTGTTTATTTCTGGATATTTTATGGATATTTGTTTGATGTGTATTGTACACTACGTCCCTTTGCTCAGTGAAAAGTAATGAAACCGTTCTGTGTACTTGTACATACAAACACAGAGTACTGTTAAAGCATATGATTTAAACGAACTCTTCTAAACTTGATGTTGTAATCTTTGCATGTATATAAATAAACGCAATGTAGTTTAGATCTTTTTGTGCTTTGTGGTCATTGTCTTACAGTTCCGCAATCATTTTAACAACCGATGAAAACGTTCGTAGTTTCATCCTTCCATTCTACACGTAAAATATTAATAGTTAAAGTAATGACCCCAGAAAACGCGTCATTCCTAGTGTCTCAGAGTGGTGGGTCTGTTCATTTCTGTGCAGTCTCACCACAGCCTGTCACCAGGGCTCGTGATCTCGGATTCACGTCCCACCTCTCAAGTCACTAGGGTCATCAAGCACTCGGCTAAGGTTGAAGGCTTTCTCCCAATCTTAAAATAACAATATTAGTTAGACTCCCCGTATTTAAGGCTTGTCCTTTATTTTGTCTAAAGAAAGGCCGATACTCTCAACACTGTCCACTGTTAGCCTAATCGAATTTTGACCCTAATACAGGTGAGTGAGCAGGTCCCTGCCCTTCATTTATGAACCGAAACAACATTTCTGATTCGCACTAAGTTTGTCTAGAGAGGTCATCAGACGGGTTGGGAGCAGGAATTGTTCTAACGTAGTTACCGAAACCCAGCATAAGGGCCAAACTGGATATGACTTTTGCCCTTATATTTTGTCATCTTGTCTAATTCCACTTCGCGAAGTGCTACAGGAGATGCATCTTGTTGAAAAAAATCGCCACGCTGGATACGTGAACAGTTGCAATAGGGGAATACACACGACCTCTCCTTTAATCAGGAGCTTCTTCAATTAAAAAACTTCCAGGTCCTCAATTTTCCCTATCGCACGTTTAGTTTAAATAACTTGATTTGAAACTTATCGTTGACGCCTATGTTATATTAAATGTAATCAGAAATAGTTGCGCAACATTTTTGACAGGTCACATGGTACAGTAGGGCTTTTCTTACCTTTAGCGATAAAAGAGTTCGATCTCGAAAGTCCCCTATTGAAGAGTAACTGAGAAATACATTTGGATTATCTGGATTATGAATCATTGAAAGCTGTTGACTGCTCCTCTTCTTACTACTCTTTTGTGACTTCATATACTTTCTTACCACTGTAGACGGTTTGTGTTGAATGTTGTTTCACCATAACTGACTTGGATCGCCCTTTGTCGCTGTGCATTGGTATACGAAAGTCAGATACGACGCCTATATTGATTTTCTTTTTACACACGACTGACCACCTTCATTTAGGGGGAATAGTGCTGATTATGAAGCTGAACTCCCGCAGGATAAATAAACAGCCCGCTTTGCGCAGAAGTATGGAGCAGCAAAACACCAATCAGTGCCTGCGTCAAGCATATGAAAACCACACGCCTATCAGTCTATACAAATCTCAGGATAACAAAGGGTGGTCACCCAGTTTGACGTCATTATTCAAGGGCAAGTAATTAGATCATATAGTTCAAAGGAAATAGGGCATACCTACTCAGTGGACGGCGAATAGTTCGGAGTCTCCCAAAATAACCCAGAAATCACTGGTGACCTTGGGATTTATTGGGCAAACAATCGGCCAGATCATGGGGCAGGGCCTCTGCCATGTTACAGGCTTCTCCTTTGTTATCTACCTCCAGATAACCTAGAGAAGCCATATAACGCCTTGGTGCCTTAATGTCAGCTTGTAAACATCAAATGTATTAACCCATTTTACAGGCTGATTAACAGCTTCACATCGCCAGTTGCATAAGATAAGCAAGTTATATTTAATTCAGGGTAACACGTTTAAGCGAACACGATGACAATAAAGTGAGAATATCTGATACGAAATGCGCAATGAAAACGTGTGTGTCTTATTATAAATCATACAAAATTACATTACAGACTTACCATAAGCTACATGTATTCGCCGTTTAAAATTTAATGTTGAATACCTACAGCTTGAATGTTGATTTATATATAGTAAGACGCTTCATAACTGATAAACAACAAATAACTCCGTCAACTCCCTCCCTCAACTAACCTGAAACCTTTACATTTTAAAAGGGAAGACCTCGTGAAAATGAAATGAGGGTGAGTGAAAGACCGTTAAAATCTATATCTGCAAATACCTTCACGGACTTGGCATGGCGGGTTTTATGGACCACGTTGATTATGTGATGTGAAAAAACTAATTCAGATCATAAGATCCACATAAATCATTTTGGTTTTCTGATTATTTCTCTCTCATCTCTTATCATTTCCTATGCCATAAAAAACACTCCTCGAGAGCTTTGTGGTAAACGGTGGCTTTTATCCTCTGCAATTAGCGATTTGTGACAGGAGTGATCGAGCTGCGTTCAGGGCAACCTAATTGTGTTACCAGAAACTAATGTAAAGCCTCCTGGGACTACTTTCTGAACACAAAGCTGACCTGGTGTTTGTGGGCCGGGTGTTTATGAGCCCACTATTTACTAGAAGTAGGTCATTTTCCAACAGGCACGGTGTGTAACGCGATTCTCCGCAGCGTACCAATAGGTGGCCAGGACGCATCACGAGCAAGAAAATTGCCGAGCATGAAAATTGAGTTTGGTAGATTACACTGGAATAGTTTTGACTAAATTAACGGGGAAAATGTCTTCTTTGTTAAGATATTTGAATTTTTTTTCAAAATTGTCAGGATGGTGATTGTTGGTCTTCAAGATATGTTTGAGACACAAATTATACGCACGTTTCTCGAGCACGCGTATTACTCTACGTCAACCAACGCATTGTTCAGCTCCGATGATGTTGATGTCCGAATACAGACCCATTTTTGTTTGCGATATCTATGGGGTTGAAACTCATATCTTGAAGCCTACATTTATTTTTCAAAGTTGTGTAAAGTGCGTTAAACAATGCTGAAGCTAGTAAAACTCACATGTAATGAAAATGGTTTAAATGAAACTGAAGCCGAGTATTGAACCCACCAATATGGCGACCAGGCTGGTCAATTGTGTGTATGTCGCTCTCTACGTATTTTGTAATTTGTAGATATCGACGCCTCTGGCCTGTAATAAGAAGCTTGGAGCACCAAGTATGTGTACGGACGACAGGTCCCTATTTACAATCGTTGCCCCCGGGGGCGATATCAAGATATTTCGTCGAATTTCGTGTTTTACCAAAATTTCCATGCACACTGAAGGATAGACTCCATGGCCAGAGGCGGTGCACACCAAGGAAAAGAAAGTAGTAGGTGTCCCAACCTGTACCTTACCCTTGTGATCAGCGGCGACATTGAAATGTGCACAGGACCCTCCTATAAACTTTACTGCCAAAATACAGAAAGCATATCTAGTTCAGACAAATTCGAATCATTCAGTGTTAATCTCAGCGGCAATGAATACGGCTTCATATTACTGAATCCTGGCTACGCGCTCAGATGTCCGATTCCGAAACTTTAAATGAGACCTACAACATATTCAGAAAGGACCGTCACACCTGTCCCGCTGCCACTAGTCGAAAACAGAAAGGGGCACGTGATCTGAATGCTGTGCCTGATTGCTTCATTGCTAGACAAAGACAGCATTTACTAACAGATATTGAACTGGTCTGGAAACAAATTTATTTCCAGAAAGTGAATGTTTTCCTGAATTCCGTGTTTACTCCATCATGGTCGACACCAGAAACCTGGTCTGAGCTGGATTTGTCCCTTTCGCTTTTATATAATGCCATTGACCCAGATCGAGATATGATTTTGACGGGTGACTTTAATCCCGCCGATATTCAATGGCGTTCAACAAACAATAGGTTGAAGCCTTACGGTTGAACCACGGGCCAGTCGGACAACTGCACAGATATTTTAGCTGAATACGCTTGAACTCAGTTCATTATCAACGCGACCTACAACGACAAGGTGTTGGATTATGTGTGCCAGGGAAGCGAAGTGTGGCGTGTCACTAGAAGAGAATGTTGTGAGTTCACGACATCAACAGTTTCAGCGTGAACTACATCTCAGAAGGTTGATTAAATTAACCTACCCCAACAGGCGCGTGTACAATTTTCGAAAAGCTGAATTTCCTCATCTTAAACGGCTTCTTTCAAAACTGTGCTTGAATCCTCTCGCAGACAACACAGACGTCAGTGGAAGTGTGTAAAATTTTGCGTCAATCGCTAACTCTGTTTCAACTATTCTAATTCATGGGAGCAAGTTTCCGCCTTGGTTTGATCAAGACCTACTAGTTGTGCTTGAAGATAACGAATAGTCTTATAACATCCATAAAAAAGACAAAAATGGCATCAATTATTCTAATTTCGCCGATCTGCAAAATACATTCAAAAAGTTAAAACGGGGAAAATATAAGGAATATATTTCAAATGCTGAATCAGAAACGGAAAACAATCTGAAGCGATTCTGGGGTTTTTGTAAAAGCAAAGCAATCAAAAGGATCAATTCCAGGCTCTGTCACAAGTATGAAAATACTGAGGCTAATGACATCACCTCATCCACAGAGTTGTTCAACGACTTTTTGTACAGTGTTTTTTCCAGACCTCAAACAACGGAAATGGCTTCTCTTTCTATTCATTGTGATGACATAGTGTGCAATGCTACTGTCAATACATATGACATATCCTGTTTACTGAAATTTGTAAAAATCCACAAGACCTGTGGATATGACAATATTTCGGGTCTGCTTTTGAAAGAATGTGCAGAGAAACTGGCCCGCTCCGCTTAGCTTAATTTTTAAATCTTCTCTTCAAAATGGGTGCTTCCCAACAGATTTAAGAAAGCTAATGTGATCCCAATTTTCAAAGACGGCGATTGGACTGACGTTACTAATTATCGCCCTTTGCTATTTCTCTTAGGTAAAATTTTGGAAAAGGCTATATATGAAACACTATTTCAGCAAGTTTGAAACGAAATAACCTTAAATCAACATGGGTTTTTTTCGTAATCGTGACAGAGTTACCAACCTAGTCTGTTAGGTTGATGGTATCACTAAGGCTTTTGATGCAAAACTGCAAACCGACGCTGTGTACTTAGACCTGTGTATTATGGCTTCCACGGCCCACTGCTCAAATGGCCGCGATCCTATTTTGAAGGCCGCTCGCAACTAGTTGTCCTACGGGGCGCAGAATCTTCATGGACACCGGTATTATCTGGAGTACCGCAGGGGTCTTTGATTGATCCGTTAATGTTTATCTAATATGTAAACGACTTACCTTCTCATGCTCGTCGCTCTGAATTCTCACTGTATGCAGATGACAGTAAACACGCCAGAATGTGACCTTTTAGAGGAAGACTTTGTACGCTAAACAAACTGGTGTTCAATTTGGCAGCTTAAGTTAAATGTAGATAAGTGTTTTGTCATATCATTCACGAACAACACCAACAAAATTATATCCAACTATAGCATAGACGAACGTTCACTTGAAAGTTGAGACTGTGAAAGATCTTGGGATAACATTAAGAAACAATCTGAACTTTAGATTTCATGTCACCAGTATTGTTTAAAAGGGTTATAAAATCCTTGGTTTTCTCAAGAAACCGTACATGTTTTTTACGAAAACCAAGTCACTAATGTCTCTGTATATCTCTTCAGTTTGCTTCATCCTGGAGTATGGGTCAATTATATGGTCCCCCACTTAACAATATCTTTCAGACAAGTTGGAGTCTGTTCAAGAAAAGCTCATAAAATACATTTGTTTTAAAACAAACGATACTTCCTCTAATTCCTCTAATAACTGCAGTGTTCTGTGTAACCAGTTTCGGTTGCCAACACTATCTGATCGTCGCAGAGCTGTAGATTTAAAATTTTCACACAAATGTGTTCATTCTATCGTTGACTCGCCTTACCTAGTAGAGCAGATCAATTTTAATTTTCCTGCTGGGGCCTTACGAGAAACGACAACTTTCGGCCTGCATCAAATAGAATTAACGCTCGAAAACATTCTTTTTTCCCTCTAACCAAGAGTTTATATAATAACCTGAGTTTTAATCACTCCATAGATAATTGCCTTTTTAGAATCTCAGTTCACTCGATTCTTTTTTAACAGTTTTTTCTCTAATTTTATTAATTTTTCTAACCTATTTCATGACCTTAACTTCTTATTGATTCACACGTTTTTTGAAATTTCAGCAAGAACAGTATTGTATGTTCAGCTATTTTTTCACTCAGGTTTATACCAGTTCTGTACCAAGAATTACATCATATGATTACCTGTGTTTATACTACCTTTGTACAAAGAAAAGCATTTCATATTTTGTTAGCTTTACATATATGCATTATACGCTGCTGTTACTTTTGATCCCTGTTATCAGACGTGTAAGTGGGCTCCTGGCCTGGTGGCTTTGAGTATTAAAAAAACATAAACCAAATACTGAATTAAGTATTGCCTTGCGTCATTTGTTGGAGTTGCCACAGTATTCTACTTAAAGAAATAAAACGCAGCTTAGAAACTGTGCGATGGTGTAACTGTGTGACGACATGGCAGTTTGACTGCGACAGTGTGGCAGTGTGGTGGTGTGACAATGTCATTACTTGACGGTGTGACTGTGTGGCTGTGTGGCAGTGTTACAATGTCTCTTTTTAATCTGATCTTTTTGATTTCCATCCAGTTTAATTAAAACATATTAAGTTGTGGCGCGATCAGTCTCCATAGGGACTGGTGTACGCTATTATTGTTGGCCATTATTGTCCACTGTAAATAATAGTCCAGAGGGTTAAAGAAAAGCACGCCAGATCTATGCCAGTGTTAACACCAACTTGTGAGAAAGACGTAAAAACCTTAAACTGGGTTTTTGTCAACCACTGAGGGAAAACCAGTCAAGAATTGCTCTGATGAGCGGGAGTAATACACTGCCTTCGGCAAGAGATAAGAAGGTTTTGTCCTGATGCATTTATTACGGATATGGTCTGATTACTGGATCCAGTTAAAGCAAATCTGTTACCGGACAACCGATTCTGAGGGTTGACAGTTTGTCGAACCAGAAACTTGCAAACTTCCTTAAAGCGAACATAAATTTCGCCACTATATATACATAGAAAAGAAAAGGTAAGGCGCGGGTATCACAACAACTATTTTAAATATGTTCAATAAAGCTTTAAAAGTCAAGCAGATGGGATACACCATTAGGGTATGACATTGACGAATAATTCACTCCAACAAACAGTGTATTAGAAGACATTAGGGACCAGTCATACAACTCTCGCCATTGTTATCCAGAATGAAAGTGTTCTCACGGATTTCTTTACACCGTCACCCAAGTCCTTGAAATTTGCTGGTCATCAAGATTAATATATGGGGAATGTTTTGCAGTAAAAATAAGCGGTAGAGGTCAAAAGACAATAAAATTATAAAATTCTCATTCATATCCTCAACTCCAACAGCGGTACGAATGTACCTGAAACATTCTACAAAACTTCCTCTACGCAATAGTATCAATATTTACTCTCCGCAACACTTGTAACCTCTCGAAGCAACAAAAAGTTTAACACCTACGCTCGCTGGCGGACATATCATTCCGCGGGGTCATCAAAACAAGAAGAACACGGCGGGAAGTAGCCCGTTTACAATTCGATCTCCTGTAGCCAAAATGGATCTTTTACAAACCAGTATTGCTTATTATTGTGCTGAAAAACATTGGTTAACATGCTAACCAGTGGTCATTAGCTATAGGATACGCTTAGTGCACAAGTTAGACTTTGATAAAGATTGTGCACCAGGTGGAAAAACAAAATGGCGCCTGATTGGAAATGGCGTTTGGTGTAGCTGTTTGAATTTTTATTCTTATTTTTAAATCGGAGGCAAAAAATCTGTTAAAAACGAGAAGATCCTGATGTGTTCTGCATATTCCCTGAAGTTTACAGCCAGCTATGGCTGTCAGCCATGCAGGCGGAGACAAAACAAGACAAGGGAGAAGGGTAAGAGGGATGAACCGCCAAACACTTCGGACACTTCGGCCTTTGAAAAACAACATGAAGCTGACACACCGAAGTTAGCAAAAATGAGAAGCAGTTGGGATTAGTGGCCATTTGTCATCTTGAACACCATTTTTAGAACACCCCAGGAAAACTTCCCTGAGAATTAATTCAAATTTAATGGCTGATTTTATGTTCAAGCTTTAGAACATATAGAGACGCTAAATTATTCATGTGCCACATGTGCGAGGGGTGGTGACTGATTTTCAACTCACCTTTGCAGAGAGAAGTCAATCTATATTGATGCCAGTCGTTTCTCTGGGCGGTATGTGTCTGTAACGCATGGTCGGTCTGACACAGGACCTTGGCGTGTAGAATTCACGCTGAGCTAAATCTAACCACATGGGAATAAACCTTGGGCGCACGCGTGCAGATACTAGTCTAAGGTGGCAACAAAGGCTTACAATGTATATCACATTGGGAAATCAATTTCACACAGAGACATTCAGTGGACCTGTGAACCACTCGATCATACGCACAAAGGGAACAGATCTCGAAAGTAACATTCTAATTATTATGTACATGTACATGTTACTGTGGCTATATTCTGGCCTTTAGGGCGTGCGGGAAGCAATATTCTGGCCTTTCTGGCGTGCGGGAAGCAATCACAGCTCTTGTGCTTAATAACCTGAAATCATGATAACGTCAGGCTTCACTTTTGGTCAGCTCTAGGAATAACGCGGATCTATACAACTTTATCACATTACTTGAATTTTGCTATGCATTGACATTTTTTACTCTCTTTTGACATTATTACTTCGAAGAGTAATTTTATGTACAATAAAGTGACCAAAACCACAGTTTACAGCAGAGGATTTGAGTTGTCTGGATATATGCAAGAGAGTGAAACATGCTTTCGTTAACGATAATTGTTCATGAAATGATTTCTTTTACGTCTCATCTGTACATTCTAAACTTTGAAAATGGTTAAAAAACACACTCTGTCAACATGTTTCCTGGTAATCAAATTGTGTCCTTTTTCATTATATCTACAATAGTCTGTTTGTCTGAGGCCAGGTATTACACGAAGAATTCAAACAAGATATCCACCTGATCATATAATTTCTCCCCATGATTATTATAATATCGTTTGTTACCGCTTATCTTGGAAATGCTAAATTTCTTGAAACATTAAAAAGACAATACCATCTTAAATATATCAAGAACGGAATCTATTTAATGCAACCTGATTACACAGTTTATGTCCTATTTAAAGCCACGGTCAAGAAAAGATCTCAACAAAATGGAAGTTTCATTCCAATTACCCAAAACATTATTGTAATATCCGTTTCAGAAGCGGATTTTTGAGTTTCACATCGGGCCTTTTAATGTCGACCTTTAATCGTTACGTTCATAATCCACTGCAAAAACCAAAAGACAGCTAATTAGCCTAAACTCCCATTAATAATCATAGAAGAATACCTGTTAAAAGACTTTTTTCAGCATTGTACATTTCATAGTAAATACTGTTGTCATATACTGTAATGAATTTGTAGGTTTTCCATGGCCAGTAGTTAGTCATGATGATCCTAAACCTCTCAATTATAAGGTCGTGTGTTCGAATCAAGGTCTCGTTAAAATGGCTAGATGTCATTGTCTTGTGTCGGAATAGTGTGATAATTTGGTGCTTTCCTCCTAACTTCACCTGGTATCTTTCAGTCATACACCTGATATTTGTTGTACGCATGAATCAGATAAACCCATAATTGTTTTTAGACTGGTGTTTTATGCCGCACACACCAGAACGTTTCCTTTCGAAGACGACGTAAAAGAACAGAACACAAAAATAAGTCCACTGCAAATAAAATGCCCAAAAATAATGAATACCATATTTCAAATCAGCAGGAAATTACCTTTCAGCTGAAGCATACCTCCCAAAAATGTGGTCGGTTCTTTTAAGTTTCACAGAAGGCATATCGCCATAGGCTTTCAAATTTGGTCATAATGTCCTATCATGAGATGTAAAACAACCGGTTTTATGTATACATAGTATCATGTAATAGTTATATCCCAACGTAACAATACTAGCCCTCCTATGTCCCCAACATTTCGCAATAAAATTTATTGAAGTAGAGTCTTCATTTAGGCCTAGCTATTTTCGTACACAATCTTGAGGACATCTAAAGTTTACCTCCTGACCTGATAAAACAATCAACAACAGTAAATGATAATAATAATAGTTATCGAAAAATGCAGTATATACACAATAGTTTAAGTTTGGTTATTGTGAGTTTTTTTTTTGTTGCATGTAAAAATCGAAGCCAATTGCATGACTCGTTTTTTTTAATGATCATGAAATTACTGAGGCAATGGAGTCTTGGCCTCGAAAACAAGCTGATGGAGTACAGGGTTATGAATTAGAAAAATAAATCGAGCCACGGTTCCTTTGAAATAATATAGATATCGATTTGGTAGTGTGTAAATTTTGGGAGTGATTTTACAGAGGATCTGATATGAGCTACACGGTAAAAGAACTGGAATATGATAGGTCACGTTCCTAAGATAATACCAAAAATACTCACCCTTTTGACTTCAACAAAACAACAACAGCAAATATCAGAACGGTTTTGTCATGGATACTGTCGAACTTAATATGATGGCGATAATATCATAAATAATATGACGTTCGTATATATCATTCTCTGACTAAAGTCAGTCTGAGAACGGCTAATCTTATGACGAGATTACCTATGACAATGTATAGAGAGACTTCTAT
Organism: Acanthopleura granulata; assembly: GCA_016165875.1. Classification (NCBI taxonomy): domain Eukaryota; kingdom Metazoa; phylum Mollusca; class Polyplacophora; order Chitonida; family Chitonidae; genus Acanthopleura; species Acanthopleura granulata. The sequence continues at coordinate 10,254,872 of JABBOT010000003.1, read as the reverse complement.
TTTATTCACTACAAATACGCGCTCACGTCACTGACGACAGAAACGGAAATATGTCAAATTTATGTTTATGGCGCATTCATATTGTGAATCATTTCTAGATGTCTGAAATGATTTTGTGTCTAATTGTGATTTATCCAACATAAATCAATATTTTCAGTACATCCAGAACAACGTTTGGAACAAATCTCAAATTCACTAAAACAAAACTTGCATAGCCTTGACTAATTTTTGGGAATTATGTTTTCATATTATTGTAAGAGAGGATTTTACATTAAGATATCCCATGTTTATAATCGAAACAATTCTGTAACTCTACCAGGAAATGTGAAAGTATAATTGATTCCGCGAAATCTCAGTTTGATTATAATGAGTTCTTCTTCAAATTGCCCTTGGGTAGCGTCGTTGAGTTGTTGAGAAGGGTCAGCCAATTTGACAGCATCTTGCTCAGGACGAGCACTAGTAGCTAGAAGGCTTATTGATCTTATTACTGAAGTTTTTTTTCACTACTGCTTTTCTACCAAAAGTTCTATGAGGTCATCTGTCTGGGGCAGGAATCAATGTTCTGGGCGAGGTGTAATTGGATGGCATGAAATCCGCCAGATGACCAGCTTGACAAAGTAACCCAGGAACAAACCACACTGACTATTTGCCTGGGCTATATCATTTGCTGACACAAACAAAGCATTACTCTGGCCAAGGGCTATTAGCTAGCCATGATCACAGCTTAATGTCCACGTGCCTGGCCATACTTTAACGCAATTATCCCTGATACAAAACCTGGTCCGAATTTCATACCAGCTAAAATTCAAATACCAGCAGACATTTGTGGGTTTGCCTCATTTCTGCCTCATCCCTTATCCTCATTGGTTATTCGTCCTAGAGGCGTGAATCAGATGTAATAATTTAATAATTTACGTGTCATGTGTTACGATGTCCCATATCTGTAGTAGTGTCAACAGCTTACCCTGTTGACAATGACTTGGTATTGTATTCGTGGTTTCCGGTATCAAACACCACTAGCAATGTTCTGGCATCCTTGTTTCAATTATTCAAATGATTTATTTGATTTATGTATTTAATTGGTGTTTTACGCCATACTCAGGAATATTGCATGTGTGGCACATGGTGGCATATGTTTTTGAGAGCATTGCACGTGTTGTTCACGCTGAGATATGTTTCTGTGAGCATTGTATGTGTGGTTTACAGTGGGGTATGTTTCTGTGCGCATTATATGGGTGGCACATGGTGGCATATGTTTCTGTGAACATTGTATGTGTGACACACGGTGGGATATGTTTCTGAGTGCATTGTCCTTGCGGTACATCCTGAGATATGTCTCTGTGTAGGTGTGGTCCACGTCAGTGTATGATTCTGGATGTATGTGATTCACGATGGCATATGTTTGTTGGTTTCTGTAGTTCACGATGGCATATGGTTCCGAGTACAAGCACGTGTTTATCACGATGGCATATGGTTCTTAGAACGAATGGTCCACGATAGCGTGTATTTTCTACTGATTTTGTGTGAATGTCTTATGAAGGCGTTCGAGACATGTCGAACTCATGTTATATGTTGTATATTTTCAGTTGCCCACATCTTTAGTGTGACTCCGGTCCCCACTTTACCTTCTCACATGTCCACAGCGTTAAAACATTCAATTGTTGAGCCTTCACTCTTCTTGTAATTAAACTTCGTTTGCCTCTAGTTCAGAATGTAAATGTACACTCAGTGTATCAAGCTGAGTGACTTTCCCCTTTTTGGCAGAATGGAATCGGTGTGTTGGTGTAATTTTGTTGACAGGTTGGTTGGTCTCATTTTCCCTGTAGCAATGTTGCATTTCCGTCCACAGGAGAGTGGTTTTTGCCCTTCGCTGCATTGATTTATGTGATAATAACTCTTGACAAGTTCTCCTAAGATATTGCTTACAGCCCAGCTCACAATTCACATCTAATAACATAAGATACACGATGGGCTATGTATATATCAGCTGGTTTGTTCATCGTGATCTGCTTAACTATTGATGAGAGCGGACGTCAGTGTTTAGTACTCATCATCAGTAATTCCCCGCCTAGCTTTTCTCCCCGCCTTCACATGTTGCCGATGATATGTGCTTTAGCCTGTAGCTCATATCTGGCAAAGGGTATCGTACTACTATGTTACTTGACACGGCAGCGAGGAAATGTGTTCATAGAGAAGGGTTTTTTAAAATCTCAATAAAGCAGATGCGTTTGTCTAAGATGTCACTGGCTCAATCAATCATGTTTTTGTTCAAAACATGTTCCATAAAGGTTCTGGAAAAAATTCTTCTTTTTATAAAAATACTAGTGGAATAAATAGAATTGAAAGCTACATGGAGCAGTTGTATCCCTGTAGTACGGAGATTTTTTCAACTTTTAAAATTCTGTTTGTAACATGGGAGATGGAAGTGGCTGTAACCTAATACTTGGCTGATGGACCCGACTTCCGTCTGACAAGGCCTATTTCTTCTTCTCTTGTAACATAACTGTTCACCTTAGTACATTACGTCAGTGTGAAAACAGGAAAGCATTGTGGGCGTACGTCCTGTGTGGAGAATTTTGGTATCGATATCCATTACACTCTGAATGTAGCGTCTTGATTTTGTACTTTAATTGCCAAGTTATTCTGTCTGAAGTTTCTCAGCCCTTGGGTAAGGGGGTCAAGAGCTAGAAAACATCTCTCCCCTGCTGCATGTTTGCCAGCTAATTTGCCAAGGGACGCGCGTTCGTGTGGAACTTTTTTTAACACTTACAAATATGACTTATGTTATGTAAAACTTTGTGTAACAAATATTGGCCAAGTTATCTACGGCTTTAGTTTCCCTTATGCCATAGCACGTACAGAATTTTCGCGTCTAAGCTCACCTGGGATGACTAGATGGCATGTTTGTATTGCTGTCGAATGTTTGACTAATCAAGGAATTACTGGTTGCTTCATTCACTCTATATCCTTGACTGGTTCGTTGATTTACAGATAGACGCATCCACTCCCTCGCTTCCGCCAAATAAAATGCGAGGTAAAAAATTACTTTAGTTTTCGACGCCATAATTCAAAGGTTAACCATTGTTTCGTAGAACCAAATAAGACTGTGAGTAACAGTATATGCTAACTAATTTCGACACTTTAAAACCAGCTGGTCAATTACTGGCGTTGGTTACTTAGATATGTAAGACGAGTAGTGGTGAGTTGTGGTGAGGTGGGTGGCGGGAAGTGGCTGCGTTATTGGATACAGTCACCTAACAAAGTAATCATATTTCTGTACTTCTTTCTCGAAGAGAAATAAGCCATATTAATGTGTTTCATCAAATCGGGTGACTGAAAAGCCTCCACTGATCAGGTTTAGTACTTGATGGGCTAATTTTAGATGATTGAGTTCAAAACAATCAGAAAGTGTAAATGCGCAGCGGGTCATGCGGGTCGAAAACAAAGAAACGGCCTTAACTAAACTACTTCTTTAAATAAGGCAGCGCAATAGAAAACGTCAAATTTCAAGGAAACTGAAAGCTGTACTTACACATAGCTTGGCCCAGGTACCAGACTTCTTGAGTGAAGAACTCCATGACGGCCGTAGGCTGGGCGAAGAGAAGCACCAGCAAATCGGCAACAGCTAAGTTCAGTAAACTCGGTCCAGTCGTTTCGAAGAGAAAGCGGTTTTTGATTAAAACAATCACGGCGATAACGTTTCCAGAGATGCCGAGAAGGAAAGCTGAAGCGTACAAGGCCGTGATTATGATCATCAGGTAGACTGGCGTGGTAAAACCCTCCGGTTCCTCTCCACTCTCATCACTTCCTGCCGTGGACAGGTTGGTCGGTAGAGACGTCCATTCCAAACCCGGCGACGTCGTCGTCTCCATTCTCTTGGAAAGTTCCGCCACTATAGATAAGCAGATGCCAAACTGTATTTCAGCAAAACATATTACACTGATAATGTGACTTAGCCGGCAGAAATGCTCACCAGCAGTTGGTCCAGCTTGCTGACTTCTTACCTCGCTTTCTGTTCCAGGAGTGAATTTAATTCGCCCGGCGTCTGGGCACGATCGATTGGAAGCAAATAGATGTTCACAGACGGCCAATTTAGCTTCTCCAGAGTTGATATCATCTCTAACTACTGGTTTATTAACCTGTATAAGCCATTTCCTTACCTCACCTTTACTCCCGTTTCACACGCAAATTTAACCAATTTGTTGCGACAACCTCTGTGACTGTCATGACGTGAGTACTTCATACCCGCCAAGAGATACGTCCAGACGTAACACCCCAATTTCTATCATGGGAGGCAAATTCGACTTTCAGTGGAACCACACACCCACTCACATTTATATGTGTTAGCCACAAAGTTGTATGAAACAATTCTGATGGTCTATTCCGTATAAGAAATTATAAAAATTCTGTTTTCTTAAAAGTGCATGTCATCACTTCAGGTTGGGAGATAGCCCTCCGAACCCGTGGGGCACGACAATGTCATGTGCAGGATTATTGTAATCAATGATCATATTAAAATCCACTCACGCACATTTCGCGTGTTTACAACAATTTGCGTGAATCACCAATAACAGCCATTCACTGATAGTGGATTGAGTCAACCGTGTTAACTCTACAAATTCCGTTATGGCAGGACACTTCCAACACATCCAACTAAGCCGTCCTGTCTTAGGATTCAAACCAAACTGGTTTATCCTTCACGTTAAAAGCTATGGTCAGGTTTGCCCCGAAATATTAGCTTCTGTGGACTGCGAATTTCGGGTAATATAATTAGAATGGGTCATAAATCCACATCCGTATGGATAGCTGTACTTTCGGCTGTCGAAGATGGCTTAGTTTGGGAATTTGTCTTTGTGTTACGCGGATCTTCCTACGCTAATTTATGTGTACGGGCTATGTCGGGCTTTACTGGTTGTCGGCAGCTGCTCTCTAATTTGCTTTTGGCAGTAATAAGTCGGTTGGTGGCCGCTAGATGGCATTTCTCTTGATGGTGTCCGAATTCATAGGTGACAGTATGTTCCTAATCATCTCATCAGCCAATTACCCCGACAATGCTTATCACCAAGTTCCTATGTTCCTAAGACACAAATACTAGCCCAACAAGTGATGTCTTGCCCAAAACACAACTCAGATTTCTGTCAAGACGTAAAAAATCGTCCAAAGCCAAAATGTAAAAAACGTCATAATTGTCTTCCTACTAAGAAGCACAGAGCCTCACGTGAATGTGCCTGAAAAGCATTTGGTTGCTCAGAAGAGATTATTGCCTCACTTTGGTTCACAAATCCAACACTTCACGTTGTAAATGCTAACTGGGAGAAAATGATGATTCGCCACGTTATCGTCTTTTTAACTCAAAAAATAACCACATAATAAAATGAACATTTGGTAATATTATTTGCCTTGTAACAACAGATTCTCATTTGAATATAGATAAACCAGTACATTTGTTTGACCATTGCCTTTAATGCACTCCATATTGAATTATTCGACACCAATTTTACAAGATTTCGTAACTACTATTTCTTGGAACGTCGTGAGAAATCATGTTGTTTTGCTTACAAAGCAATATATATCACGAAAAGTTACATAAGATACTACATAACAGTACATTTATAAAAATGGATTCATTTATTTAAATTACCTGTCTAAACAAAAATCAAGACTTCGTTATACACCGATTGTGTGATAAAAGGAAATGAAAGCCTAGGATTTTAGGAAAATCCGGATATAGTATCTCAAATGTCTCAAGGCTTTCTACTTGTAGTCGGCCTTGATCTTTACATCTAAATCTCTAGATTTTCTAGATATCCTGATTCCCCCCGGCCAGCCTGTCTGCTACAGGCTATTTGTCCATTTCCTCTCATGACGGCTACTGTCCACACCAGCCCATTCACTGAAAATTCTGCAGATGTTCACAAGGCTCCAATTCCGAGAGTGATTCAGTGCAGGATTCTTACATGTAAGTGAGTTAACTGCATGCTTGTGTGTGATGGACATCTGTTAGCTAGTCATTTTGATTGGTTCTTGCTGCTGTGAACCAACTCTATTATCCGACTCGCATTGGCCACCGGCAGGTAAATTCCCCAAACTGTCAAAATCGGCCGAAAGCCATTTCAATTCATGAATATCCCAACAGTGGCAATAATGAAAGCCCTTCTCAACAAGAACAATTCTATATCTGTGAGGTTTAGGTTTTGGGGGTCACCCATTAGATTATGAGTGACATAGAGTCTAGTTGACCCATGTATCACGAATCAGTGTATTTGCTTAGCAATTTGATTATTAAGAATTGTTCACGTATAAGATGATGATTAGCTCCCTGGATACGGGTAGCCGGAGTGCAGGAAGCTAACAGTCCGCCTCTCAATGATTTGAAACTTATTACGTCATAGCGTTATTGACGATGTTGTGTCTATATTTGTTTATGACCTTGTGTCGTTGGTGTCATTGCTGTGTCACATTGTAACTGTTACGTCATGGCGTTCTCCTTACTGTTGAGTCATCAGACGCATAAAGAATCTGCTGAACGGTGTAGAGATATACGCGTCTACCACGTGACCAATCAAGTTTTGATTTAGGACCTTATAAAGGAGATCTGTGCTTTGTTGATATGCTTGAAGTATATGTATCGACCTAAGCCTTAGCTTTAAACTTGGTAAGGTATTTTTAGAAGCAACACTGTACAAGAAGAAAATTATATGCAGCCCAATGTCTGTTGTGCTGTGCCGGTCGAATCACAGGATATTCTGCTACAATTCAGTGAAACTAACCTCTCGTTCGGCATCCTTACAACGTGCATCGGTAAAACCGAATGTGTTCATATATCTATATGTAAATATTTGTGCATTATTTAATTGCCATATGCAATTCCTGTTTATAGTTATTTATTTATTTATTTGAATGGTGTTTTTATACGTCATACTCAGGAATATTTTACTTACACGACGTCCACCAGCACCCCTATTCCAACCCCCTGGAATGTTCGAGCATATGAAATGAGTGATCCATTATATGAAATTTATTACAAAAGTTATGTAATTTTACAATCATGCGTTTTTAGAAAAATTACATCGCGTTTTATAAATCGGATATAATGGGTCACGAATTGCATATCCTATTTTTCCCATAATTTCTTTTAAACGGTTCTAGGCTGATAAAAGTTGACAACGTGTGTTTATTTTGACAAGTGTTTAAATGAGATGCGGACTGATATCGATATCTGCGAAACGGTGTAAGGATATCACTATCGGAGAGGAAAAATGAGAAACAAATGGCTTGTTCAACTCTCAGACGGCAATAGGTCTTACACAAGATCAAATAAAGAAACACAAAGAGGCCAGAATCCGTTCAATACATATATTTGAACAAAATAGAAAAATTGTACAACTGAAAATAATATAGAAAACAATATGATTACAAATATATATAGTTTCTTACTGATGACAGTGTCCAAATCCGGATGGAAAATTCCGGCTTCAAAAGGCAAGTCAATCCATGCAAATATAGAATCCACAGTCCTTAGAAATTCTCAAATCGAAGGATGACACTCCTGTAAGTGACAAATAGCAGTGGGCGCGGTACTTCGACGATGGTATATATCCAACTCCCTGACAAGGTGCAACTTTCCTGGGCGAACGGGTTGACTATAGCGTCCGTAAGCTGGCGATGTATGTTTCAGTTCTTCGAAATATACACAAAGTTTCTTTCAGGATGAACTTGGATGAAATGTACGTAATCGCACAAAGAGACAATACAAGCTCCAAAAGAACGTCTCAAACAAACTAGCCTGTGTCGAAACACAAGCTCACAAAGTGCTACATACGAAAATGGAGTATAAAATGACGTATGTCGAATGGCGTGAAAAACAAGCTTCAACGATATCCCGCCAAAATCTTCAAGTAGACGTAAGTAAGACTGCTTTCAAGTGGGCATGAGTAAAAGACTGCTCTCAAGTGGACATAAGTAAAATGACTGCGAGCTTAACAACTTCGTCGATCATATTTATAGATTAACGTAGAGAAAATTCTGTATAGTTTGATTGTAAACATGTTTACAACATGGACACATTTTTCCAGAATGTACGATGAAACGAAACTCATAAACACAGAAGTCCCGGGAACACGCGACTGAATTCCAGTGCAGAGTTTGCGCAATATATATATATTCGGTAAAGACCGAACTACCACACTTTCGTACTAATATAGTTCGAGAAAATATTGAGGGAATGTGTGATTAATATGTAAACAGAAATCACTACACAGTCCATTCCTGTGCGATAAAAAGATTACCTGTAATATATTTTCGAAAATGGTAGTAGTCAAAACGTCTTATTAACAATAGACGGGAACATTTTGTGCAAATCTATGTCACCGACTACGACACGCGATGACTTGCTTGGCGCGAGGAGCCGTGATTTCAAAACCTAACTGTACAAAATATTGAAATTTAGCCTTTTAACACAAAAAGTTCACAACAGAGCTTATTTGCTGGTGTTACTCATCGTCATGAAATTGGGAAGATGCAACAAAACAGTGTCAATGTATTTCTAAAGGCCTTGTTATGGTACCTTTTTCCAGGCGGTGATGAGGATTTTGAATCAAGAGGTGGATGACGGATCAGTTATCATATTTGAGGTGGCATAGGGAATGCGCTAGATCTAAGAATGACCATATACGATACATCAAGAGCAGACCACAAATGGTTTATCCATTTATACGAGACGAACGCTTCACAGATATGAGGTGTAAGTTTGTACGTGGTCAATTTCGTGACATGAAATCTATGTCGAGTCGTGTTTGTGAATCCCCTGATAGTGAGCACGTAGCTTGCTTCATTGTGTCAACAACATTACTTTTTTAAACAACTATAAGCATGAAACTGATTGAGTGGTCCAAAAACTTATCCAAATGTGTGCTAAGCAACCGCAGTCATGGTGCAATTAATGATTTTTTTGTCTGACTTTTCTTTTCTTTTTATTTATTTTTTTTTATTTTTTTTTATTTTTTTTTTTTGTTTTCGCTTTCACGACAACAGAAAATTGTGGTACTAGTAGTGCTGCTGGCAGTTGTTCCTTTTCATTGGATAAGCCAATCATCTTATCTTATTTATATAAAGTGTGGGTAATAGATCACTGTTATATCATTAACACCGACAAATTATGGGATGAATGCTATTTATAGCACCGTTATTTTGATGCAAATGTCCGCTTCACACGAGTCAACTACCACAACATCAAAGGCAAATGGTTTTTAAGAACAAAGGATAGGTCCTGTATAGACAGATAGATACATACATACATGCATACATACATAATTATATATATATATATATATATATACATATTCACAATGAAGCCCAATATAAAATGCTGACAACATGGATCCATAGTGCACTGTACTGGATAGAGAGGCGTGTATGCTCTGTGTATCATTAGCCATTGAAATAACGCCCTCTATATGTACTAATCACTCTTCATTTCAATCACATAGCCCCTCGGCCATGATGTATATCTCGGATTTTCAAAAGACAGCTGTAATAAATAAGTGTTATCATTTCTTCCCTGGTCGTTAGAGAGGCAGCATTCTATGGAATGTAAACTAAGGCCTCAGCAAATTTCGTGGTAAGAAAATAATATTGTTTTATGTTTCAACATAAACAATGGCTTTATTACTAGGTTCTTTTTCCAACATGTCATTTAAGACTGCATCTGCAGCATGGGTCTTGCTATTCAATTTTGCGCTTTCTTCGCAGGTTGTGATGCAACTTCACCTGAAATAACATTAATTCTGTTCTCGAAAAAGCATGAAAATTACATGGAAATTTGTCATACATAATTGATTGTGCAGCCACGTCGATAAATGATATTATTTAGATGCCTTTGGCTCTCTGCTTCCTGTCCATATCATGATTTTATCTGGTATTTCTAAGAGTTTTAGTTATTTATTGTATTCTGCTTCTGTATTTACTCATTTGTTACATAACTTTTTGGTAATTTGTATTTCCCGTCAGAAAGGTTTTCCATTGTTGAAGCTACATTCATCACAGTAATCTTGGTAACTCGGTAACTCCAGTAGCTTCCCACTGTCTGCCTGTCATGCGTCACTAATGTAATAGAACAGAATATTGGAAAACAATTCAGGTTGTCTGGTTACCATGCGTATACAGTAGCGTCCATGCGAAGTGAGAAATATCGTGCTCGTTACCAATTCGGTAGTGTCTGTGTGAACCGTATAACAGCTTCCACGTGAACCGTCGAGTAGTGGACACGAGAACCGCGGAGAAGCGGCCACGCGAACAATGAGTCGCGTCCGTGTTTCACGATACAAAGAGTAACGGCCACGGAGGTAGTGTGCGCGTTTCGTGTCCACGAAAAAAGTGGGGTAGCGCAGACATGAATAGTAGAGTGGCATCAATGTGATCTGTAGAGAAGACGTCCGCGTGAACCCTTTAGTACCATTCGCGTGAACCATGGAGTAGCGTCCGCGTGAACCATGGAGTAGCGCCCAGGTGAACCGTGAAGTAGTGTCTAGGTAAATCAGTAACATGCAGGAAGTATATACGTAGCACATAGCATTCTGGAGTGTGAACAAAACAAAACTGTTCCAAAAGTTCGCAATACGTCACTCTGCTTTCTGGTATCGACAGGCACGTGTGTTTAGCTTCAGCGAATAACATAAACAACGTCATACACATATGATAAACAACTGCACGTATACCTATGGCACTATGCAGTATATTGAAACAAAAATTAAAACCCAAGTCATCAGATGAGCTTGATCTAAAACATTTACGAACACCAAAATGGTTCGGTTGAACAGTTAATGTCAGTGAACTGATTACATTTTGTGTTGATCAGTTTTGATCAGTTCCATTACAGCCTGTAGAGTTGAAACCGAACACCTGGCACACAATTTCTGTTAATGATGTTAATGTGTTTTGGGGCGAGTTGCTCTTCACGACTAGACAATTGGGTTGACATAAGTGGATGACTGTTTATGAAATGAACGGTGTTACTGGTACCAAGGCCGATACAAGAGGTCGTAACTGTGGCCTTGCAGCTTCAAGATCCAGTTATCCATGTCGGTGGACGTGACATTGGCTTTGTGAATTGCGGAATCAGCGGCTTGTGATCAGCCACAGCAGTAATCAACATTTTGTTTTGTCAGATCGCGAAATGGCTTTGAAAGCGTAGCTAGATCGGCAATAAATCGTGAACAATACTGCACCATTCCGAGAAAGCTCTTGATTTCAGTCACCTATTGAGGACGTTCAGAGTTGCGTATGGCATCTGGGGAGATACTGTCCTTCGAGAACACATAACTGTAAAATTCGATACGCGACTTCTCGATTTCGCACTTTTCAGGGTTGAGCGTAAGGTTTCGCTCTCGTAAGCGAGCAAGTAGGGCACAGGGACGAGTGTTGAGCTCTTCTGTATCTACACCATGTAAAAAAATGTCGCCGTCAAGTCTTTGAAGGGCTGGCCGAATCAGGTTCTGAAATACTTGAGAAGCGGAACAAACACCGAAATTAAGTCGTTTATATTGGAATAAGCCAACATGAGTAGAGAAAGTCGTCAAGTGACGGCATTCTGGTGCCAGCTCGATCTGGTGATATCCACAGTTGAGGTCTAGTTTAGAGAAAATTGTGGACCCGTTAACTTCGGCGATGATGTCATCGATTGTGGGGGTAATGTGACGTTCACGTTCGATGGCCTGATTTGCAGCGCTCATGTCCATACAAATCTTGATTTCAGACGGATTTTTCGGTTTTTCATCGACTCTAATTGGAGAAACCAATGGCGTTGGTGTGTCGCCAACCGCTCAGTAATGTCAAGCTCCAGGAGGCGATCAAATTCAGCGGCGGTACGTTCATCGAAATCGGCAGGGTCGATGACGTGTAGGCAGAAAACCAGACAGGAATGAGAAAGTTTAGAAAACAACAGTTTTTGACTTACGTGACTCCTCTGATGAAATACAGATTGTGTTTTATATCCTCTACAAGAAGTCTGATATATTTTTAGTGGATTTCGTTCATCGTCAACTCCAAATATAATGTTCAGATCCTGGACACGTCACCCGTGGTGACTACTAAAAAAGCGGAACTTTAATACCGGATACGCTGAGTACACTGTAAGTTATGAAAGCGGTAGAGGACTGGGACACAACAGGGAACGCCATGGTTAACCCTAGAGTAGTGTCCACGTGAATCGTTTATGGTGCCGCTTGAACCGCTGAGTAACGCCCTCGTGAACCATGGAGTAGCGTCCAAGGGAACCATGTGGTAGTGTCCACGGGAACCACAGAGTTGTGTCTTGCAGCATGATGGAAAGATAGGTGGTGCCAGGGATGAAGGATAGTGTGGTCGCGGAGAGGTGAATGTCATGATGACATTCATCGACAATCTACATATATACCTGTGCTCTTTTAGCACAGGATCACTGGGGTCATATCAATAGACAGGGATCCTTTGCAACTAGATGGGAGAACGTCTCCCTGAATCAGGCCGATTGCCAACCTGCTCACAGTGACAGACCTGCTGCAGAAGGACATAAGGGCTTTCCCGGAATGCGGTTGAAGTTTGCCGTGCAATAGGCCAGCAATAAAAAAAAATATTCGTTAGTAACCGTGAGCGTTCAGAGTGTCTTTTTTTTACACAATTATCAATCCGCTAATATCTCTTCAAGTCAGATCTATACGAATTTGGATTTAAAGCAAGTTTTGTCTTACGCATTACAGTGTGAATATATGACTGGGACTTTGTCGGACATTTATTAGGGTAAACTGATAAATACATGTAGATGCCTTTCCCCATAATTTAACTATTGGAGGGTATATGAACTATTCGATATGCTGACAGCTTTAGCATATCGCGTTGAAATGGACTGACAACGCGGACATCACTTACATTCTTTGCCTGCTTTGATCTTTCATTGGAAGTATAAAACATGTATTGCCCACGCATACTTATTATACATGTAGTTGCAAACGTATCTAATATGGAGCTTTGCAAAATGTAAACAAATAAGACTTTTCTCTTGCCTAATTTAATCAGTTTCTGCATAAGTTATGTTCGAATCTTGGTCTCTACTGTGGTCTGGATAGTTAGTTACTGGCGAGTTACTGGTGCACTATCAAGAATAACGAGCCGCAAAGCCTGAACTGTTATGGTGAATATGCACTTCTACTTGTCCTAGAAAACATTTCATTTTTTTCGATTTACAAAAATCTGATTGCGGGAACCAACATTTATTTTTATCATGAGGGGAATTCCCTCTGCAAAACGCCCTAAAATAGCGAAATCGGCTTTTGACCAGACTTTTACCTTCTGATAAAACAAAAAGTATGAATTACACTTCTCCAATTTTTCACAGATATGTTGCATAGTAATTGCATTTCACATTCAAGTAGATTTTTTCTCTTTTTCTGCACACAAAAAAATTAGACTTCACCCTTGCAACACCCAGGGACGATTTTCATTTATTTGAAGGGGTCCTTTTAGAGTGACTTTTGCAATAAACGGTTACGCAAGATCAAGCAGACGAACGTTTCCAACGTTTTATAAAATACGATCTGTCGACAAGTTACTAATTATATATTATATACATATATAATAGCACGATCATACAATTTGATCATCCCAAATTATATATATGTATATATATATATATATATTTTTTCTATTCGGGGAAAGCACAGGCAAGTCCGTTACACCTTTGGCTTTGCTATGTTTTCAGACGCTTTGCGATATTGATTTGAGATAAATTGTTCTCTCCGCCAGAATATGCGCCTTGTTTCTGCTGTCCACCGACTGGATCTACCTTTCTACCGTCCACATTTTGCCCCAGTGTTTGGAGCAAAACTAGGCTAGAATATATATAATTCTTGTACTTGGTAAGATACACCACTTCAGTACGGCTATACGTGACATATTCAGAGATATTTTTTCCACCCACTTATTGCAATGCCTAAATGTTATCACATGACCTTTACTTAAACCGATCACAGCAAACGAATGCAGCAAACAGGAATAAAATTGCCATGAGGTCCGAATATATTCTTAATTAACGTTACAGTATCTAAAGAACAGCCTTCTCGGCTGATTAAGCCTTCCACATTTAGAATAAGCCAACGAACTCTGGGAAGTGAGGAGAGGAATGTTAAAAGTCATTCTAAAGAAGATTTTGTTTGACGACATTCAGAATAAACTTCCCACTGTAACTCTTCTTTAGCATGAGTAATTAAAAATTTTAAAAGTTGGTATCTCACTTGAGAGTTGAACAGCTATCCAAAACTTAAATGTTATTAAATTCTGTTTCTGTTTATGAAAACGTTTACAGTAAGGAAGGCAAGATGAAAAGGCATGGTTCAGAAATGGCACAAAATGACTCCCAGGATGCGAACTCAGACAAAGTAACCAGGAAAAATGGAATTTTAGGCTGGAAACCATCTATCATATTTCGTCAATATACATCATTTTCTACTCATCCTGTTTATTTCACGATTTTCATTTATTTCATGAAGAAAGGTACCAAACAGACGGTTTGGTAACTGGAGATAAAACACCAATGTTGGCGATACAGATCAGCAGATCACGGTCTTGTAAAATGTACTTCAAACCACAATTTTCGCCGACAACAGAGCTCTGGATGAATCAAAGAGTACGCCAGAGACTACAGCCTTACAATAACCAGTGCAATAAGGTTTTATTTTAAGTGTTCATGTAGCGGCTTTTGAAATAGTACCAACTTACATGTTCCGTGCAGACTTAAATTGCCATACATCTGCAAAGTGCTCTATTTGGGTTGTTCTGTTCACATACAAAACTACGATCGAGCCAGCGCTATGTCCTTTTGTCTTCGTGTATTTAAAAGCCTATTATCCTAGATATAAACCAAACCAGATGAAAATCCAAAATATATTTGACAGTCAGGAAAATGGCTTGTGTCAGTCACATTAGCACAGACATAGTTCATACGCAGGAGGTATTCACCCTTAATATAACAGTCATCTTTTATTTATTAGTTGCATAGCCGTTTTGCCTGAGGAAATTAGGTTCACCATTCATTACGATTAGTTATTAGCACAGATGCCGCTGAATAACAGACTGTGTTTACCAGTCTGAATGTTTTCTGTCCCTTCATTGATTGAACTTTTGACCGCAAAATAAAACAGAACTCCGGAAAACAAAAATCATTAAAGAATCCTGCATATGTTCCAATTCCGGTGACGTATCATGAATTAAAGATTTCGTTTCCAAGACAGAAAATACAATAAAGTATAATGACATGCAAATTGAACGAAGGGATTTGGCCGCTCTGGCATGAACCGAGGTATCTAGATGCTATTATCCTTGGGTAACAGTATTCTTTTACAAAAAGAGTACTCGTTTGACATAGAGGACAGGATGTGATCAGTTTAAAGAATTACTTGTTTCTTTCAAGTCAGTTTTTAAATATCAGTTTTTAAAGGTGAATCTACGAAGAGATTTTCATCTTGGACAGTTTACGAAATATAGCTTTTGTTAATCGAGAGCTCAAACATCTGCCCGTCCTTGGCTTACGATGAAGCTAGGTCTCTTTGATGCCTGCCCTTTGATCACCGCCAAAAAATGATCCGTGAAGTTTGATTTGAAGTGCAACTCTCCATCATAGCATATGGTAATATTGCATTTGTAAAGATGACGAATGCATCAGATAATCCCGCGTTCTGCCAGCTACACACACGTTTCTTTACCTATTTGAACATATTTCTGATAAATCTCAGATGAAACCTCATACAGTTTATTATTAGTCCCGTCTCTCGGGGAAAGTCTCCATGAACATGCAAGCACGTGCTGTAGCTATGGGATTATGATGGTATTCAAAAGTGTGCATTCAGCATAAAATTTATTTATCCATTTATCATTTCATTGGTATTTCAAGTCGTACTCAAGGATATTTCACTTATACGACGGAGGGCAGCTTTATGATAAGCTTACAAGAAGTAATCTTAGACGTCAATTTTGTATGTATTGCAAGAGTTAATAAACCTGATGATATTGGTTAAATTGAGGTCACAAACAAATCACGTATTAATTTTTTTTTACCACGAAACGAACATTTTGTTGCCCTTGCACTCTGATTGCACATTACTTAAAAGCTGCAAGTGTTGTGATACATGAGCGCGTATTCAAGTCCAAAGAATGTGAATACCTCTCCATGTAAGTTCCCACAATGGGAATATGTTTCATTGAAAGCACAGAAAATTTTAATACTTTTTAACCTTAGTACACAGAATGGAAATATCTCTCTAACAATTTCATTGTGTAATCTTGTTTGAAAAAGTGTCCATCGTTTAGCCAAAGTCGCAAGATATTGGCGGTGTTTGTAGTTGAATTTCAGATGGTTGAACGGTGGCATTTTACGTTACAACGTTCCAAAATGCATGACGTTTTGAGCATAGTACTCACAGTCTAAACGCATGCAGTATAATTTGGGCCCAACATAAACTACAATTCGCCCGTATACACTGTAAAATAAGAAAAAAACACACCCATTACCTTGTATTTACTTTGATAGCTTTAATTTTCTGATCAAAACCATGTGCAATTCAACTTCTATGTTTCTCGCCGGTTGGTTACAAACATTTGAACATATGTTTAGAACATAACATCACGTACCTCACTGTCTTTGTTACCCTGTCACCTTGCCATAAAAAAGCTGCCAATTTCTACTTTTTTGTGTTCCTGACAAATTGAAATTGATGAATTTTTTCCGCTGAACCGTATGGTGCTAAATTGTACTGATTTGTTGGCTTGGTTTGCTAATTCCTTCGGCTTACTATAGTGAGACGAGGTTACCTCTCAGGACATATAACCACAGACACTCGACTCATTGTTGACCTTGAAAATCGTTACGTACAGAAACTTTTCCTTCGGGATCCATATCTTTGATGTGGCATGAAACCTGAGAAATACTTACCGCAGATGATCGATACGAATAATATCAATAACAAAATACTGACCCTGAATTATGAACAGATCTGTGGATTTCGAACGAGATTCTATCTGTGCTTTATCATGTAACCAATGGAGAGAACTTTAAACATAGCACAGATAAACAAATTGTTCGTTTTTAATTACATGGCCTCAAGAACGCTTGCTTCTCCAATACTTCTCCTTGCAAGATGTTAACAGCCTACAATATTAGAATTTACCAAACCTTACGGTTCCGGCATAGAATAGCGTAGCAAAGAGACGATCTGTTTTCAACATGACGAAAAACACGCGCTTAGAATTGATTACCTGGTGAAATAAGGGTCTAGAAGTTACAAATTGAATATGGACTAAGTGCCTAACGCCTGTGCCATGATTAATACACTAATCTTGTGGTTAAGAAGTATCTCGCATCTATAAAACTGAGGGGTTTTGTTGAATGACGCCATTGGCGCAGCAGACATATTTCCTAAATGCACATGTTTCGATCTAATCCATTGTTGGTCAGTAACCTTATATCTGGTACTGGATAGGTGCAACGGTTCGAGCTCTGTTTTGGGGTTTCCTTGTCATCATTTTAAAATGTTCGTTTAGTTACCTTATGAATTGGAGTTCAGTGAGGATTAAATGATCTTGAGAACGGCATAAACAAGATGATGTTTTCAATTTTGGGATTTATAGGGACATGAAATCGGCTCTAAAATCGTGTTTACTTTGAAATTACCTTTGCTGTCCTAGAGTTGTGCGTGCTCAAACACGTGATAAGCAATTTTTTTTCATTGATACGTATGTAAGTACAGATCTATGAAGCAAAACAAAATTATACATTTATTCTGATTGAAAGTTACAAAATGTATGAATAGCCGATGGTTTTCCCACGCTCCTCAAAGAAACAGTTCTTCGAACGACTCACTCTATCGGCGATGTCAGCTGTAAGGAGGCGCATGCAGTCTCTCCTCGCGTCCAGCTGAGGCATTTGTGGACTCAGACATGTGCATAGTGACGTCAGTCCACCGATTTTGACTGCTCCACAGAACAACTCCGCGATCGAAGGTAGGGCATTATAGGTTATCGCTCTGAAGGATCTCATTTGAACTGATCGGAAGTGGTGTTGTTGCCATATCGAGCCCATTTATTTCAAAAAAAATTTTAAAGCGTAATCAATAGGCGTCCTAGAGGACGTCCAATAGAATGAATGTTCTAGTTCAGTGATTGCAAGATCAGTTTCCAAAACAACATTGAAATCTAATCAGGAATGTATATAAAATAATAAATCAAAAAGCAAGGAATGTTTAAGGTACGCAGATATAGTAAGCATTGAAGTGGCGAACCATTTTATTGTGTATGTTGTCGCTACTGAATAAAGCGTTAACTAACGACATCTATTCACCTATGCATTGTGTCGATTTTATCCAAGTTAATGCAAATTTCACAGGCATAAGCACAGTTGGACACGGTTTAGAAGCAGAACGCGAGATCTTCTATACATTAGGTTCATATTTACACACAAGAGTGTTACACTAATTGTAGACAGAGGGATGGAGGTTGAATATGGTGGGGTGTGCTGAAGTAGAGCGACAGAGAAAACGTAATTTCCATGCCTGTGATACTGACGCATCATCATGCGCATGATTCCGAAAGAAAACCACTTAAATATTTATCTTAAAAGCTCCTTTTTGCGTCATTTGGGCGCTCTTGACCTTAGATATACTGTACACAGGTCAATTGCAGACGTTATGTATGAATTTATTTGTGAATGGTGATAAAATTTTAAAATAATTTAGTTTAATTTTAACATTATGCATTAAAGTTAAAAAGTAGTTTAAAAGTAGATAAAAAGAAAAACAGTTTCCTTTGTCACATAATCAGGTGAATGACCAGCGTCTAGTGCTTGATTGTCGAGTAAATCTGCGTTTACACAGCGCTATTTGTCCAATCCATTCGTCGATTTCGAACAAATTAATGAATTTAAAAATAGACCAATGACTGTGCGGCAGCCAGCTGGTGTTATCAGCGCATCCTAGCAGTCGCTGGTGCGGCCACAGCACGAGCAAATGCACCCCTCCGTGACAGTCTGGCCAAATACTGGGCAAATGTCTCCAACCATGGCGGCCTGGCCACACATTTCCTGACGGCGTTGAGATAAGATGCTCAGGCTGGCTTCATAGACGAGAAGTAAATCTTCAGCTTAAACACAAAAGACTACACCACTTAGAGTAGAACCAGAACAGCGAGAACCGTGCGATGGCTGGCAAGTGGCGTACAGTAAATTTATCTCCCACAGTTAAGGCCGAGTCAGACGTACTCTTACGACAGGCTTTGGTAATCTGCTAGCAAAAAATCGAGGGTATTTATCGTAAATCTTGGATTGGCCGCATGGAAGGCGATGGGGGGATCTTGGGAAGTCTTGATGAATCTGAACATATCGTTAGCAAACACAAGGCGGTAGAAGTGTTCGGAAATGGTTCTCATACAACCACAAAAACAAGCTGCGATCAACATAAATTCTGACTTAATTTTAACCGTTCGGACTTTGCCGTGCAAACTGTACTTAAACGTATTCGCATTTCGTCTTTCACGTCATGTAGCCACGTGATTACCGTCGAAAAACAGGAGTCGTGCAAGATTCGCTGGTCCAGTTTAGGTGTGGCTGTCAACCTGGGTTTCAAAATAGGGATAAAATCGGTCGTGATCAAAATATCGTGAAGAATAGTCGAGGTAGTAGGTAATCGTACCTCTAATGTGATTGGACCTTTAAGGTTTTATTCTAACTGTTCATGTAAAGGCCAAATTTAAATAGTAGCAACTTTAATGTCCCCCTTGGCTGAAGAATTTAGTTCAAAATTGAAGTTGTCTTGATAGCAATTCAGTACAGGTTTAAATGTCACTGGTTTCAAGGCTGTTGTGCTTAACTTCGGGATGTGTTTGTTGACAACATTGTCGGGAAAATTCAAAGTGTTGCCCTTCACCTGTAGAAATGAGGGAAACACGTCAGTAGAAAAATCATTGAAATCTGAATGCATCTTAAAATACCTTTACACTAAAAATTTAATATTGAAAAAGACAAATTTCACAAGTGTGGGCTGTTTAATTTATTATCTCTGTTTTTGTTTTTGTTTTAGCTTTTTTTGTTTTTTCAACAGCAGATAAAGTCGTCTATGTGGTCATGACTGATATGTGCTCCAGCACCAAATGATAACTACATGAAGTAATGACAAACTTCGAATAATTCAAATCAGAAAAAAAGGTCTCAAGTTTTAATTCCGCTGAGGTACACTGGAAAATTAAGTCTTCATTAACAAACGAGAATAGCATAATTACTTATAAATAACATGAAGGCTTTATTCAAAGAGATCAAGACCGCTGGTTTTGTATTTGAAAAATGGAATTGTTTGTCTTTTAAATGGCGCTAACTGAGATCAAAGACGTTGAAATCAAATGGATATTATACGGACATTACGTGGATTACACGCGTTTCAAAATCAAGTTTTTGATGGATTGAACATAGGAGTGTTGTAAAAGTTACATTCATTTGGTGATGAAGTTTTTCATTTCTTGGAAAATCTTCCAAGAAAATCGGAGAGTATTGATTCCTTTTTAGCCTCATTGCTCAAAATCCAAAGATTCTCGTTTTTCATTCCAGTCCTATTGTGTCTTGCGGGTAAAAGCTCGGGGACCACAACACAATACAGAGGACTTCTAAGATACGATACCAAAGCTTGGTGCATAATAGTGCTATCTGTTTCACAGAAGTTCCAGTCGGAACAAATTCCGTGAACTGTCATGCGCGTTCAACATTCTTGGAGGTTTTTTTCTTAAAGCCCAGCGCAGACACGAGCTATCAGCTAAGCAAAACGCCTCTCCTGCTCGTTTACTAAGCATTTTACTCAAGTCATGTTGGAGAACACGCGTTGCTCCATCGGCTCACAACGTCATCGGACAACGTCATTTCAGAAATTGACATAGGTCACGTGATCTTTTCGGGAGTCGTGTGCCATAATGACACATCACATGAAAAAAACAATAGTCTTTGATAGGTCACACTTTCCTCTTGCGCTGAGGGGAAAGCTCGCTTCAATGCACGGTCTGAGGACTTTGTTTCTCGCATCAAAAAATATCAAACAGGACAGATATTTTTCTCAAGACCCCAAGAAGTGAAAAACTAGCCAAAAATGCACACATGAGGAAAGTGCTCAGCAAACGGGCAGGAGAGGCGTTTTGCTCATGCTTTTGTCTGGGCCGGGCTTTATTCATTCCCGTCGATATGTTCCACCACAGATCTTACTGTGAGCACAGAACGAAAGCTTCGCGGTGCATTTGGTCATTAAGGTGCATGCGTGGTGGGGATGGCTTCCACAGTTGACGAAGTGAATCTGTTCTTCTGGTGGTAAGAGGACGTAGGATTTTTTAATCTGTCTGACTGCGTCGTTGTCTCTGTCATTTAAAAGGCTGAGATATTTATCAAACTAAAAGAACTAATGCGAACAGAAAAAGAGGAGAGAGGTAAGCCAGGGAAGCGGCCGATATAGCTGATGCGTCAAGTGGGTCCATAATTTTGCTACAAATTTCTGCAATCATAAAATAACACATGACATATTAGTAAGTAAGTGTTTGTAATAAAATGCCGATTTTAGTATTGTCATAGATGTTGTAGTCATCTGAAGATGCAACCACTATTGATGTTGGTCAATTCGTTGCAAAAAACAAAAATAAGATTTTCCCATAAGTCTGCCATTTTACGCACATGCCACACATCCACACTACCGAGTAAACAAGTAAGTGAAATCACGAAGCTTTAGTTAAAAACACACCACCAGACATAAGAACGAGGGGTTTCACTGGGTGGTATAAATAGGCACTATTTTAACCCAAAGCCGACAAAAACTCTAAATCTCAGATTTAACTATATCAAAAGTTTAGTCCTCTCATTTCCAGGACCATCGTACACAAAAGTAGCACCTAAAAGGGGCAGAAAGTTGCACCCTCTGACATGTGCAGCTCTTATGAAATAGCACAAATGAAACTGCATGCGAAACGTACTCAAGTTATTGTTCACCATACATATGGCCTTATTATAGTTGTGACTACTCTACCTAACTTATTGGTCAGATAGAAGCTTTAGGCCATTTTAAGCTGTTTTGGTGGCGATCTTGAGATCTGAGATAAGTTTGTCCACATGTATTTGATACGTATATTTACTTTGAAGGCCACACATTTATTTAAGAAAAAACTTCGTTTAAACATGCTGCAGGTAAGAACAATCTGCAAGAGCAAGCTGTCATTAGGCCTGCGCCTGGAGGTAACCAATCAAATGAAAGGTAATGCGATTTAAAATTGAAATCATGGAGTGAAACTCTTCACCGGAACTGCTAATTTGGAAAACAATTAAGATAGCTAGAAAACGTGTTAGGCTCGATGCCTCATCTAAGCCACGCAGAAGGGAATTGATCGCACTTTAGAATGCAATCAGATCTCCCTCCATGTAGTGAATCGACAGTGCCCTCAAACAAAGTTTCGAATAGGGTCACCTTTCCTGCCTAAAGAAATTGTGTAGACAATTGCTAACTCCTGTCTAAAGAATGACGATGCAAGCAAACTAATTACTTAAGACCTTGCTGTTGTTTTACTAGGTATTCGGAAGCCTTTAATATCATGCATTAGAAGAAACCAGTGCTCAACCCAAATTGGACTTCAGTCGTCATTGTTAAGGAAATGCTAGTGCAAGGGTTACGCAACAAACGCATCTAGAAAATGAGGTTTTAAACATAGAGCCTTTCTTATCTGAAAGAGCTGAGTTGTTGTTACAAACATAGGCCTAGATGGTATAGAGAAAACAGTATAGAGAGAGAATAGAAAATGATACAAGGGAAGACATAGCCTTCACATGCACATACCGCCGCACACAATGACACAATGAAACATCGTTATGTGTGAAGATTGGGAAATGTTAACATATTTACACATACTGACCGGTAGTATTACACGCGTGTAGCATGCTCTAAAAAACCATGGTTCTTTTAAATATCGCTTTTATATGGCATGCCGACACCAATTTTCTCCGTATTTCCCCGCAGATGTTTTTTTCACCAGGTAGCTTTTTGGATCGCTAATGAGAAACCCAGTAATCTCCGGTTATTAAAGTTGAGAAAGACAGATTACAGAAGCATCTGAAACAAGAAATATCTGTGCTGGGCTAAACTCTGATGTGTTGGATGTCATGAATGTTGGGAACTGATGCCGCTGACTGTGTGAGCCTCAAGTGTGCTAAGTCTTGACCTCGGCTGCCCGTAAGTAGATTCAGCCAACAATGGGCAGGCTCCTTGAGGCTTCTACGAACAGGTCTTTTGGCTCACTTAACAGTCTCTAGTCAAGCCAAGGACAAGTTGCACAAAACTTCATTTATCAATTTTTGGTAACCTTTCCCGTAATGTTGTCGCCTTATATATAACACTGACTTCCAGACAACGCTATTTGGTAAAAAAGAAAAAAAAAAGCAAAAGTTACGAGATGATGGACTTTTGTAAAAGTTTTAGGACAATGATCCTATTTGTGCCTGCAGAGAATGAGATCAGATAGACTTTTTAAACAGATGATTACTGTCACGACAGGCAGAAGTAACCTGTGTGACACGGTGCTCTCTTCCTCTCACCTAACACTTTGTACAAGTCTGCCGTTCCCTGTACTTTGTACGTAATCAAATAAGCTCCTGCAGTACTCAGGCGGTCTGCCTATTGCCATCATGGTGCACTTTCCCATGATTATCACAATGTTTTTTGGAATATTTATATCCACGATGCCTTCTTTACGTTGGCTTGTGATCGGCGCACTTTAAGGGAATCCGGCAATTATATGGATGAAGAAATTATTCGCGTAAGGGCTGTTTTATAGAGGTTTCATAAAATTCCCCAAAGAGTTCTCTGTTACACAACTTACGTAATTTTATGTAAGGAGAGCCTGACAAAGATAATAGGGTCAGGAGCACATATTCCATAAACAAAGTCATCTGTACCCTGTTAATTTTAGTGAAAAATTGATAATTGAAGAAAAAATGAACAGAATATCAATGTCTTGAGCATGTTATGGAATGAATGAGGAAGGTGATCGGGTAGCAGTCTACAAACACTGTACATTCTAAAAACACTCTACAAACAATTAGTTTCTTGCTAAGACTTTAATTCACAAAATGATCAGATTATGTTAGTTGACATCCTCACGAACACTAACATACAATTACAAGAAATATCTCATTATTCTCCTGGGAAGACAGCAAAGCAGAGTTTCCAGTTTCTAGAATCGCATTATGCAACTCTTACATACATCAGTTTTCCACGAATAGCCACGACGTATCCGTGTCCCACATAGCGTTTAGAAAACAGCACAGATGTTATACTACACGTATGTGTAGTCTGTTCGACGTGTAGTTTTGCTTATCGTTCCTGCAAGCAGAAATTCCCATGCACACACAAAATACAGTATTTATTTATTTGTTTATTTGATTCGTGTTTTACGCGATACTCAAGAATATTTCACTTATACGACGGCTGCCAGCATTACGGTGGGAGGAAACAGGACAGAGCCCGGTAGGAAAGCCACGACCATCCGCACGTTGCTGGCAGACCTTTCCAGGTACGGTCGAAGAGGAAGCCAGCACGAGCTGGTCTTGAACTCACAGCGACCGCATTGGTGGGAGGCGTCGGGTCATTGTGCTGCGATAGCGCGGTAACCCACTGAGGTCCGCCAACAAAACACAGTAACATCCTCAGTAAACCGTACTGGATTAGATATACATTATCTCGGATAACAGAGGTCGGTAAGTCTAGGTCGCTTTATTTTACGAATTCCACTCATTGTATATAGTGGGGTATTTGTATTGATTCTTACAAAGCGTCAAAGAGAAACTCTTCGGATGTTGTAAATATAACAAATACTTTCAATTCATGGCACAGCAGTTGCCCACCGTGAGTTTTCTTACACGACAAGGTAGGGGACATCCGTGGCTCAGTTGGTTAGCGCTCTAGAGCAGCCTAATGACCCATAAGCCTCCCAGAAATACGGTCGCTGTGAGTTCAAGCCGAGCACATGCTGGCTTCCTCTCCCGTCGTACGTGGGAAGGTCGTGATGGTCGTGAGTTTCCAGGGCTCTGCCCGGTTTCCTCCAACCATAGTGCTGACCTCCGTTGTATAAGTGAAATACTCTTGAGTGCGACGTAAAACACCAATCAAATAAATAAATAGATTAATATACGACAAGGTGACTCGGGATAATCAGCATTGTCTTTCACGTTAAAGCTGTTTGTTACATACAGTTATTGATCGATTTGCATCGATTTGAACACCCATGGAAACTTGAGAGTATTTCAGATTTATGAGAGCATGCTATATTGTTGCTTAACGACAGACTTCATAGAATGCCATGTATTGATTAGCGAATCAGGCTTAAGCATTTTAATTAGCAATCGGACGTGTTCTTGTACAGATTGCTTTTGGCGTTGTATTTTCATCAGTTACGTGACATTTCCTGGCGCCATTACGTCTTTGTTAGGTATTGCTTTTTTGCTGGACACAGATCTTAGACGTGTTTCCTGTAGGCATGTCAGGCCCAGGAATGTTGTACACGACGTTTTTCTGGATAAACAATCCACTTCGGCCGATCCTTGCATTCAAACATACATCGGACTTGTTTCAATCACTATACCTTTGACGCTGAAATAACAGCAAACAAGTCAAACGTACCAAAGGTGTTCAGCTTGTGAGCATCAGGAATTTCTCCCTTTTCCCCTCAAAAACTTTAAGTTTGTTATTCAGGTGCCTTTGCAGAGACATGACGTCAATAGGTTTCGATTCTATGTCAAGGGCCATGTGTTAAGGACCATATGTGTTCTCATCACTGGCAGACTTAACTTTCCGTGCAGTAACTTCAATATTGTTTATTTGAGTCTGCTTCCCTCAAGTTCTATATCAATCCCTCACCACCGTCCATGACGTCTCCGAGAGCCTCACCAGATTCAACTATCTAATAGACGCGACCCAGTCGCCAACCCGCGCTCAAACACCTAACCTAACACATGGGACATTGCTGTGTATTGAAACCAATCGAAGTATACTTTGTCCAAAAAAAAAAGAAAAAAAAAAGAAAAAGAAAAAGAAACCAAAAGAACCACTGAGCCCATTGGAATTCAACGGCTCATAAATCTCATGCTGTCGCGACTTTTGCACATGGGCATGAGCAAGCATGAAGGCTACATGGTGTATGGGCAGGAACACGTATGCTTGGTAATCTCCGGCGTTGACTGAAGGCGGTGGGCGCGCAAAGCTGGCGGTGGAGATAAATCATCCGGCAAGGGAAGGCGTGGGTTTTCTGGCTTATGGGAATCGCACGGGCTAGCGACTGACTGTCGAGCTGTGGGTTGTCAATCCGACGATGCGGAGTCAGCCCCGTGCGTCAACAAACCGCTAACATACCCAACTGCTGACTCTCTGAGAACCGCAGGAAAATGCCTAATATCTCAGAAATTGGTTTGAATGAGACAAAATCGCCACTGGAACTCTTAGGTGCCGACTACTTCAAGACTCCTGGGTATCAAACCATACTTATACTTTTCCTAAACTCTGTAGTTTTCGTCTTTGGTGTGGTAGGTAATATCATCGTGACAATTGTTCTCAGCAAAAACAGGGTTTTGTTCGAGCCAACGGGGACGTTTCTTTTCGGTTTGGCCATCGCTGACCTGGTCATTCTTTTGATTGCCCAACCGGTGGCTGTCATGGAGTTTTGTACTCAAGAGGTCTGGCTTCTCGGTCCAGCAATGTGTAAGTATAAAACATACCAATAACATTTCAACACCTGGTTGTTTGTTTACGGAGAGACATCGGTGTGTTAGCCGAGGGGCTACAAGTGAAATTGTTAAAAGAGGCTCTGAATATGCCATCAAATCCATCTGATCACCTACTTTATCTAAATAATAGATTATATCGACGATCAGACCTGATCCCCCTAGATTAAGTGGACGATTCTAATATTTTGGCAGCCTGTTGCCATGCCGATACATTATTGATCGTTTATCTTTACAAATGAGAAGACTTAGGAATCCGCATGATGTGACCTAGTCACGCACCTCTTTTGTGCATATTTTGTCTTTGAACATTTGAGAAAATCATGATGACTTGCTTATCATTTATAAATAATCCAATTCACAGACGCCATTTCAAAATTCTACAAAATGAAAAGTTAAAAATAATGCAAGTTGTTATGATCTAACTACATGCATCCAACGTTAGCTGTTGAAGGCAAAATCAATGTCATTTCATTTCTGTTTTGTCACGTGAAAAATCTTCCGAAGATGAAAAGTTAAAAAAATATGTATTCATAGTCCGCGCTATTGTGAAATAATATATAATGTATTGTCGTTGGATCCTTAAATGGAGTTTATTTCCGACTGATTTCAATTGTGGCAAACACAAACAAATCGACCCGACTCTTAGGTTTAAGTACTGCTTTGGTACGTTGGTGAAAACAAAGTGGCTTGCCAGGGTAAGGTAAACCAAAATATACAGAAACATTCACGGTCAGTTATACTGACTGCACTCAACGCAGATTTTTAAGAGGCTATTCACAAGAGAGAGAAAAAATCAAATTTAGTCAAATCAAGTTTTCCCTGTTTACCAATAATAGTTCAAATTATTGCCTTTCACAAAATATTAGGCTTACACCTGTACCATTTACAGTGTTAAAATGATTCTAATGTTTGAGAGGCATAGACGAAGCTGATGTTTTGTAAAAGGTAATTATCTGGGCTAATGCAAGATAATAACAAATGTACAATTCAATTTGCGCTGATCAATGTTTAGCCAAACATCTCTGGTATAGTGTCTTAACTAAAATGTACTACCAGCTACAAATTAAGTCCGTATATTCAGAAGCATTGATTATTATTTGAAGTCCAGAGTATTAAAATATAGTTGTTTTTTTACCAAAAGTTAGTAATGGTATCTCCCTTTTATCCCTTAATGGCACATGTCAGTTAACAAACATATGTTGGTGAAAAATATAAAAATTATGTAAGTTTTTACTGAGAGGAGTGATTTATTGCATTTGTAATCATTTAAAACAACCTGAAAGTTGGTTGAGAATATCTTCTCTGTAAATGTCCCTTTGCATTGTTTTCATGTGTAATGTTTCTTAAATGTGTTGGCAACGCAGTATTTTAAGACCTTCTAACTGGGAACGACTAATGTATTGCACTTAACATCACTGCTTTTTTATCTAATTCTGTTCAAGCATGGTGCTAATGAGTATGCATACTTAGTTGTTAAGGACTTCTTAAGCACAAAGATGAACAGTTAAACCCTAACTGAGTTAAACTGACAAAAGGCCGGATTTCTCCGGTTACGTTTGACAACTGACAATCACTCTGTCGTCGTTGCTGTGGTTCGGCTATCCATGTTGTAGTCTTCTATTCTAACTGACGTCAACTTCAAAGCAAAAGAGACCCCATTATACATAGTCGTAATGATAGATACAGTTTTAGCGCTCAATGCAAAACCTGATCCTCTCAAAATGGCTTTGATTACTGAATTTTAGTGGCAGTACAATTCAGATGTTCCCTGTTTAATTTTGGTGAAAATATAGAACTCTGTCAGCAGTATCAAATGCAGAATCCCACAATCGGTGGACTTTATAGTATATGAGGGTAGCTCTATTGTCGGACACATGCACCAAGTTAGGATGCCATTATACCCTCACACGTATATCAATGTCTGCGTAGAGCCTGCGGCCTTCACACCAACTCACTCTCCTGTGAGCAAGCCGTACTGTTGGTCATTTGGTGGCTCTGAGTTAAGCCGCTTGTCGCTCGCACAGATGGATTAAGCCATATTGGTACCATTTTAATTGGTAGCCCAGGGACACATTAGGGGCCAAGTAAGGATAATGATATTCAAAAAGACATCTGTCGGGCTTCAGTTCGTAATTCCGTTCAACAGAAAAAGTACCCAAAGAGCCGTCAGATGATATCAGAAGGTCTAGACTATCACTGATATATTTCATGTCAAAAGAGGAGAAGATGGATTTTTAATCAAACTATCTAAGAGTAAGAAGGTGGTATTTTGAGAATCTCGGGGACTTTGAAATACGTGTGGCGTACCAGGGGTTCTTGACGGATTTCTGGTCAGTGTGCACCAGTCCTTGTCCAGCACTCTTGTAGACGGCAGGCATCAAATAATGTCGTTAGACGGTGGATGAAAGGGTTGTGTGACGGGACAGCAGGGGAGGCGGCAGCCTTTGTCTTAACTTGGTAAGACAAGCAATTTTCTCAGAGGTCGCAGGAGGTCTTGGCTTCAGAGGGAAACGTTTCCACAATTAGTAGGTTTACGATGTTGTTCCATAAAAATACGACGAGCGGCCAATAAAGGAACGTAGAAAAAACGCAGAACAAAATCAGTTAAAAAATAGCCTTAGGGGTAGTGTACTAATCGATTTCTAGTCAGAAATAAATCGTACTCTAGTCAGTGGACATTCCTATATCGGCTAGATTAGGTTATGACGTGAAACTTTATACCTGCTCTGTTATAACCCATGAATTCCCGTAGATACACCGGTGAGTTTAGCGTAATATACAGATAGTCTAACAAATGATAATTCAGTATGCCGGTTTGTATTTTGCCATGATCATGGATCATCTCTAGGCCCAGGTAAAGTTATGTATAGTGCGAAACTTTATATTTGGTCAGCCGTAAACCGTGATGTACGGTCACATGGCATGTTACCTGAACCAGGTAAAATCATAGTGCGAAACTTAGTGTGTATGTGGTCTGACATAAAGCCTGATGTATGACCTCTTGGCATGTTACTTGAGTCATGTAAAGTGCCGCTGTAAATATATACAGGATCCGTTTCAGAAACAAATACCACAACGCCGTAGTCCTGCATTTCTAAATGAGCTAAATGAATCTTCCGAGTTGAAAATGAAAATCTGTGCCGCCACCTTTTCTGGAGGAAAAGTGAGAGGAAGCAATCTCTCACATGTCATGACTGACACTGGAGCCCATTTAACAGCAAATTTAAATGTTTTAAGTGTTTAAAAGAAAGTTTACCCAAGGCTTCTTATAAACGCTAGGAACCTAGGTGTTGAAGCGGACATTCTGCTATAAGCCGCTTGCCATAATGGATGTTGAAAAATTTCAAGACCACAAAAAGATCTAAAAAAGTATGAAAAGTCAGAAGTCAACAGTTTACAATTATGATGGAAAGGCGCGAATTGAATGTTCTACTCGAGTGATTTAAATCGGTAAATCAAATCTAAATTGTATACCATGCAGAGTGCACAAGCTGTCGGGAGTTAAAAGCAACACATCATTTGCGCTTTGATTACAACTGTTCATATATCCAGAGCAGCGCTCTTGTTCATAACTATGAATATACGACTACTACCCTCGAAATCTGACACAATTATAAAGCAGAGTGGCAGGGATTCTAGTCACACAGGATCCCAGGCTAAAAGACAGGATGTCAAACATATGAAACGCAGCCCGATTCTCCCACAGAAAATGCATTTTTGATGGCTTCGGCAGTACATATAATATAATAGAAACCTTACGGAGAAGCTGTGGCGGTTGCTAATACAGGCGTATATAGCCCCTTTCCACACTGCCAGAGACTGGATGGAAGTCAAAAGGAACCCTGGCGGCGAACAAGTAGCACCAGTATGTTAAAAACAAAAATCATTCTAGATGAATAACAAATTAGAAGTTATTTGGCTGTTTTCATGGGTCGAGACAATGTCCCTACAAATGAAGTTTTCGTGTAATTGAATGTGTGTTTGATATTTTCTGCTCTTTGCATCATTAACAACACTGTTCTTACGGGATTTGAAGCAGTGAACTCTACAGAATACTATTTGTTCTTGATAACCCAGCGTCAATATTTCCAGATAAAATCACAGAAATCAACAACAATATAATCAACCTGTCAAAAGCATGAAAATGAGATTTAATTCTATTACTACAAAAATTAAGGACTTCTCTAATCAAGATAATCAGGGTTTTTTATTGTCTAAAATTTGTTTTAAAACATGAATGCCAAATGGTAAATTTGGTCAGGTTTTTTATGTTGTATAGTTCTAAAGTGATTGCTCTGCTTGCGTACAATGATCTTGCCAGTTTTCATACACTTACGAAAGCTATTTGATTTATCCCGAGATATTTGAATTATGCTGTTTTCCGTGCCTGGATCCAGGGAAATATGTGTGCATTGCGCATTCTTCCTACTTTGAGCCAGGCAAAGATGAAGGCTTTAGTAGCCTTAGAAATGTCTCGGAATATACAAGACTGATTGTCTCCCCGTTACATTTCTGAATTAAAAGCATCTTTTCATTTTTGCAATGGCATGAAAGATCAAAAAATCTTATCTCGGTTACCATAACAACCTCCGAAGATACACTACACCAAAAGAACCTGTGGTTACATATTACATCCAATACTGTTTGTCTGTTTCTAACAGACCATGCAATAGTGTTTGTCTCTTTCTACATCGTCTACATTGTAGGTAATCCAGTAATTCAGACTTTCAGCACACCTACCTTTCAAAACACCAGTTTGGTCTCGCACCGATAGATAGTTCCATCAAAGTAGCAATTACTCCAACTGTACGTGAAGAGCTCGGTATTTGTTTAAAATGTTGAATTAAGACGTTAAAAGTCTGCCACTTATCGCGCTGTCATGAGAGACGACTTTGTTGCAATTTTACGAGTAATTTGTTTTCTATATACTGTGCTGGGCATGATTTTCTACTTAGGCAAGATTTAGGCTAGACGACCTGCTCTACGGTCTTTCTTGTTACGTGGACACTAGAGTCGCCAGATGTGTTAGTACTTTGCTGACATGTTCAGACATCTAAATGCTAGTATGATGTACAGACATTTCTCAAAGCCAATTTAACTTGTCTAAGAGGAGTGGGAATTTGGAAATCCCAAAACCACTCTTTCTTTGTGTTATGTTTCATCTATATGGAGAATGACGCAGTGGAGAGGTTTCTTTTCCATCACGTTTTTTGGCAATGTGACATGACAAAAGACTATGTACTTGCAAATTGCCTACGTATCTGTGATTAAATTTACACCAAATGGAATTGAACCATCTACAAATGGCAATTTTAATGACACAGAAGTCTATTGTGGCTTGTTGAAGGCAAAAGCACATTCTGAACATGGTCTTCTGTGGCGGTAGGGTTTCTCTAATATTCTGCTATGTTCTTCCGGTGTAGCGACGTGAGGCGTCTTCAAGAACACACTCCCTTTGATAATGAAATAAATTCCTGTCTAAGGAAAGAGCACAAAATACCTATACCGTACAGCATCTTAATATTCTCCGCCTTTACATCTGAATCGCCATGGATCCGATTCATTGTACAAGGTCGGTCTTTTACATTCCCCTTTTCTTGGTGTTGAATGATGGAGGATGGATCCTGGATGGTACTTCATATGATTTTCATAATAAAAAAATTAAGAATTTTCAGGATGCACACGTTTCAAGGATTGGCAAGTGTCCTCGGGTTGGCCATCATTCCCATGCAGGATTATAAATCTCCCCAGGATGCCTAATTCCTGAGGTTGCTCAACAGCTACCCTGATGCCGATATTACAATAGATCTCTAGGTGAACCCGGTACAATATATTTTTCCATACAGAAAGCATGTACTGCAGAGTAGGCATTTAATGTAAGTCTGCTTTATGCCTTGCCATTGTCCTTACTGTTAGGTCTCTAAGTTAAACCGCACTGAAAAGCAACGCATGATCACTAGTCATTTCTCTGTTTAATAACACGTATAGTTCATGTTTAATCAGTGTAACAGCTACGTCACTAACATGTTCATTATGTCTATTTTACTATTTCATTGGTGCTTTACGCCATAGTCAAGAATATTTCACTTATCCTATGGCGGCCAGCGTAATGGTAGGAGGAAACCGGGCAGAGCCCGGCAGAAACCTACGACCATCTGCTGGTTGCTGGCAGAGCTTCCCACTTTCGGCCAGAAAGGAAGCCAGCAACTGCTGGATTTGAACTCACAGCGACTGCATTGGTAGGAGGCTTCTGGGTCATTACGCTGCATCAGCGTGCTAACCAATTGAGTCACGGAGACCCTCTGTTCATTATATGGATATGATATAAAGTATCCGGTGTCGGTGTTACTATAATGTGATTGGGTTGGGTGTCATGTCTGGTGTCTTTGGCATGATGTTCCAGTGAACATATATATATATATATATACACATTTGATTAATACTTGTTGTCATATAACTGAAAAGTTGTTGAATAGGACCCAAGCAAGACATACATATACAGGCGTACTACACCAGCCAACAGTGTCAGGAAGTGTTGGGCGAGATGCTTCATTAGATGCTATAGATTCAAATGAGTTCTGGGCTAATGTGGCACTAAGACAGGCATGTTAAATGTACGATGTAGGTTTTTCTTCTTGCACCAGGAATATGTACAAAGTTGCGTCGCCCCTTTCTTGAAATAGATTAAAGTGTGTGGAAAGCCCGTGGCCTTCACATAGACCCACTCTCGTGTAAACTGGCCTAGCTGCTGGCCATCATGACTCTCAGTTAAGCGGCTTGCCTCTCACAAAGATGGATTAAACCATGCCATTTTAATTGGCAGCCCAAGGACGCATGCAGGATAAGTAGGCCTATAAGGGTTATGAGATTCATAACGACATCCGTCGGCTACTGATCGTAATTCCGCTGGACGCTGAACCACAGGAGTCCATAGCCGAGATCACATGGTCTCGACAAAACCGATGTATTTCAGGTCAGCAGCCAAGTGGATGATTTTTTAATAAAACCATCTAAGACTAAAAAGATACTATTTCAGGCATTTGATCCCGCTTGGAAACATGTACCAGGGGCCCCGGTCTGGGTTCACCACTGGGGTAGACGAAGTGCATTATGCAGACTATTTTGGCGGGTTTACATTTAAGTACAATATTTTGGAAAACAGTATCTGCTAATTTACAATTTTGTACACACATATATATCAATAATAAAGGTAACGGCACTAATAAGAGCGTAGAGTACGATTGACGCGACATTGTGTTTCCGGTTCCTCCAAGATAGCTTATCTCATGGCCTCGTAATCTGATTTATACAGTTATGAAGTACGTCATAAAAAATGCCTAAGCCCGTTTATTTCTGTATGAACCGCTCTTCTGAAATAACTTTGGTTATATTTTTTGTTGTCTTTTCTTTTAAGATTCTCTGTAATACCTTTGCACAAAGAATGTAAAATCTCCCACCTGGCCATTAGTTATTTCAGTTGTTATGCCACTTTAGAAAGTGATTGTTTTAAATTGTATGCAATGTGTTTTACTTCTTGGTTTTCAGTGTGTTCATCAAACGTCGATTCATAAGACATTTATTGCCAACACTCAGGAGACCATTCTCACGAGATTAACTGGTACCTCAAACGCTAACCACCATCTGCCATTACAGAGGATTTTTCTTCTAAATAACAGAACTTTCATCACGAAGTAATGCTCTACAATAATATCCTGAAATAGTCTTAACAACACCAGTAGCGAGTTTTTCATGTCAGAGACCTGTAAGATTTGTTGATCTAAAATGTAAGGATTCAGACCTCCAAAGATTTTTGTCGATTTATGGATGATGAGGACGGGGACTGAAGCTCACCAGCAAATTATAGTATATTCCTTTTACAGTGTGATAACTAAGTTAATAACAAATACGCATCACAATGCGGAATAAACTCTACAGCAAATATGAAGTAATATTTTGATATTAAGGGAAATGCCTATAGGTGAAAACTTAGGATATGTTTGACAATTACTGTTGGGTAAAACACTGATGTTGTTAATCTATTACATCTTCTTAACATCTGTATAGGTTGTCGCGTGTCTGCTGAAACACGTGACGACACATGGACTTTTCCAGACAGTGTAATTCAGTATGTTCTCTATTAGTAAGGTTATCCTGTGAATGGATATTCCTTCGGTTCCCCATTGACTTATGCTGCTGTATTCTGCATATAGCACATCGTCTGGATTTTTGACCTGTTAACATATCCACGGTTTGTTATTCCTGCATGGCTTCCATGCGACATTTTTCCACGTTTGTCTTTTCTGACGAAGACACGGTATCAGTTTACGCATGTCTGACGTTAAAATTCACAAAACGCCACAGTTTCGTGTGGAAACTTTGTTGCTATTTTCTACGCACTATTCTGTACTCTGCTGGACGTGATTTGCTGTAGAATGTTTATGCTACATCATCCGATTATATACGTATTATTACCTTTGTACCGTTGCGGCCATGTATTTCCCTATATTTTATTGAGATATTCAGACGTGTACCATTACAGTAACTTTGTATCGACAATTCTCAAGGATTAGCTAAGGAGAGCTAGGGATTTGGAAATCCCTA
This sequence comes from Acanthopleura granulata, assembly GCA_016165875.1. NCBI lineage: Eukaryota > Metazoa > Mollusca > Polyplacophora > Chitonida > Chitonidae > Acanthopleura > Acanthopleura granulata. The sequence continues at coordinate 10,219,468 of JABBOT010000003.1, read as the reverse complement.
AAACGCTTCTATCTGTGTTTGAAGCCAAAGGCCGTAGATTATTTTTCCTCCATGTTATTTTTCATCATGACATGGCAAAAGACTATGTTCTCTTATTGCCTGTTATTAGGTTTATGTGAAACAGTAATGAGCCCTCTGCGGGTGGCAATTACAATGACACACTGACTATATTTAGGCTGATTAAAGGCAAACGATTTCTGAACATTATCGCCTGGGAATTTAAGGTTTCTGTCATCAAACTGACATATAGTTAGGGACTTGGTGAAATGGCACGGAAGGCTTATTCTATACACCAACCTCAACAATAGAGGAGTTTCCAGTTCGAGCTCTCTTGTGGCAACAGGTAAAAAGACTTCGACTGTATCATGTGACTTGTCAAAACTGTCAGGCAATTTTGTGGACAATAAATTTATGGACTATATGTTTCACCATGTCATGGAGGTACAAACGACCCTTCCTTCATTCAATAGCTTCTTAAATTAAAAAACTTTCACCTCTCCAATTTTCTCTAACGTTCGCCTAGCCTAAATAACTTTTTTGTTATACTTTTCTCAGGCGCCCATGTTGTAGTAAATGCAATCAAAAATAGTTGCCTAACATTTTGGACAGGTCACTCTTTCGTACCTTTAGTGATAAAATAGTTCGAACTACGAAACTCCCCAATTATACGTTAAAACTAGCGGTGAGCTATTTATTGTACAGAGTTTATTTTCTGCGTCGTTCTTCTGCACAGCAACAACAGGTGAAAACATATGCTCGATGTAGACTCATACCTTCCATAATTTGTTGATGCTTTGCAAAAAATATACTCTGTGTATATATATCCACAGAGTGGGTAACAGTTGCCTGGGTGCTTAATGCCACGTTCACACTAGGCACACAAAACGGTCCGCAGGCTGTAACGAATTCCGTTCTGGCCACGGATTCAAACAGATGGCTTGCGGACCCATTTTTACCGGTCCGTTGAGAAAAATCATGACAGATCTTAGGATTCCGTTGTCTCCGTAATAAGAAATCTGCCGGATACGTGAGTCAGTCTAACAGTTCCTACAATGCGTTACGGTTTCCAGTGCACGAAGACCTGTGGTATCAAACATCTGTATCCGACTTATTATAGCACGAATTAAATGCATGACAGATATATTCCTGAAACTGAGAGGGTTCGCAAAGTCAGTTCAAATCTTATTCTAGCTATTTCTTATTGCCCTTTAATGCATACAACACACCAATGTTTTGATTATTTGAAAAGCATAAGATGACTATTGCTCTCGCAAACTACCCTTTCCTTTCACAACGTGGTGATCGCAGTCACCTGATTTCCTTCAGGAATCTCTTATCGCTGTGTATGTCAGTGGGAAAATGCAGGCATAGAATCCCTGCTTCCCCTTTATCAACTTGTCAACATCAGATCGTGTTGCCGAAAGGTCACCCAATGCGAGAAGCACAGGATTTTTGTGTAACAGCCGCGTAGTCCTGGACACGGCATCTGTGGCTATGCTCTAGGTTCAGAACCACTCCTGTGGACAAAGCTTCAGAGGCTGGACATAGCGAATGGGATGGACAGGTGTCCATTTACACACTCGTCACCTGTACACTCCAGATGCCGCATACTGACTAGGGGAATTTCTGAAAGCTGAGAGAAGACACCGATATTTTCAATTTGTTCACCAATTAATATCTCCACATGCGAGATGGTAACCAGAAAGGTTATTTAACAATACTAAACGACCGTGGAATTGCAAGGTTGGGATTCTTAAAAACAAAAGAGCTCTCATACCTCAAACGTGTGAACTGAAAGAGGTTGAATTGAAGCAGACACACCAGCATGAGAATGTAGAGCCCCTTGCAAAAGCACACAGCCTTCACAACGGCGTGCAGGCGAACTGCTCTTTGCAACAGCATGTAGTTTTCACAACTACATTCAGCTGTACAGTCCCTAACAACAGCGTGCAGTTGTACAATTAACAATAGCATGCAGTCGTGCAGTTAAAAACAACAGCATGTAGCCCTACATTTAAAAACAACAGAAGGCATTCGTACAGTTCTTCACCACAGCATTCATCGGTGCAGTTTGGTACAGTATCATGTAGCTCTCCACAACATTACGTAGTCGTAAATTTCTTAACAACAACAACGTACTATTATTCAGAACTATTATTCAGTCGCACAGTTTGGAACAACATCATGCAGTCATTCAGTTGTTCACAACAATATGTAGGCTACTCATGCGGTTCCCCAGGAACCTCCAGCAATGGCCGATCATTTATCGTGTTAGCGCAGGACAATGAGCTAGGAGCTGCTCAGCAATGCACAACAGGCCCTCATGGTTCTTTACGGCAACATGCAGTGGCACAGTTCGTCACAACATCAGATACCTGTAGAGCTCATAACAACAACATACAGTGGTAGAACTGTTCAAAATAGTGTGGAGACGTATTTTACAAGTTGGCGTTCACAGAAGACATAATAGTACAGTTTATTTTTCAAATTTTATGTGTTTGTCGTTCATCTCAGGTTCAGATGTCAGTGGATATCTCCAGTGGGTGATTAGCAAATATCTACTGTTTCTTTGTAGTAACCTGTGTTTTGTCTAGGTTCTTACTTGGAAACCCGGCCGCACATATGAAGGTCTCTCAGTAACCTGCGAAGGGTCGTGGGTATCCCCTAGACTCTCCCAGGCTTCCTGTCATCATATTGCTGTTTGCCGTTGTATTAGTGAAATATTCCTGAGTGCGGCGTAAAACCCCAGTCAAACAAATATGTCAAATAAATAACTGGAAACCATCACATAAGCCGAGAGCGTACGATTCGGCGCACTTATGTAGTTGACAAAACACGGAGAATCGAAGAAATCGAAGTGCTGTGAAAATGGTGAGTTGATTATGTGTGTCCTTTGACGAACGGGACAGTTGACAAATGGTGCAAATATGTAGAACAGAACACTTTTAACCGAAACACTTAAAGACAACACTGGTCGCTATTATAGGCTTAAATACAGGCAAGTCACCAACATGGCATTCAGTGGAACTCTAGCGAGACCAGGAAACATTCCACCAGATGAAAGACTAATTTCCTAAGCCTTCTGTGCCATCAAAAACGCACAGATAAACAATAATTAGCCAATTTATTTAACCCAAAGGCAATCAAAGGCTCTGTGGCCTACTTGGATCTCCAGCGACACTCTCTAATCTGACAGCGCCAATTGCTTTGATTTCAAAGTAAGATACTTAAGACTATAGGTGGCATTGGACGGCAGTCCATGGATATTATGATTTGGTCAAAATGATACACGACCAGCTGGCGGTCGCCTTATTGATATTCATTCATCGCAATTAAAGGTTTGATCCCTGCATTTCACATCCTGTATACTGATAAGCCTGGAGGTTGGGTTACCGGGCCGTCCGACCTCAGCCGAAGGCAGGTCACTTCATTAACGTGCCCAACCTGTACTTCATCTGGGTCTTGCAGACGGCCAGCATTAATTGAGGTTTCTTAATTACGCCTCTGGCCCATTACCGAGCAGTGCAGAATGACCGGTATCAATTTACACCATTGAACGAGTATATGTATGTATACCTTACACATAAAGTTGTAACGTGGCTCCAATGGGGCACCCTCCGTTGAAACATGTACTTATTTACAAGTTTACGATTGCTCCAGCAAGCTGACCTAATAACTAATCATCGAGTGAAAACTCTTTCAAACAATGTACCAGCCGTCAACCATGCTTTCTGGATCAATAACTGCAAGACCAATTTCGAAAGGTTTAAGAATTTCAGAAAATTTAGAAAGACTGAAATTAAAAAGGTTTCGTGTAAAGAAAAGCATTCAATACCTTTCACTGATGGCCGAAAGATTGGTTTACCTGTATTTTTCAAAACCTATTCATGATAGCAATCTATCTGGTCCACAAAGCAATCGTAGAATAAGTTGATTGTAATTAGCATTGTTGTTTTTGTTTTAAAGGATAAGAGTCCAGGCAACCCGGTTTTAAGGCACTTTTTTTAAAAGGATTTTCTGAAAAGTGATTGTTGGAGACATGAGTAGGAACTTAGCTGCTTTGCCCTGGGTCACGTTTAGCGCTGCGCCCACTTATCTGCCCGGGATCTTCTTAATGGAATACGCCTTAGAGCAAACACACCATGTTATAGTTGAATCCAGCTCCTCCATTGTCATATCTGATTACCATTCAGCAAATGTATTCTACCTTGTTTCCTCTTTAGCTCTATATCCGTTATCTTTTAGTGATTTCATAAACAGCACTTTAAAAGTAACGCAAGAAACATGAAAAATTAAACGCAAATTTGACGTTGAATATGCAAGGACACACAACTGCGGCCACGCTGACCTACTTTCTATTAACGACACACAATTTCGGCGACGCCGACCTACATTCTATTATCTTAAGATTATGACGATTATGTTGTGATTGGGAAATGGCACAAGTAACCCGTGGTATACAACCTCTTCTCTATTTACCTCACTTAGGATTAAATTCTGTTTATGACAATGCATAAATAGTGATAACTGACACGACTCCTAGCACCAGGACACGCAGAATTAGTTAAAAAAGGCAAGATGCTATTTGCACTATATTACGCTTGACTGGTCTAAAATTGATCAGAATGCTGTGTTGTCATCACAATTAACACACAATAACAAGAAAATTATGTGCAGAAACTGGGCCTTGGGGATGTTTTGTCCACTAGCAGCCTAGAGAGCAAAACCAGAGCACCGATGACACTACAAAGGTTGACAGGGGTCACACTTAACCCGTGAAATCCAGCCCCTTAAACCCTGTTCAGATTTCCTCCTTACTAATCACTTCGCTGTTGTTCAGTTCAGTGTACGTGTGATTGGTGTTTTTTGTCTACATTATTTGATTTTTATAACGGCTACTGAGATCAACGATTTTCAATAATGACCAGAGGTATGTTTTTGTGTTTCTATATACTTTAAAAGAGAAAATAGCTACAGGACTTTGTCTATATATTTTTAAGCACAAAAACATATTGTTTGCTATTTGTCTAAGACGAGATCTTCATATATCCAGTGATAAGGTCATAATTAGTGTTGGGCGATAAAGCCACATCTCTTATTTTTGGCCATACATATTGGCTAAATGTGCAATCTTCGGAACAATAGCTCGAGTCGACGATTTCCTGTTTGAGTATTTGGGCCGATTCCAATTGATTTAGCGAGGGAGTCGGTTCAATAGCTCAATGACTGCTCCCAAAGCTTTCAAAAATCGATAATTTGATATCTCGCTCTTGGCATGTCTCGTTTGTTTGTGTTTGATAACAATCAACCTGTGTGAACAACTAGTTTCAATTTAGTCATAGTTCTTATACATTTGCTTCTTTAAGCGAAATTTTAATCCCATTGTGACGACATATATTGGTGCAAGCCCCTTTCACCTAAATCGACTTATCCACAGGTACCTCACTAATCAAAGGGCGAACTCATCGCCTGTCAAACTGACAGCTAGGCTGACTTTGCTTGTAGATTACATTTCACTGGACACCGCTGCTGGTCTGACAAAGACCTCGTCGTCGATGTCTAATTCAATAGTAGCCCGAAGCAGTGGATCAATAACCTAAATCTGTCTGTCTTTGCGAAAGCAGACTTCACAGAGGAACAGGAAATTTATTCCCGATCTGGGCCGGTAAGTCCTGAAGTCTCAGTGTTCAGTACGCGCGGCTGTTTTTGACTGATCACTTTCCTATTTGCTGTTAAGGTACGTCGTTGGTGAAACACTTCGAACAGATGTCAATTTAGCCAGCTTCTTCACTATGAGATCACACGGGCCACACGGTGGAGAGATTTTTGTCGCCTTTCGTTTTGAAGATGTATGCCTAGTCTAGCTCGACTAAATGCTCTAAAACGACATGGCAATTTCAATGATTCTGATTAAAGATCGACGTTCTGATTAAAGATCTTTCCTTACTGACGACGTCGCGGTAACATCACCTGGGTGACTTATATAGTGAACATGTTTATATAGTTTCGGAAGCGTTTTGAGAATTGCAACTGTTAACTGAACAAATTACTGTAAAGTGGATACTTTGATATACAGCTGTACTCATAAGGCATATAACTTTGGTAAATTTGCGTTGAACATACTTCACATTCATGTCTTTTCATGTAGACAATCAATGAAAAAGTACAAGTAATCTTCGCTCTGTACGAATGTACAAACGCAAGTACATCCTTGAAGCAGTTTAGGCCTTATATATATTTTTTTTCATATGTATTCAAAAGGATTTTAAGGATAGTTTACTCAGTTTTAGGTTGTTTTGTGCTTAAAGCAATCAAAAGTAAATAGAAATGGGCATAACTGGTGGTGTGTTTCTAAAGACCCAGTGTAAAATTGGTTTCTTGGCTCAGAGAGTTCAGCGCTGGCCCGCTTTAACTATCTTGCCTTCCATCCATGAGCTCTGGCTGCTTCAGCTGCAGCTTTAAGCCAGGAACTTTTTAAAGTACCTAAAAAAGGGCGCTTGCTCCTGGCTTTTCAGATTCCTCCAATCACAGACCTGACCATCGTTAATTAGTGAGCACATTATTGGATACATCGTCAGACATCAAATAAATAAATAAATAATTGTGGTTTCAGGTAAGATCGAGCCGTTCCTGGAGAACACCGCCTCGAATGCCTCAGTGTTGACTATCCTGGCCATCAGCCTAGAGAGATACCTGGCCATATGTCACCCCTTGAGGGCTCAGTCCGTGTGTACCGAGAGCAGAGCGGTCAAGGTCACGATAGTCGTGTGGGCAGCAGCCTCCCTGATCGCCGTCCCTCTGCCCGTCTTTTCCGTGTACAAGTTCTCCGGGTTCTATGACGGCACCAGGGTTCCCATTTGCACCATTAAACTGATCGGACGCTGGCACCGCTTTTACATCATCTCAATGATACTCATCTTTTACGTCATTCCGTCGACGGTTTTCGTGTATGTCTACGTGGCCATCATACGCCGACTCTCCTTCGACGACATCCGGATGTCGCTGGACGAAAAGCGCAGGCGCCAACACGTGCTGAAAACGCGACAGCAGCTCGTGCACATGCTCGTCGCCATTATTCTAGCCTTTGTCATCTGTGTGCTGCCTTTCCGGGTTGTCAGCCTGTGGTTTATCTACACGCCTAAATACAAAGTCCTTGCCTTAGGTACAGAGAATTACAACTATGTACGGTGGATACCTCGACTTCTGTTGTACGTAAACAGTGCAATCAACCCGCTGATATACAACATGGTCTCCTCCAAATTCCGCCTGGCGCTACATCGCACATGTCGAGGCCGCGTCAAATTTCTACAGAACACCGGCCTCTTGCAGACATCGTCGTCAAAACAACTGTCTAGTAGAACGTGAAGTCTCTGTCACATCACATGACGGGAAGAAATTTCTGCTTGTCTTAAGATGGCTACTCTGTCAGTTTATATGGCCATCTTGGTTTCCCTATAAGGAGCTCCGGAGAAGACTCACCCCATTTGTTCAACAGCTTCAAATTTGAATTACACCACGCAGCATTTGATTGGTTATGCCTCGTCTGCTAAGACAGCTTATCCAAAGAACGTTCTGTTTTTTTTCTATTGTCGTTGATCATTCTCTTTTTACAACTGTGTGAACAAAGTTTGTCATTAATATGTAACATGAAGGAAATCTACCAGCACAGGTTTGTGGATTTTGAAAGTTCCTGCCACCAAAAATGTATTACTATCAATGTATTAATTTTGCGAAGATGGACACCAACACAGCACGAGCCTAACAACACTTACATCTGACGTTAGGCGAAGAGATCACCAATGATCACTCCCCGCCTCCTTGTGTGCTCGAGTTTGTGATTGCTTTGATCAACATGAAGAGTCTGGCAAGACCTTGTTAACGCTAATGCCGTTAACTTTGACTGCATGGTAGATATTTGTATAAACACGTGAATGCCGTTATCCGGTATCTCATATTATAAATGTCATTACAGTATATTCACGCTTAATTGAACCGGTTGAACTCAAGTTCAAACCACATTTTGACCCTTGCGATATTGCCCCATATATCATAACTGAATGATGGAGATCTAGGGATAATCATAGCTTTTGAAGGACCAACTCACTTTGGCGCCAGTGCAGAACCAGCCTTTGTCAGGGCTCTCGGTAAGACGGAATCGTAATAGATAAGAAAAGTTCTGGATTATGAATACATCCCTCTAGCGGTCACACAATTGTATGGCAGACCCTTAAGTGGCGCCAAATTTGTACGCTTGAATGAATGGTTAAGATTTAACGTTGTCTTTCATTCTTGTAGTGGTGAAATGGGAATTTGATTACTACTTGATGAAAATGACACGTTGTTATACAGAAACAAGCACTTATTGGGCATTTGTGTTAATGTGTAACATGTCTAATGCCGAATCAGAACTTTTTCGGCTTTATAAAAAGTTGTTCATTTAAAATATGTAAGTGCAAAAAAGCCTTCATAAATAAGGGTACTTTGTGAAAAATGCGCCCAGTCTTGTGATGAATGTGCTCACCACTATATGACCTGCCATTTAGAAAAAAGACCGTATTTAGGGAGGGAAGCTCGATTTTGTAAATTATTAAACGTTTCCAGAAAACTAAAATTTTATGAAATTTATTTTTTCTTTCTGTCCTTATGCCAAAGGCTTGAGCGACAAGGCGAAAAAAAAGCAGTCAATCTTTTTTCTCCGCAGAGCAATTCTGCAAATGTGAAAATATTACACGTTGCATTCATGGGATGCGACCCCAACGGAATTAGTCAAGAATCCAGGAAGGTTTGTGCGCTATTATCCCCTCGATAGGCCTTAAGGTATTGTTTGATTGTCTTGAACACGCCAAAAAGATTAATATGGATTTATTACGTATAATCGACATGCCTAAGGAACCTGGACTTCGTAATTTTTAAAAATCGCCTTTTCCTAATGATTATAAATCTGCAGATTTGTGTGTAAACCAAATTCTACCTGATGCAAATTATTTCTGTGTCATTAGCGTGGAAGGTTATTGCGTGTGGAACTCAAAGCAGGCCACATTGTAGAGAGTACTAAGTACTGAAATGAATAGACCTCTAGCACCATAAGCCGACGTATTAAAGAGATAGCATCTGGGCCAGAAAGCCTCCCACAGCACGGCCAGCTCATAATGTGGCTGAAGAGCTTTCTTCCAAATACTGGATTGTAATGCAAGTGGTTGTAGGCCCGTGCCTAATGAAACACGCGAATCCGGAACCGACTTCTTTAACCTCAACCACTGCAACAAATATTGTGGCTGTTTTAAGACAAACCCATTGCGTTAATGCCTCTGGCAAAAATGCTATTGAACTCCGTTCGGCAAACAAATCCCGGAAACAAAGAAGCATAGCTTGGCCGAAAGGGACATAACCATGAAGAAAAAACAGGCAGAAATGCTGAACAGGGAGTTGGGGATGTGGGCTAAAGGAATATAAACAGAAGAAGGACTGTTAGCATGTCCGGTTTATCACCATCATTACAGAGCAATACCTGGTGATACTCGGCCGGAAGTGCATTCTCATTAAATCTCCCTTGAAATCGTTTGTCCACACTTTCTATACAGGATATAGAATGTTTGCAAAGATTAGTTTGCGTTTTGTTGCCATTTACTAGACGTGTGGAAGTCATTCAAACTCATTCAACTCGTCTCGTTGTGTCTGGCATTAATCGGATAGTATAATGTTTCCGGTAATCAAAGTGAGCAAAAAGACTTTAAAGTATCTCTTCACTCATTTTTAATGTGTGTCCTTTGAGAAATCTGAGAAAATCAAATGTGAGTTTACAATCGTATGGCGAATATACTCGATGTAATCATGGGAGTCATCGGTGGTGCGTAAGTAAGGTAATTTTCGAACATACAATTTTTAAGTGCAAAACGTAGGTCACTTTCACAAAACGCCACTTTGCAGAATGCAATGTAAAAGACCGCAGTATAAAGAGCACAGCCTGAACAGAGACGAGAGTGTGATAGCCTATCAACTGGTGGTCCGTATCATATGAAATACGTCAGTTTACCTTAATTAGGCTTACATTTTAACTCATCATATAAATGCTTAAAGGGTAGCAATTTATATGCCCCTAGCAACATGGATTACGCGGAATTAAGTAAAAACATGAATGATATAACTGCAACTCATCAACTCATCAAGACTGGACTATAATTACTCAAAATGCTGTGTTGTTAAAAAAAATATAAAAATGTGAAAACAATGCTAAGGGGCAAAGACCTTATGCATGCTTGTTCCAACAACAGAATCCCGGTTTATGTAGGAATACGATGTATTTATTTATTATTTCATTGGTGTCATACTCCGTATCTAGGAATATTTTATTTATACCACCGCGGCCAGGAAACCGGACATGCAGAACTGGCCTTAGCACGTTGGACTGGAGAGGAAGCCAGCAAGATCAGGACTCACATCGACTGTATGTGTACATACAGAATACGGTATACAAGACCGTAACATAGACAGTAAAACAAAGAGCAGTGATTAACCAACAGAATGCTTGGTATGTAGTTTAATGAAAATTGTCCTAAGTAATACGTTTACATCAATGAAATATTTCTTGAGAGTGCAACCAAAACTGTAGTGACCGAAATCCGAATATAACAATGCGTTTGATACTACAGTCTGAGACAGCTCTGATGACACTCACCTCGAACAGCACGAAGACGAATGAAGCGACAATCATTCATTAAATACAATGCAGAATCTGATATATATATATATCAGATGAAATATATATGAAATATTAATTTATTAATAGAGAAGAAGGTTTGCAGGTGAGTTGGAGGAATAACCCATAAATACCAAATCCTAGAAATTCAGAAGTGTTTATTATGTACCATCTAAGTGGAGGTGTTTGTCTTCTTCTTTGTGAGTTATACATGCATAATAAGTCATATAAAGTATCCACACCACAATATTCAGAGCAAACAGATCGGTGTGCATCTTCAGAATAAGGGCCTAAGATGAACATTTTAACAAACACAGTGGAACAACCAATGTATTGCCCGCGGTTTCACGTCCCTGAGAAAGTTTCTTCTAAGAAAATAATCAAGCAGTCCAAGCGTAAAATACGCAAAAAAACATGGTCAAACACAGAATGTCATAGGCGTCGGAAGGGGTGGGGGGGGCGTGCAGAGGGAGCAGTCGCCACAATCCCCCCTCTCCATCCCCCTTTGGCCGTTGGTGACATTTTCAGTTCTTCACTTAAGTGCCTTAATATTGATCAGTCCGTCCCTAGACATCTGCCTGCGCATGGCTTCCGGGGACTAGTCGGCCCCTGGACCCTCTCCTAAAATTGGCTGTGATAATCGATCTACCTCCCACTCCCACCCCTCATTGCCACACCTTCCTACACCTATGTCCGAGTCTTAGGTCCTTACTAAGTATTACGCACTCGGCTAATCCTCTAGTGGCTTCCTGTGGGCCCATATTTCACATAATCCAGTATTACTCGAATAAAGCTGGGTGATGTTACATGGAACACAGGAATGTCAGAAATGATTGGTAAAGGCGGAAGCTGGTCAGTTCAACAGCAGGAATAGACGAGAGATGGGAGATCTTTTTTCAATTACTTAAATCGTAAACAAAGACTTTCTGCTTTAGAAAAGAGAGGGAGATTTTTTATTCATCGGCATTTTTAATAAAGGATTCAATGTTTTGTAAACCACGGATCCTGGATAAGTTACATGAGCTTAAAATAACTTTGTATATTGATGGGTTGTCTTCAACGTGTTGTTTTCTGGAGTCCTGCTTAAAGCATGCCTTGTGCTTTGATTATATGATTGGGGGCCTCCGTGGCTCAGTCGGTTAGCGCTCTAACACAGCGCAACCGAAGCCTACTACCAATGCAGTCGTTGTGAGTCCAAGCCCAACTCATGTTGGTTTCCTCTCCGGCCGTACGTGGGAAGGTCTGCCAGCAACCTGCGGATGGCTGTGGGTTTCCCCACACCATAACCATCCTGATGTGACAGACACACCTTAATCACCCCCACCCCAAGGTGACAGACACACCTTAACCACACCATAACCACCCTGATGTCACAGACACACCATAACTACCCTAATGTCACAGACACACCATAACCACCCTGATGTCACAAATACACCATAACCATCCTGATGTCACAGACACACCATAAAAACCCAGAGATGACTGACACACCTTCATCACAGCATAACCACCCTAATGTCACATATACACCATAACCACCCTGAAGTGACAGACACAACATTACCACCCTGAAGTGACAGACACACCTTAACCACCCCGTGGTGACAAACAACCCCCGAGGTGACAGACACATCATAACCACCCTGATGTGACAGTCACAGCATAACCACTCCGAAGTGACAGACACTTCATAACCGCCGTAGGTTACATCGCTGTACTAAGCCGTCACGATCATCTGAAACTTGTCTTCTTGTTACTGACCATAGATTTAAATGTGATCTACACGAACAGGCATTCGTTCATCAGCCGTCAACCAAAATCGGCGTTCCCCTCAATAATTTCAAAATCACCAAAGGACTAAGAAAAAACATGAAATAAAAAAGATTAGGACGGATTTATAACAAGAGAGGCATTCAGAAGTTGTCAATGTTGACGGAAAAACGCAAGGAATGTTCTTATCAGATGAATAAAATCAGTATCGAAATCCTGTACACCGTTAGTTTATATGTTACCGTTCATTAAATATGTATTATAAGTATTCATATATCCAGTGTGACGATCTAATTCAACCCGTAGCCCCGGGTTAAGTGGAAATAATAGTTATGAAGTCCCAGAAATTCTGGACCCTCGTCCCGATTTACTGACAAGAGAGATGTTCCTATTGCAAAATTTAAGAAACGTAGAGTGAAGACGCTTGATGGCATATATTTTGACACTCTAGTGTTTGCAGTATTAAATTACGATGTTGGTTGATATCATCACACAACACACAGGATCTGAAAACGCCACATACTAGGCAGGGATAATTCACATTATGAAAACTGAAACTATCCCTTTTGTCGTAAAGTTGGCGTCACACGGTTGTGGTCTTTGTACCAGCACAAATCTTGGTAAACAGATATCTGCGCTTTATGTACAAGACGTTTGTGATGGTTTTAATGTGGCACATTATTACTGGTTCTTTGACGAACAAAACAGTCTGTGCGTCAGTCGTGCGGAGGATACTCTTTTATCTCTCCAGCTTAAAGTTACTCCCAACTAAACTCGCCATGTATGTATCCAGGCATGTTAATCACATGAAACCAAACTTGAAACTCCAGAGTTTCGGCATGATCGTTTCATCGACACCGCTTATCAGATCACGAATAACAGAGATAGGGTAATTAGAGATTTTCATGTTGCCTGATATATACGTTTAGAGCTTATTGCCCCTGTTGGTCAAAATGGTGGTTTTTAATCAGTATGTACAGATTTTCTTACACAGACAATGGCACAGAATGTCGTATCGTATGTAGACCTAGCAGTGGCAAACTGGAGCTTTTTTAAGGAAGCCTTATATAAACAGAGCATGAAAGGTCACACAAACTGTGACATGTATGAGAAAAGGTCACAATATCAGATCTTTAATACTTTCAACCACCAAATGGATACATGATTTCAGGGGTTATACATATTTCTATTCCAGAATTATTTGCTCCCCTTTAAACACGAAACTGTGCGGGTAAACGTTGTCAGAGATGTCACTGGTTTATTGGACAGTATGGAATATTGAAATGATTAATGGAACATACAATCGGATATTCGACTTAAAACAAGATGGTTAGTGGTCCTGGCAGCATAATGATATGCTTGGTAGGATGCATTACTACCAAACTATACCATAAATGCCATGGGAGGGTTATGAAATTTTTCTCCTAAAACATCTCATCTTGAGAGGTAAATATTAATGAGAAGAACCACATCGCTAACCGGATCAGTGTGTAAACTAGATTTTGACCTCTACGCTATAGCCTGCACTGTAATTCAGTCGCGCATTCTCGAGGCTTCAGTGTTTATAAGTTTCGTGTCATTGTGCATAGAGCGTACACTCTTAAAGGAGGTTACCAGTGTTATAAAAATGTTTATTACCAAACTGGAATTTTCTTTTCGTTAGCCTATAAATATGAGCGACGAAGTTACAGAAGTTTCGCAGTCATATTTACTTGAAGATTTCTTCGATTGTTGGAGCTAGTCCTTTGAACCATTCCACATTCGTCAAATTGTACTACATTTTTCTGTACGTACTACTTTGTGACCTTGTGTTTCGCCACTTGCTGTTTTTTCTGAGAAGTTATCTTGTAGCTTACACTCCGTCCTGTGAGGTGCACCTGGACGGGCAATTGGATAAAAACCATCGTCGGCGTGCCGGGCCTACTGCCTTTCGTCACTTGGATTCAAGAATTCTGGAGAACTGTACATTTTACACTTACTGACTTGCCTTTGGAAGCTTGATATTCCATCAGGACTTGGAGGGTTATTCTTAAGAAACTGTATTTGTAATTATCTGTATTGTTCTTGTATAGTGTTGTAAGTTTTAGTCTTTCTTTATTTTGTTCAATTATATATATTGAACTTGTCCAAGCGTTTTCGGGTTTCTTTGTGCAATCTTGTGTAAGGTCCATCGCTGTCTGAGAGTTAAATAAGCCATTTGTTTATCATTTATCCTCTCAGATTAATGGTACCCTTAGAATATCAAAAAGCCTATGGAAAGATTATTGGTTCACTTATTTCTATTATTTTGATCTAAATAGGATGTAAATTAAACAATACAGGCGTCTATGGACGTATTGACCTCAGAATCTTTCGTGCTGAGTAATCTCAGAAGGAATTATGAAAATGTTTCAGATTGGACACAGATCTTTGCACTTTACATAAAAGACATGCCTGCAGTAATACATATTTGTGCTGTTTTTGTTGTTGTTGTTGTTTTTATTATTTAATTGGGCACATTTCTTCTCGTCATTTGGTGGTTGTGTGCCAGTCATGAGAATAGTACTAGAACGGCTTTGTTTATATGCCGGTTTTTACTTGACATCTTTGAGACGCATTCAGAATTTGAGTTGGATAACATAAGCCGGTTAGATAACATAACGAAGGATATGTAGATAACAATACGTTTTTACTTGTGCTACGTTTTTCTGTTCCAAAATTGTCAGTGGGAAACTTTATGGGCTAAAGTCACTCGGGCCTGAGCTATGTAGGCCATTGTCCATTCCTGTCTTTGCAGTGACATTTTGTAAATGAACTGGTTATGTAGTATTCATGCCTTTGCAAGAGAACAAAGGTCAGTTGAATTTTACCCTGTAGCTGACATTGTGCGGAAAAAAATATCTCATTACATCATCTGCCTGGAAGATGAGGGGAAATATGGTATGATAAACATTCAATACCATCAAGCGAATGTGTGCGTAAAGACTGTCGTTTTTCGACCTGGCAGTTCCATCAACATCGATTCTTGGCAGAGGACCGATAACAGAGATAAAGCCATTAGAGCCATTGTATTTCCTGAAATGTATATGCGATTGGGATGATTGTCCCTTTATTAGTATATATACAGATTTTCTAACATGGACAATAGCACGGAAATATTGTGTATACATAGTTTTAGTGAACCGGAGTTTTTTTTAGAAGCGTTATATAAACAAAGAACGAAAGGTCACACAAACTGTGACATGGATGAGAAAAGGTTATGATATCAGTTGTTCCGTAATTGTAACAAATAAACTGGCCTCTGAAATTCAGCGGCTTTTAGTATTTTTTATTTCTTCCTCTGAAACATGAAACTGTATACAAACCTTGTCAGAGATATCAGTAGGTACTGCTGGACAGGATAGCATGCATTAGTACAAAACTACACACTGCTGATAGATTCTCTTCCAAACTTAAACCCATGCTTATGAAAACATAATCTGAAGATAACCATTGTCTAAACCATTATGAAAGCGTCAATAATACATCATTCATGCGAAGGAAAGATGATTAAGTTCTATTCAGAAACCTGTCAATCTTCAAAAGTTAATATCAAATGCAAAGCGGTGACATCGTGTTTAATGAGGAGAGGAGCTGTTGTGTTCCAGAATGGAGAATGCTTGGGGAATACAACATTCGGCCAGAAATTCCTGAATCCAGGGACGGTTCCACTAAAGGACAAACTGCACTGTGGGGCAGTTATAATTAGTTTGATATTTTAAAGACCCTCAGCAAATCTTTCATATACGATTTGATTTGTTCTCTAATTGGCAGCAGTGCTGTTGCAGAACACGGGTAGCTATCAGACCTGAAGTGAGCCATAATTTTAAAAACTCACGTATTAAGAGGTAATAGCCGACTTAAGCTCATTATCCTACATTACAGGCGGCTTTGGACATTATCCCTTTCAAAATGCGCCATGATCCATTTCAAATTGGAAACATACCTCATGTCATATGTAACCAGAAATCTATGAATAAAGGCGTTGCAATCGTTGAGATTTAATGGAGCATGCTTTTACTCCTAATCTGCCGGGAAAATTCCATATTTTATAAGGAAAATGATTGTGCGTCGGTCCTCAAGAGGACATCGTAATGTTGTTTATGTGGGTGGCATTTTCTGGCACCATTCCAACCTGAAGTTTCACGAACCTGAAGTGTGTACTCCATTATTCATTTCTGCATGCCTTTGCGATGACGGTTGTGGAACGTTGTGATACTGTAGTGATCTTGCCTGGTCAATTCACATTAGAATCTAGTCGGCACTGGCCGGTAAAAATTATCGCCATACAGCATTCTGATCACCTGTGGTCGGTAAGGCTAAATTGATTTGAACCATTGTACTTCCTATTGTCGTGTATGTACGTTTCAGATATAATTGTCCCTATCAGCCATAATGTTGTAGTTTTGCCATAATGTGCATCTCTTTAGCATGGACAATGGCATTAAAATCTTGTAACTGTCTAGCAGTAGCTGATTGGAATTTATTTCAGGGAGACTCATGTGAAAAAGCGCACGAGATAAAACAAACTGTGACTGGAATGATTAAAGGTCACGACATTAGCTTTTTCATACTTGT
The DNA here is from genome assembly GCA_016165875.1 of Acanthopleura granulata. Taxonomy (NCBI): domain Eukaryota; kingdom Metazoa; phylum Mollusca; class Polyplacophora; order Chitonida; family Chitonidae; genus Acanthopleura; species Acanthopleura granulata. Next base: position 10,202,403 of record JABBOT010000003.1, on the reverse strand, counting down.
AACAACCAAATGGATCTCAGATCCGTACCAGGCTATTTTTATACAAAATTCATTTCCTCTCCTTAAAACCCGAAACGGAGTGTCCAAACCCTGTCAGAGACGTCGCCTAATTTTTTGGATAATCCGGAAGTGATTTATGGAGAATCCGAAAGAACGTTGAAGACAAGCTTAATAGTTCTGCTGGAAATAATGCTGTGCGGAGAAGGGTGCATGGTAATAGAAACCACACACGGTTGAAAGATCCCCTTGCAATTTTTTTTATTTCAGTCTGAAGCTAACCGTTATCTCATGCAGTGATCACAGGATACGACTTGTCTTATCCAACTGGTCGAATTCGACAAGTGAAATTATAACAGAACTAGAAGCTGATTGGTTTAAAAGGGGTCTAGTTATTGTGCAGTGCAAGTGCAGGATCATAAAGTATACGCAGAAGTCTATTGGTTAATAGACTTCTGGTATACGATGGTCTTAAAAGTTTTCTTTAAAACGTTGTAAGAAACATCCAGCCTGTTGAGGCTGAAGAGGATCATTTGTTGACCGTAGGTGGGCTAGGCTATATGAACAAGTACACATGTAATAATGCATGCTGCATCTGTGTCTTTCACCGCCCCCCCCCCCGCCCCCCCCCAAATAATAGTTACACATACAGAGATATCAATGTGAAATTCCAGGATTTTTTAATGACGAAATCTTAATTTTATAGTAGGACTTTATCATGCATTTACTTCTAAAGTATCCAATTTTTAAATCGTGATAATCACAATGACCCAGGATCCTCTCATCTGTGTGAATGCTGTCAGTTCACGTCGAGCTCTACCCAACGTAGGTTTACTTCCTCTCAGTCAGAAGCAATAAAGTTTGCCTGCAACATCCCCATGGCTGTGGGTTTCCTCTGGACTATGTCCGGTTACTTTCAACAATTATTTAATGTTGGCCTTTGTCAGTAAGTGAAATATTCCTGAGTACGATGTATAAACCTTTCAATTAATAAATATTCTTTTTTAAGGTATTTTCCTATTGACCTGTAATAGCTTTAATTTAATCCAACTTCTTTAATTTATATATATTCATTTTCTAGTTCATTTAACCCAAGAAAAAAAACACACTTTTTTTATTTTGACCTTCTCAGTTTTATATCTGCTTTTCGTCCTCTTCATATCCTGCTTTCATGTTACATTTTAAATCCATCATGAAAATGGCTGTGTTTATTCGAAAGCAAAAAAAAATCAGCAGTAGAAATGTACTTTAATTTGCATCATCATGAATATTCTCTTTGTCCTCTTTATACGCCATTCAAACAGTAGATTTGAACAAATTGCTTGTCTCGCTTTTTCCCCAACTATATAAACTCTACTTCTGTCACTTCCACATAGCTTAACTTTGTTTTAACCATTGGTTTTTTTCAACTGAGTGATTTTTACACTGTATGCTACCAAGGCTAATGAATAGAAGGTAAGGCAAGACCCCATAGCAATTTATATTGACCTGTTTTGTTGCTAGAGCCAAAGTAACATGTGTAGGCCTATGTGTGGTGTAGCTGGGTAACGGAAATTGGGCTATGTATATTGCGACAACGACAACGATGAATCGATCGAAAATCGTTTATAATTTGTTTTGAAAGGTTTAGCTCCACGAATTGAATTTCTCACGTTTGAATTTCAAAGGAATGATATACTCGTCGCAGAATTACAATCTTCAAGGAGTTTCCTGGGTTGTTTTTTTTTTTTTTTTTTGGTCCAAAAATGTCCTCAGAAGTCGTGTAAAGATAAGTTTGAGTCGGTCCGAATTTATCGAGTGGGTCGTGTCGCCAGCAACAAACATACTAGGCTTACTTGCCCAAGTAGAAGAAAGCCTTTCAGTGATGCTGAAATAGACCGCGGCAATACACACTAAAACTGGAACTACTTCGGTAAAGGCGATGCGATTCGTCGACGGCTTGATTCGACAATCACATCTTGAACACATTGCATATAGGCCTATCACTATGCAGTTGTGCCATACAGATAATAGATGCCTTGGCCAGATAATTAAGTTCTTTTTGTACATCATATAATCACCAAACTTTATGTGAAACGATCGACGGTAATGTAAGTGGTTGAGATATTAATTAAACTAGTTTAACTTAATTTAGTGATAAACAGTATTATTACCTAGCTGGAAATAAGCGTGGTTTTTGCCAACACCTGTAGGCTACATATAGTCGATGCTTAAAACAAGTACTGGCACTGCGGAGTTGCTCCGGGGGCTGGGGCGGCTTGAGTTGTCCCTCTCCTCAGGATTATTCTCCTCTATCTAGGGGGCCTCCGTGGCTCAGTTGGTTAGCGCGCTAGCGCAGCGCAATGACCCAGATAGCCTCCCACCAAGGCGGTCGCTGTGAGTTCGTCCAGCCCATGCTGGCTTCCTGGGATGAACCAGGGCTTTTCTCGCCGCACCATACTAAATCAGAACAACGTGTTATAAGCGATCTATTGCAGAGTATATCGTTTATCATCGATGCCAGAATTGTCGCTGTATGTTATTTCATCGTCAAATACTAAGTAACATTGCAAGCTAAACCTTGTTTAGTCTCTTTAAAGGTTGAATTCAGTGGCTTTAATTGGAGTCAGGCTAAGGGCGCGTCGTGTGGTGGAAAGGAAGATGGCTGCATACCACGTGGTATCTGTACCGTCCAGGCAGAAAGTCGGGTTTCCCCTAGGCCTTTTTCACGTGGTAAGAAATCAAACCCTACACCGTCAGTGAAATCGAGTTCCAAGGGGGTGCCTAGGATGTGGGCAGATGTCTTGTTTTGGGGGGATGACACGGGCGCCGATTTCCTAGAGGCAGTGAGACTGTCCCTGTGGCTGGTTCAAATGGAACTACAACTCCAGCTACCAACTGCCGCGGCAGCTCACGCCATAGGGTGAGTATGACACTAGTTTGACGAGTGACGTCAATCTAGACTATAATATTTTACCTCCAGCAGTCTCTACATCCTCTCCTGACCCTATAGTCATTGTCTGTGGCACATTCGGGGCCAAGTTACCAAGGATTTTCAAGGAAAGAATATGAAGAGGTTAGTTTATAGAGGCGGGTCTCTTTACTGCTGTAGTAATTGAAAAATTCTCTCATAGGGCCTTGGAATTGATACAGTATATGCACACCATCGGGTTGGCAGCAGTGGTCTGACTTGTATGGTACCAGGGTTGTAAAAATACCATAGACGAAAGTACAGATAATATGTGCAATGATAAATCACTTCCTCTCAGTTAAGAAAGTTCAATTAAAACAGTTACCGTCCTTTGTCGGGTCACTTAATTTCTCCCGCAGGGCCGTGACACCACGTACGGTATTTTGCAACGCTGGGTACTGACCAACCTCATTATCACATAAGGGTAATTGAAGCAATGAAACTCGATGTTGGGATTTGACTTGAATCTTTTCGTAACTTCAATGGAGTGACAGTTTTCAGAGACCAGTAGTGGTTAACAAGTGGCCAACTAGAAGTACACCGATAGTCCGTGTGCTTATGGAATGGGTTTTGGGGTATTCTTACAAGGGAAGTAGGCGTGTGGTATTTGGACATCACATTGGCATACCGCTGATCTTACAAAGGACATGAACCTTCTCGATTTTTTCCCAATTTACGCAGCCTTGCTATCTGGTTGAAGGGATGCTTTAGCACAAAATGGCAGTCTTTGACTGTGACAACATGGCAGATGTATATATTCTAAATTCGCTCCCACGTAAGTCAGGAGAAGTTATGATGTTGGTCAGGAAGTTCCTAATCTCCTGTTTAAAATCAAATGTGCTTATGAAAGGCGAGCATGTCCCAGTTTACTCGAATTCTATTTCCCGGGGCCAGTGGCACAGGTTCAAACAGCTGACTTCCTCGGCATACGAAAAGGCAAGGGGGCCAATTTCTGAACAATTGTGACTGTGGAATAAATTGACCAACATATGTGTTTATACCCCAATGTTACATCTGACAGAGGCCAGAAATTGTAGTACTGACTTCCTGGTGTGTTTAGATGCGAATTCAGTCAGAAAACCTTTCTGTACTACCGTTCCTGTCAAAATCGCAATGGTGCAAAGATGTATGCAAAGCTAATTATGTATATATCTGGTTTCTTTACTTAAACATCACATTCAAGCTTTTTCTCCTTATGTGATGACAGCCATATTTGTAAGTGAAACAAAATCATCTTTGGCATATTTTCTCCCGTGTGACAAACGTTGTACTGTGATTTGAGAAGCGCTCTGTTTTACGCCCAAAAGAAAGGTCTACGTAGACAGCTTTTGTTATCTAAGTCGAAAGAACAAAGTGAGTGGGAGAATCTTCAGAGTCTTTTTCCAGAATGCCTAACGTTTAATCAAAATATCTATATATCTGAGTGCGCAGGATAATGATAAGACCAAAAGTCATTTCTCTCTTAAAGGGAGACTTACCTATATTAAGGATGACCGCTTTAAAATTCAGTCTTTAAAAGTATGTTTTCTTAATCCATGTTTTCCGAAGCCAACTGTGGACCATTTTTTATTTTTAGTGCTTTGATGGCATCATAATAAGGCACTATAAATTTGCGAAAACTTTATCATTGGAAATTTATGGCAAGTGTATGATTTAGAACTTGCAGAACTTGACTCCCGTGGGCGATTTCTCTTTCAAGTGGTACATGTCTTTTCTTGATAAGGATTTCTGAGTCAGATGTAAAATGCTTTTATATCAGGATGTAACATTTTTCATAAAAAAATCTTGCATACACTGTACAATACAGGTTTATCATTGTACTCACTTTAAAGTAATGAGTACACTACTTTTTGTATAATGGCAAACCACGATGGCGTACAGTACAACTATCCTCCGTGGTAACACGGCACACCCTGACAACACAGCCTGTGTTGACTGGATGACCGGACCGGACTGGGTAGTGAATGGTTGTGTGTGGTCGAGTCAAGGAGTCATCCAGAATGGTAATGAGTGACAGACAGCGCTGATAGGTACCCAGAACTAGACACAAAATACTATGTACCTTAAACTTCTGATTTGTCATGTCGTGTTTTTTTGTTTTTTTTTTATTTTGTTTTCTATTATTATTATTGATTTGATTTTTGTTTTACGACATTCTCAAGAATATTTCACTTATACGACGGCGGCCACATTGATACTAAAGTGGTGTGGTGTGAGCATTTTTGTCTTCTGTTATGGAGATTAAGATAGGTAATCTTTCAGAGTCTGTGCAGTAACTACAGTTTCTTGAAGAGAGATTTCATTTAAAAATGGGTAGCCTTCGTGTGCATCCTTCGTTGTCTCCAAACTTACAGATCACATGCAATTCTACTCGGCGTAAGTTTATTGTGACTAGGTGAGGCATCTGGCAGATGTGGTAGTGAGATCCAGATTATTCGAGATTATGACGCCGGGACCAAGAGGTCTGCGGCTGCCATTAGGACACTGATTGTTTATTATTCCAGACATCTCGACATAAAAAAGGGGGCTACACTCTTTTGTCAAATCCATGTCAAGACCATGTGCTATGTCTTTACTTTCCAAGTTAAGATGATGATGCAATTATTTCATCAAACGGTCCACTGGTGAGTTCGATGTCAAGCCGGAAACATATTCTATGTTTATGTATATTTTAACAAGTATAAATCAGTAAGCCAGTGTTGGATGTTGGTGTTTCGGCTGTTACTGGACAAAAGTCACTGTCGAATAAATGGACGAGCGTATGGATTTACTCCCCAGTGTTACAACTGCCAGAGGTCCAGACATTGTGCCAAGGTCGTGAATCCGATCTGAAGAAAAGTAGTTTATATATAGTAACGGAAAGCCATTTAATACAGAATAGTCACGAAATGTTTATGCCCCAAATTTCCAGAAATATGAAGGAAAACATTACCAGAACCTAAGTTATTGGTCTGGAGAGTCGGACGGGAAACTATACACCAATAAAACAAATGATAAATGCTGTTATCCGGCTCCATTTACACGAGGATGTAAATCGCCCGAGTGATTGCTCAGAATCCTTGACGCTCTTGCGTGCTAAGGGAACTAGTTCCACTGCGTGCAAGAAGCGCTATTGTCTTTGTGTGCTTTTGTCGATCCTTATCATTTCGACCAGTCATAATGTATGCCATTCTTTATGTACCAAATGCCATTTGCGATTGCTTGGCAGAGTGATTTGTTTGACATGACATCGTTGAATTGACAGAGAAAGCCCTGTTTTGGCGAACATTTGGCGTGGTTATCAAAACTGCATTATAAAAGTTATTACATAGATTCCTCAAAGTGTGAGAACAGCTGACAGAAAGAGCCCTTTTATCCACACACAAAACTTTATACACCAAATATTCTGACAACGTTGTCCAGAAAGTATATTAACTGTTCAGCAAACGTTCGGAACAGAACAGTTTAAAACAATTCAGTCTACCATATTTAGAAATTATCTATTGGTATTTTACGCCGTATTTAAGAGTATTTGACTTACACGACGCTGGCCAGCGTTTTCATAAGAGGAATCCGGGTAGACCCCGAGGAAAACGACCTTCCGAGAGGTCAATATTTAGAAGACACCTAAACTGTTTCCCCGATCTTGTGCAGAACTGTTCACGTTAGCTGAACAGCAACAAATGTACAGTCGAAGTTACGAAGAACGTGAAGCAACTCTTCCATCGACGTTATCAACTATTTGAAACAAAGCTCAATCCAAGTTATCCACAGCATTTACATTTTACAGGTTTACACACAACGTATTTCTGCTCAGATTGTGACTCAATAGATTATAAACAGCAATAATGTAGTTCTTTTCTTGAAGATCGGAAATGCTCTCCTTACGGTGAATGGTTACCTTGTCAGTTGACAGGTCATTGATACGCGATGTATCGTTCAATATACAGAGCCGATAAGGATTTGCATGTTATCACACTGTGTATAAATACTGAGAAAACGTTCCTTGCTTTTTATTACACAGAACATTTCACCCATACTGTTGAGAACACGAAAGGTTGCTGACAGGCAGCTTTCACCAAATGTACTGTAACGATTCTGTCTGAACTGAACATGTCTATTGCCAGCAGTTCATCCATTGCTTGTTATTAGATACATGTTGCAGTTCTAACAGTTTCTTCCCAAGTTTAGGTCAGCTTACTTTGCTTCAAGTTTTATCTACTTTATTGACAGGTATGGAGATTAAAGGTATAACACATTTCCTGAGTGAACCTCAACATTTTTGAATAGCCAAACTCTTACAATGTACAAATTAAAATGCCGGTAAGTCGGCTCTAGGTAGATTCGAACTCACAGTCTTATAACCCACACGCTGTCGCGCTCAAAGGGCTGCTATTCAGACACTAACAATGAATATACCCTTGAGTTTTCTTCAAGAGTATTGGTATTTCTAACTGTACCAGACATTGTGCAATGAAAAAAAATGTTAAGTACTAATTTCCAGACATAGCAATCACATCTGGAACGACGTTCTAGGCTGTCTTCCTGTGGGGGGGCTAGACATAAAGTTTTGCATGATATATGAACTCAGTAGTCGAAATATTTCCCCTGAGACCCTTTTCATCCTGGAAAATCGCCATGTTCATTAACAAAACGGGCCGAAATTGGTCTGTCACTGTGTGTATGTAAAGCGTCGCCACGATTCTCTCTCTTGTCTGAAATAATTTGTCAACAGAGCATCATGATACTGAGGTGGGCATTACAATGGAACATATCCACCCAAATGAAATGGCCAGCTGAGGTGCTAACTCAGAACTGTTATAAATCGACCGGCTTCCGTGACTGAAACACATCTTGATTTATGCAAACACTTGCCTGACCTGATGCTTACACGTAAATTTGTTTATTTTGCTGAATCATACAGCACCCTATGGGAGTTTTCCCAGCGGTACATAAAACAATGGCGAGAGGGCAAAACTTTTCTTTCAGGATGGAAACGGTTTTCTCCAAGGATACAAAGCTTTTCTCTAAGGTATATAGATTTCTCCACGTTGGAGACCACATCTTTCCAGTGCAAAAAAACACCTCACCACGAGCAATTACGGTTCAGTATTTTCCCCAATAAGGCTCTTATTCCAAAAATCTTATGCTAGAATTATTGAAACGTTCGTCAAATATGAACCTACTTCTTTGTGTAACATTATTGCAGGCACTTCTAGATAATTCATATGGTAGGCAAACAAGTCCAGTAGTTCTTTATATGAATTTTCCATTAGTCCTTATAATACATTACCCTGTATTCTAGAGTAAGTAAAAGTACACCATGAAGAAGTGTGTGCGCATGTCAGCTGATCGTAAAACAGGGCAAATGTACATGTACTCCTTGACAGCTCATTAACATGGCGGCTGTGTAGTGGAACTTGTTTCAAATTCGGCCTGACACCAGGAATCATTGTCTTCGCCTTCAAAACAGGGAGTCTTTTCCAATGAGGGAATCGTTTCATCGTCCAGGCTACAGAGGGTTGGACAATTGACGGTCGGGCGATGACTTACGTGATGAAAGTTCTCACGCCTTCGCCCACAGGTCAACGAATTACCTCTGCTCATCTTCAAACCTCCGCGACAGAGTAATACACCACAGCACGAGTGCGCATGACCACACGACAAATCGGAGCAGCCATCTCAGTCAGGCGTTTCATTCCAAGAATAGTGCTACTATCCTAGTGCTAGCCGTCAACATAATTCCTAATAGTTGGGCTTTGGCACCAGATAAAACCAGAGTCTTGAATTATTTGTAAGGAAGGCTAGATATCAATCACACAAAAACATTCACAAATGAAAGCCAGCTAGCCTCCGGTTATTCATTCGGAATTGAGACACAATGTGTAAGCCTATTCTCGTGTATTATGCTTCCCCTGTGTTGCCAGTCTACGACATTAAACTTTTGTAATCAGCTATATTAAGATCTAACTTTCCAACAAATTTCCTGTGTGAGATAGTAGCAGATAAGACAAATATTTCTGGAGCATGTCTTGTATAATAATCCTCTGTATAACTTGTCTTCGGTGGAAGTATAATGAATGATTTATTAGGGATCATCGCAACATCTGCTGTGTTTCAGCCAAATTGGGGCGACAGTGAAAGTAAAATTGCTAGTTATAAGCCTGGTACCATTTATCGATATTCACACCATGTAGAAATATAAACCTAGGCTTTCAATACCATACTTTGAGTTAATTTATTTTTAATATTATCTCATTCAAGGGCAGTTAGGTTTCCTCGGCTGACGAACCATTCTTGTTGACTCGATGTTACAATCCGGGCATTCTGGTTTCCTCCACTCATAACCCTCACCCTCGCCATATAACGGGAAAATACTAACAGTGCGATAAACACCCATCAGTCAATCCACCATACCCTACAACCAGCGTATAAGCCGTGCCACATATAATCAGCCTAATGCAGTGTGTAGCAACCCACATTTGAACAAACTACATCACAATAGCAAGCTAACCAACACACATAAGGTACAACACTGTACGTCATACTGGGTGGTAACTGGGTACAACTGATCACGAAACAGAACTTGATGTTGATCTCTACAAGTCTGTCTGATTCCTCAAGCTTTGGTGCGTCCAGTTCGCCATCCATCTTCATTTCGCCAAGATCGCAAACAAAATCTCAATGATGACGCTGGCCCCATACAGCATACAGCTATACCGGCTCAGTCAGGGACTGTACACAGGCTAAGATGTCCTCCAGAAGATTCGCCATATCACATGTCCAGTGGATACAATACCTGTATGTATCATACATGATACAGAAGTATTGCATAGAAATAAGACAGATAATCTATTTCGTCCTTATTCCAGTTACTTTAATAAGCATTATCATAATGCAGTGAAATCATATTCCGTCTGTATACGACGTAACAACTCCTTCCAAATAAAGTTACAACGAATTCACTACAAAGAATTCAGTACAAAGTTGACCATAATGTTAAGTTTAAGCAGGACGCCGTTATGTAAAGCGAGCGTGAGCTAATAAAATTTTAACAGCCATATTAAGATATTATGTGCCACAAACAGCTTTCCGCACAGTCTCTCTAGAGAACGAAGTGACAAACCGGAAACACTTCTAACGATAGACTACTAGAACATGTCTAACGGACAGAGATCGGTCAGCGAGGTCTAAAAGCTGTAGGCAGGCCCATAAAGCTTGCCAAAAACACAACTGAGGACACTGAGATACAGGTCTCCTGTATTTGCAATATCCTACAAGAATATTTAGAAATTTTCAACCGTCTCTCTTCTGCATAACCATACGATAATGACCGAAGTACAACCAAGATCGCATCATTTCATGATGTTACACATCAAGATGTAGAATATGCCATCAACAGCTTTGTTTTCGACAATTTAGTCCGTGTCAGACAGTTCGCGCGCAGAAATATTTTCGCTTATATATACGAAAAATACTCCCATGTTCGAGCAAGCAACACTCGACTTGAAAATCATACAAGATGAATATCCATGTACATACAGTAGGAATTGTATAATAGGAAGTGAACCTGGCAATTCCAGACACTCACCACTTACAGCTGACACCACGGTAATAAGCTGTCAATGGTCACACGCTATCAGAATGTTATTCCTGGTTCTAAGGTTTTACATTCCTCAATTATTACCATTTTTTCGGTCAGCTGTAGTCAGATACAATGTAGAGACTAATGTTTAACTACAAACTACGTCCAATAACTCCCCAAATTCCCCGTCCAAACATCTTCATCACCCGAAGACATACGTCCTACAAGAAGTGTAAATTACCCAGGCAATAGCAGCCACACAAGTCTCATGGTTGTGAATAAATGGTTTTCTCAGATGATGGACATGCAATTTTTTTTTTACTTATTGGAATTTAAATGTTGATTTGAAAAGCATTTTTTTTTCGCTATCATAACCCAACAGAGCTATCAAATATTTTCACTAAAACTTTCAAACTGTAATGTACCATGGAAACCATCGGAATTCTAATGGAACATTAATATCATTAAACCCAACTCTAAATCATTGGACACAGACAGAAATAATTCTGCGAACTGTCATTTGCCATGGAAACTATCTAAATATCCACAAAACCAAATAGTCAGGTCCTAAAGAAATATCCAACTTCGTCATTAAGGAAACCACCGTTTCGGTTAGAGCTCCCGCCTCGGAGTCGGGAGATCCGTGGTCAATCTTAGGTCGGTTCGGTAAAAACGGTTCTTGTTGCTGCAGCAAGGAAACAGGGCTGGTTGACCCGTTGTTAGTATAATGAGTGACAGGTGGGATGTCATCCCTTTTGTCTTGGGCATGGTGATATATATATTTGATTGATTTATTTGATTGGTGTTTTACGCCGTACTCAAGAATACTACATTTAAACGACGGCGCCAGTATTATGGTGGGAGGAAACCGGACAGACCCCGGGAGAAACCCACGACCATCCGCAGGTTGCTGGCAGACCTTCCCACGTACGACCGGAGAGGAAGCCAGCATGAGCTGGTCTTGAACTCACAGCGACCTATTGGTGGGAGGTTACCCATGGAACTGTGTGCTGCGATAGCGAGCTAACCGACGATACACACACACACACACACACACAGACACACACACACACACACAAACCATACAAATTCGTCATGGATCGTTACCAGCCACCAGGCCTACATAAACCATACAATTTCGTCACGACACAATACAAGTCATAAGGCCCTTTAAAAGACGTTCAACTTCATCATAATACCTTGAACACCATGCAAGAGTTAGCTTCAGTGCGAAATACATGGGTCTAACGTTTACCTTTCAGCAGCTGGAATGTGTGCAAACCTCGCCATACTTATATTTATATTAAGCAAGAGATTCTTTTCCGTGGTCCCCGTGCCATGTATTCTACCCCTTCCCCCACCTCGCAAGACATCCATAACATATAGGCTTGACAAATCACATTCTAATGTGTCTTCGAGGTTGTAGCCATACAACTGCCTCAAAACTTGATTTTGATTTGAACTTGGTGCGTAGATTTAAAAACCTTCGCCGTCACTGTTAAATCAAATTTACATATAAGTCCTTGGACAGGGAATTTGCAATTCCTCATGCCCTCACAGTTCGTTGGGCCTTCCTGATGATAAGGTCCATAATCGGTTGACAACGCTCCTGAGACGTTTTGCGCAGACAAACATTCGAAGAAGGCTTTCAGTGACCAGCATGGTGCGCAGATCAAAAGTTCATCCATTACATGTCCAAAGTCGAGGGTTTAACCCTGCTAGGCATTCCGGTTTTTCTCCACTCATAAAGCTGTTCGTCATCGTATAAAGAGACAAAGTACTGAGAATGCAGTTAAATAACAATCAAATAAATAAATGATAAAGTAAACAAATCAATGCAATTCAGTTTTTTCACATATGTGAATTGAGGCATAGACTAAGAAACCCTATATGAGAATAAAAGGGACATGGAAGAAAAGTGGAAACCTGGAGGTATAAAAAAGAAAATTTCAAACTTCAACCTAGACAATTCTGACAGGTAGACGTCTTGAGACATAAAAACCAATTTTGCTGTCTGGAAAATATCCGACGTTCGAAAAAGCTTGAGCTTAAGGGCTACCCCGATAAAAGGCCAATATCCACGCCCGAGATCGATTCCACAAAACAATTAACACCACAAAACATTCGCAATTTCGCCTCCACGATTCTGTCCTTTCTTTGTGTGTTGGTTGGACGATATCGTGCCAGAAACACCTATAGTAGGGCGTCTACCCATGGAACTGTGGCTGAAATTCTCAGAAAAATAATAACTGGGTCAGCTCAGGATGTGTGCCATATAAAGGGTGCTGTAAGTCCCATAGATGCATCATATCCCGTAATGTACGCACACGATCACCGGCTGAAACAAACATTCATTCGGATATCAACTCAGCAGAGGAACATGTACATAAGAGTGTCCTGTATAATTATATAACTTATTTTATTCATTTTATTTATTTGATCCTTGCATTATTAATGGATTATATAACCCAGAGTGTTAAGTTACTGACGAACCTCCCCGCATGTGATGTAAAGATACGTACAAAGTATAACTTATTATCCCCACTAAAAACAACATATACTCATGTGACGAAAGGTAATCACAAGCAAAAGAGCATATTAAAAACAGTTATCTGATTGCCCATTTTAGTTATATAATGGAAGTCAGATCTATAGAGGAAACCGCCCAGGTATTACAGGAAATCGATCAGGGCCCAGAGGAAACAGCCCCTTTGCACGCAACTCCTGTAGCTGAACCGGGATCTAGATTTGAACTTTCATGGCAGGGCGAGGGCCCCATGACCAAGAATGTGGGGTGGATATATTAGGCATTCTACGCTATAACAGCCGTGCTACAACATGTAACTCTGGTATTTCAAACGTCCGCTGAGACTTTTCATAGGCCATTTCTGGTGACTAAAATTACAGTAGAAAGCCGGCCTTGGTTAATTATTAGCCGTATTCGGATTTTTAGTTATAAACATTCCCTCAGTGTTTGGTAGCTGAGGTACAGTAGCTGAACTATCCTGGGCCATAGGGGAGAATCCAGCGGCCGCCAAGGCCTCGGCAACTCTGCTATTTTAGAGACTCGGAGACGCCGTTTAGGCTAACATTAAAACAGAATTCGGGATAAGTTGCATATTTCTTTTTTCTTACTTTTCACAAATATTTTTAAGGCTTACTGGCTGCGGCAGCGCAGTTACTATCTTAGCCCGGTGGGCCGCCTATGCAGGCCACAGAAGCTATGGTATTTCAAATACACAGAGGCGTCTTTCATTGATTTCTTGTGACTAACACAACATCGGGCCGAAATAAACTGCATATTGGTTTTTCCTTCTTCTTATGTTTCTTTCATAATCAAGATTGGAAGATTTTACTCAGCGGCTTTTCCTAGCGCACTATATGTCCACTGTCATCTTTCTGTAAACTGCATGACCGTGCGTACGGAGCGTTCATGATGACAGTGCCTCGTTTAAGCTGTAGTTCCCGAGACGACGCATCGTGGAGAAAGATCGTTCATACTCTGAGCGATCCGTCTCTTAATATGCAGGCTAGGATCGGGACTGAACACCGGGCCTCCTGCACAGGAAATTCAAGCCACTTGACAAACATATGAGTTGGCTCTTATAGTCTGTCTTTTAACTTTTAACCCGTACGTGTAAAATCTGTCATATTGCCGCTAACAAAATTGCCTTTAGTTAGTGACCTGTAACACCTAGAGAGCTACACAATGATATGTTGGACTTCCATACTATTCCACAGAAAATGCAGTTAAAATACTTTTTTAATTCATAATGTTAAGTTTGTTTTCAACACCAAGAATTCAGTGTTCTTGACAAGATTATTATTATTATTCCAAAAACACTGGCAAGCTGGACAATGGGGTAGGAGAGTAATTTGTTTAACACAGCAGCAATCCATGGCATTAAAAAAAAATTCCAAACTGTAAACAAAACCTATCCTACTTCCTCCGGGAATGGAATACATTTGTTTGTTATATCAGAATATTCTAACATTTAAATCTAAAGTCATACTATCGCGAGATCACATAGGTACAAGAGATAAAATTTCATTCATGTATGTACATATGTATGTGTGCTTGGGGTTTTACGTCGAACTGAACAATTTGTCGGTCATATAACGAGGAGGAGTTCTTAGTATGTATATATATGTTCTTCTTGTGGCAGGGGGAATCCATGTCGCCTAAGTCCTGCTGCCGCTGGAACATCATGCCGAAAACACCAGATATGACACTCCACCTAGTCACATTATACTGACAACGGGCCGACCAGACCTGTTTCCTTGCTCTAACCTCTCAGTGATGAGCACCAAGCGAGGCAGCAACAAGTACCACTTTTAAGTTTATTTATTTATTTATTTGATTTGTGTCTTACGCCATACTCAAGAATATTTCACTTATATGACGACGGCCTGCAATATGGTGGGAGGAAACCGGGCAGAACCCGGGGGAAACCCACGGCCATCAGCATGTTGCTGGCAGACCTTCCCACGAACCATTTTTAAAGTCTTTGCTATGACCCGACCCAGGATTGATCCCGGATTTCCCGACCTCAAGACGGACTCTCTAGCCACCAGGTCACCAATTCATTATGAAAGTTATATTACACTAAAACTTGAAAACAATGTCAAACATGACAGTGTCAGAAATAGGGTTTAGAGGAAAGTCGATAATAGTTTACATTACTGGTGTCCCTCTCCGTTAACCATGCTGGACTCACCCGAGGCAATGAAGTCTTCGCCCCGATGACAAGCTTCAGGAGTTCAACATCATGAATTAGATAAAGTCTTCTAACTGCATTTTCCTTGCAAAAATACGGTCGTCCAACATATCATTGTGTAGAGATTCTCGTATAAACTAAAGGCAATTTTGGTAATGATCCGAGGTAAGTTTACATAAAGCGGCAAGTAGACAGCAAGTTAAAAGGAGCATACGTGTGTGTGTTTTGTTTAGACAGTTCAAGCTTTTATTTGTTTTCACGTATTATTCGTTCTTCAATACTTTTTTCTCTTTCTCCTCTTTTTTTTTTTGCTTTTCCGTCACTCAAAACGGTGGGTTGTTCACATCGGACGATTACCCCCATCCCCCTTGCTGGTGACACCCAAGGTTTAAGGTAGGCGTATGTTCAGTGACAAAAGTCAGTTTTGCTGGAGTCTGGAAAAGTCTGGAATATCAGACCGATCGAGGTAATGCGAGCCATCCAAAAACAAGGCAATAATCGTGTCGGAAGATAGATTCCACGAAAACAATTTACGAAAACAAAAATAGTGTCGGATAATGTCGTTCCCGAGATAGGCCTACATTAGGGGTTCACATCCGCAGAATTATAGCAAATGGGTCGGCTCAAACTGTGTGTCATGTAAAGGTTCCTGAAAGCTCCACGGATCTACATGTAATCTGTACCGAAATGAATTCAATTCACAAGCAAATGTGTCTTGTTTAAGCCAAATAAACAAACAAAAAATATACTCGGAAGATAATATATACACCAGCAAAACAAGACGAAAAACAAGAGGAAGTAAATAAAAGATAACAGGGTGAAAGGCAAAAGCAGAAAATGTAGCCGCCAGTGAGAAGAGGAAATCGGCCAAGAAGAAGAGAAAATCGGTCTGGCGGAGGAAATAGTAGGGCAGGCAGTAGAGGAAATCTTTCAAGGAGTAGAGGACCAGGGAGTAAATAAAATCGACCTGGCGCCAGGTTTGACGAAACGTTACACTCTTTTCGTAAACGGGTCCCAGGGTGTTCAGGAAATCGGCCAGGGAGTTTAGATGGAATCGACAAAAGAGTAGAGGAAACCGACCAGATAGTACAGGAAATCAGACCGGGAACAGAGGAAACCGGCCAGGGAGTGAAAGAAACCGGCCAGGGAGTAAAAGAGACCGGCCAGGGAGTAGAAGGAATTGGACAAGGAGTTGAGGAAATCGAGCAAGGAGTAAAAGAAACCGGCCAGAGATTAGGGAGGACAGGAAATCGGTCAAGGAGAACAGGAAATCGACTTGGGAGAAAGAATGACTGAATGGGTATATAGTTCACTCCCTCAAAAAAGTCGTCCATTAAACCTGCTTTTCGAGGGAAGACGGATTGTTTTTCCGTTGATTTAACAGATTAATCGCTCCTCGTAACAAATTATTCCATTCATGACAACGAACTAATCCCTATCAGGAAAAAATTATTGTGTTACATCAACGGAAAGACAATCCGTCATCACACCAATAACGGATTTAACGGAAGATTTTGCGCGTATACATGTACCAGGAACAGCCGTCGGGCACAGCCATACATAAAAAGATAAAAAAAATTGAAGAGTCTGATTGACATAAAAAAGTTAGTTTATTGCAGCAAAAATATATATATATACACACATATATGTCCATATATCACACAAATAAAAAAGTAAACCAAAATCATTGTCCAGATGTAATACATCTTTCACAAATTTGTTTAATCAAACAGAAATGGAATGTTTCCACCGTATACTACCTGTGTATGCCGATTGTTACAACTGACTTGATAATCTATCATGAACTGCTGACTTTAAAGACAAAAGTAAACAACCTTTATAATAAACAAACCAACCTAGTTATCTGCTCTTGATTCTCAGAGTCTTGTGTCAGAGTTGTATTTCTGTTGTATTTGATGTTTCTGTTTACCATATTTCAAAAAAACATTGTCATCATAAAAAGAAACTGCACCGTCAACGACATCATCATGCAAGTTCCGCCTTCGAGTTCCAGGACACCAGAACTAATCACGCCATAGTAAGGTCAATTTAAAAGACAACTTTTACAAATTCCATATAATGTCTCAAAAAGCAACAATTGTTCTAAGCCATACCAATTCTATCCATGAAACAGGCTCAATCATACTAACAACGGGCCTTATAAAATCTTCGAAATTTATCATCGAAATTCCAAACGAAGCCCTATCATTAAAGACTTGTTTATCTACAAAAGTCTATTTACAAATGACCAATCATAAAAGCTGAAATGTACATGTTTCAATCGTCATGACCACATTCACGTAGTACACTGAGGGTGATAATATGGCGCTACAAATACACCAGCTTTTTAGGTGTAATCCAGGTACACAGGACACATAATCAAGCATACACATACGAGTACATTCCATACCATATGTACCGCCATTGAATTGTTTTTCTTTTGAAAACATCTCGGGATGGCACACAAAGACTTTTTCATCCAAAGGTATTTGTTTTTAATTTTCCCAAGTCATGAAAACAAATCCACTGTCTTGAAAAAAACATACACGAGTGTGATTAGTCGGCCTTTGAAGTTAGAAGCGGAGATAAGCAAATACTGATAACACCAAACCTGCTTAACTGATATTTTTAAATCATGACAATGTCTATGTATTTACTTACGCAGTGATGTGTTTTTATGTTTTTACGTACGGACACCAGTCAACATGCATCATGGGAGTAGATCCCAGTCATGCCCATGTTTGGTTGGTGCATGAGGGAGGGTGGGGAGAGAGAAATGGTCTGTGAAAGTTACACCACTAATAACATGAACAGCAGCCTATCATTAAGCTGTTAATCTATGCTCTCAACTACATGTCATCTCGTAACCTCAATGAAGACGAGATTGCTGTTATGCCCTGTAATATATCAGGATAAATTTATCACAGCCATTACAAAACTATGCAACTTTATTTAATAATGCTGTCATAATGCTGACACACAATGCACTACACATGTGAGCATGTAGGTTGTAAAGACATATGCTCAAGTAAACTAACCCGGTGAGCAAAAATTATTATAATTTATTGTTTATTTATTTGTGCAGATATGGTAAATTTTACTCCATACCCACACCCATACAACTATGACCAGGTGGTTAATGAGGGGACAACTGCAGAAAGGTGCACACAGAAAGCCCACTCCACAAAGTGACCCACCTGGACACACTGATGTCAAGCTGCCGCAGGATTCAAGCACAAAAAGTCTGTGACCAAGTCTTTAGATCACCACCCAGTGTGGTCCTAGAGCCTTGCTTACGGAGTATGTTACTCATGCTACATCTATTTATTTATTTATATTTTTATTTGATTGGTGTTTTACGCCGTACTCAAGAATATTTCACTTATACTACGGCGGCTAGCATGATTGTGGGAGGAAACCGGGCAGACCCCAAGGGAAACTACGACCATCTGCAGGTTGCTGGCGGACGTATGGTCAGAGAGGAAGCCAGCATGGGCTTGCTACAGCTAACATGTGGAACAAATGACACACAGTCCCACTGTATATATACAATCAAATATACGTATTCTACTTTTCTGACAGAGAGCATAATAAGTGAACAATTGTTCCATAATTTCACACTTTTATTCCCTTCTACAATGTGATTATATTGTTTCTTCCTGCAGTACGTCACACTTGTACTGATTAATTATGTTTCATCCTATATGACTTCTGTATGACGTCACAGCCCCATTTCCTTCTGTACCATGTCACACTTCAGTTTCCTTCTGTATCATGTCACACTTCAGTTTCCTTATGTATTATGTCACACTTTAGTTTCTTTCTGTATCACACTTCAGTTTCCTTCTGCATCATGTCACACTTCAGTTTCCTTCTGTATTATGGCACACTTCAGTTTCTTTCTGTATCACACTTCAGTTTCCTTCTGTATCATGTCACACTTCAGTTTCCTTCTGTAGCATGTCACACTTCAGTCTCCTTCTGTAGCATGTCACACTTCAGTTTCTTTCTGTATCACACTTCAGTTTCCTTCTGCATCATGTCACACTTCAGTTTTCTTCTGTAGCATGTCACACTTCAGTTTCCTTCTGTACCACGTCACACTCCAGTTTACTTCTGAATTACATTACACTTCAGCATCCTTCTGTACATGAAACCTTCCAATTCCTACAGGGTTGTACCATGTCACACTTCTGTTTCCTTTTGTATGATGTCACACTCCAGTTTCCTTCTGTACATGAAACCTTCCATTTCCTACAGGGTTGTACCATGTCATACCACATGATGTATGAACATTGTTCTGACCTGTAATAAGCCACAGTTGTGTCTCCTTCTGCAAATGCTACCCCTTTCTCTCTTTTTGTCATACCATCCGCCAAACTTTCTAATTTATTGTGGAAGTAAGTCATGCTCTATAATTTCAATTTCACAAGATCACAGTGGAAAATGATGTGTTTTCAAAACTGTGTGACACCTAAAATTGCAAGTGGGATTCTTGCTCTGAATATACAGTTAATTATATAAAAAAAACCATAACCACTCATTGTAAACATGGTCACTTGCAATATGGAGCAATAGTCATCTGAGCATGGCGATGTATATATATATATGGCACAGTGTTCATATGTACAGCAATTTCTACAGAGCGCTGGGAATAAATCATGTCATCATTGCAAAAAATTGTTTCCTCTTTCAAAATAATAAGCATCCATATAATCTACACATGTGTTATTAAATTATACTTAACTCAGTCACATTGTTCGTACAGAAATGTACACATCACCATCAGCCATACAGAAATGTACACATCACCATTCATATATTTAAAGCGAAAATACAAACAACACAAAAAGGAAATGTAAAAGTAACTTTGCCACAAGTTTGGTTCTGTCAAATGTAACAATCTGCATCATTCATAAAATGATCAACGGGATGTGTGGGAAATTTATCAAATATTTCTACACATATCTCTTCCTGCTTGAACTAAGATTCAACACTTTCGTAATGAAAGAATTAAATTCCTCTTATTATATAGTTAGCACCATTAAAAACGCGCATGTAGCAAATGCTTGCACATTAACCAAATTAAAAATCAATTTGATATTTAGAGATGTATTCATAAATTTGTAGCTTATGTAATACCTCAAAAGTTACACTTTTTAAAAAAAAAATGAATCGATTATGACACGCAAACAATGGAATCAATTAATTAATCAAAACTGAAGTGACAACATTCAGTTATCGTGTGTTTTTAATGGCGTTAACTACTGTAAACACATACTGAAAGGCACATGAAAGATTCAGGATATCTCGATGAGAATCTAAATACAAGTTCCAGTACATATGCTTAGTTAGAAATTTACTTCCTCACTTACAATTAAGCCATAGGTTATATTCACATATAAGGCAAAATTAAGGCAGTCTGGCATACAGTAAGCCATTTAATACAGAACCTAGGCCACTGATTGTTTCAAACAGCACTGTGTTATTAGGTTTTAGAAAAACACAAAAAAGTTTAGCACCACAGAAAAAAATTTCTGGACAACAAAAACATAAAAAATAGATTTTATGCTAACAGAGAAACCCCTTAATTTGAATACCTTTATGATGGTATATAGAATTATCTCCCCTCCCATATCCATGTACATTGGCCACCGCGAGTCTTTCATGGCGTAAAACCACGCAGGCTTCCTCATTCCCAGGTTGAACTTTATAATGGGAGCAAACATGGATACTTGGTGCAAACATGAAAGAAAAAAAAAAAAAAAAGCAAAAAAAAAACAACAGAAGTTAGAAATACTCATTGGTACGTCCAGGTGTGGGTTGACCTCCAGCGAATGAGGGATTATCATGGCCTGATACACTGGGAGATCGGAAGGCCGTCAGAGGTTTGCTAGGATCATCCATCTGTAAGAAAAACATAACTATAAATATCTTGGGTGATTTAAAAAGAATCTAGCACAAGTGGTTGTCGTATATGAAAGTTATGAAAAAAGCTCAGTAAATTTTGAGTTTGTTGCGAGCTTTAGTGATTACAAAATGTAATCAATGAGTTTCATAACTTTCATATGTGGTGATCATGAGTCTGAGATTTCGTTATAATATAACATGGGGTTTAACAATGTACTCAAGAATTTAATTCAATCTCAGGAATGTTATGAAGTAGGCACACTGAGAAAATTGCACTACTTCTGTTCTTTGCCATATGTTTGAGTTAAGTCTCAAAATCCTTTGCTAGGCTAACAGAAAAAAGACCACAAGTTCAGCTTCAACTTGAAAAACTTGCCTTCTAGGCTGTATTGGTGAATTTTATTTCATTATGAAAAATATGCAAAACTAGAATTAAATTTAACCTAATAGTATATGGCAGAACAGATCAAGTGACCATGTCAGTCAGGAGAAGACCTCACACATTACCACCTTTCAAATCTAGATAATCAATCACAAATATAAACAGCATATACAGAAAAGTTGTAGCTGGGACTTAAAGTCACACTTACATGTACAAGGATCAACAGAGAGGGAGAAATTGGAAATCTTGTTACCATGACAACCTTGGAAATGGGCACAACAGTGTCGCCTCTATTCATGTATCTATGTACCCACCAAAAAATAAAACCTTACATTGCAATACTAGCCTGGAGTTGTAGCCTCTGCCTGTTTACAAAGTCATACCGATTTTTACAGCGTTATATATAAGGAAATGGCAATCTGTATACCATGACAACTGCAAAAATGTGCAACACAGTCACCTCTAAATCTATCTACCCATCAAAAATTAAAACCACATGTGTAAAAGAAAAGTCACAGTCCCAAACACCAAGCCGTACCTAATATATATGGTGCACATAGACACAGGTAAATGGTAACCTGGTTACCATGGCAACGGTAGAAATAGACAAATGTAAGGCATGCAGCAAATCTATATACACACCAAATATTAAATCAGCACCTGTAAAACAAATGCAGATGTAACCTGCAGACAGAAAGAGAAACAGAAAAGAAAATGCTATACCATTATACACTCCACCTAATGAGTTCAGAAGAGGATCAGAAGAAACGTAGAAACCAGTGATAAGACAGACAGAGAAGGAGCTAACATTTGCTGGTGCTGTTAGCAATTGTACCAAGACTGATAACTGTTATGCATTGGTTTTTCTACACAAGGAGAGTGTATTTAGAGAATGTAAAAGCAACACCTTTCAGGCAACGCAAGGAACCCAGAAATGCAGTAAATGCTAGAAGCATGCCTCAATCCCATAAGAACACTAAAACAGGTTTCAATAACAACCATAAACCCTCACTGAATCATAGACTATAAAAAAGGGCGTTCTTTGTCGCTCTGAAGAGAAGCAGGCAGACAAACACTAATCAGTGCACAATGTTTCAATGAATATATATTATTTCCTTAAAATTACATTCAACCTGACACGATATAAAGGCGACAACAATTTTACTTGTGTTTTATGGGTAAGCTGACACTAAGAAATCCAAAAATGGAACTGAAAATCCACCTGTCTGATGTTGGATATTTTTATGATTCACCTGTTTTCAAGGCTTTTTGATCATGTTTTCAATACGAAAACGTTTCCGGGATAGTCCACATTCATAATTTCACACGCTCCCTTGACACTAAAGGAAGATTTATTCTGCCCATAAAACAAAAATGTGAGGTTTAAAGCCTTGATAGATGTATATGTACTTACTACAACAATATTTCTCTGCGAAAGTTGGTAAAGGGATAAAAAACGAAGGAACAAACAAACAAGCTTGAGAAAAAGTGAGAGTAGAGTAAGTAACAAAGCAAACAGAAGCCAGTGCCTTCCCCTCACCGGCAATTCATCATAATCGCTAACCCCTGCTCTGCTGCCATTTTCCACCATCTCCAGGCTGTCATTGGGTGTGCGTCTTGGTCGAGGGATTTTCCCACCCCATCCTTGGTAAACACTGCTTTCAGCATCGTCTCCAGAGGCTATCGACACACCGCTGTAGGCTTTGCTATTTTGTCGCCGTCTGAAATCAATAACAGTGATGATCATGTACAACTCCTCACTCATTCCACAACACACAAAACCATATTCTAATAACCAAAGTCTGTGATGAAATTTTATTTATTTATATATTTGACTGGTAATTTACGCCGTACTCAAGAATATTTCACTTATACGACAGCGACCAGCATTATGGTGGGAGGAAACCTGGCAGAGCCTGGGGAAAACCCACGACCATCCGCAGGTTGCTGGCAGACCTTCCCACGACCATCCGCAGGTTGCTGGCAGACCTTCCCACATGGACCCACAAGCGAGCATGGGCTGCACTTGAACTCACAGCAACAGCATTGGTGGGAGGATTTCTGGGTCATTGCGCTGCGGTAGAGCGCTAACCGTCTGAGCCACGGAGGCCCCTGTGATGAAACAGTAGCTCTACTGATTGGAACAGATTTACCATGGAGTTGATCACAAAATTCTGTATGTATAACACACAATAGACAATCAAAATTGAAAATCAATACTACAAAATATGTGTCTTGATTCACTTGTAAGGAGTTTTGGTAAAATTGAAAGAAATATTAATGCATGGTGGGTGAACAGACAACCGACAGACAACCGATCATCGAAATGGAAAATCCATACTGGTACTACAAATTATGTATCTTGATGAAGTCCACATACAGACCAATTTTCATTGAAATCAAATGAAAACTGTAGGAGGAGTACTGTTTTGAAAGATATGTTAACACATACTGAATGAACAGAGAGACGGACAGACAGATAACCACTCATCGAAATGCAAAACTGATACAACCAATTACGTATCATAATGCCGTCTACACTTCAACCAAGTTTCTCTGAAATTGGACAAAAACTCAGGGTGCAGCATTTTGAAGGAAAAGTTAGCAAACACTTAACAGACAAACAGACAGATCTCTTTTGGTTTTGTGGGCCAGTACCAATTCTTCTGCACCTTTAAAATTGGCAACTCATTGACTATTAAGACAGTGTCGTAGAGATGTGATAATATACAATTTTATCGGGACTTCAGCTTTTAATTCCTGTTGAACATCACCCTCAAGAATTTTCACATGCAAAAGCATTACATCCAGATGAATAACCACAGGTAACAACTTGCAACAACTTTATTTCATTTTCATCAACCGGAGGTGTCTCCTTCAACTAAAACATTCACACTAATTATATTCAAAACGTGAAACATATCTGACAAGTTTGGAATGACTTCTTGGTGATTCAGGAAAGATGATGGAACAATGGCAATTACAAGACTGAAATTATTCAGTTACGTCTGAATAAAAATCATTTACATCAAAGAAATCAGTTGAAGAATTTGGAAGGTAACTGCCTCTACATTGTTTGGAACTGGGGAAAGGTAATCAGCTGAATCCATAATACCTTTCTGGGGGGAAAAAGAAGAAAACTGGATATAAGGAAAGCAATTTCTCTCCACTTTCTTCCAATAACTTTATATCTGCTATTATTTTTCCCACATAATACAAAATTCCTGTTACATAGATCAACAAGGGTTTATTTATTTATTTATTTGATTGGTGTTTTATGCCATACTAAAGAATATTTCACTTAAACGAAGGCGGCCAGCATTATTGTGGGAGGAAGCCGGGCAGAGCCCGGAGGAAACCCACGACCATCCGCAGATTGCTGGCAGACCTTCCCACGTACGGCCAAAGAGAAAGCCAGCATGAGCTGGTCCTGACCTCATAGCGACCGCATTGGTGGGAGGCTTCGATCACTTGTGTTGCGTTAGCACGCAAACTGACTGAGCCACAGAGGCCCAACAAGGGTTTACTTGGTCAAATTAACGGCATACATGTAATTTGAATTAATGGGACATCACTGAAAATATCACATGAAATAGTACTACAAGCACTATAATTTTTACCTGGTTTATTCTCAATTTCGAATCCCAAATATCTCTTTTGCGTCTTTTGGACTTTTCACTGAGCACACATACAATTGTACATGTTTACATACTCTGATATACTATCACTTTAATTTGACTAAATGGCTGGGAGAAGAGGGTGAATACACTGATGGTAAAATGGAGGGGTGAAGCCAATGGTTTGAGTGGCCGGATCATTATTAGGTTCATTTTCATACTTTAACTGTGCCATCTGAAGCCTGTGGGTGTTTGCTGGCTGAAGCCATTTGGGGGGGCAGAGTTCTTACCTCGACATTTCAAAGCTTTCTTTGTTTTTCAAAGAGTCACTTTCGACAACAGAAGTGAAACTTGGCGCAGAAGGTTCTCTTTTTGAGTGCCTGTGATATTTTTATACAATCAAAATTTGAACAGTACACAAAAGTTGATCTCAAAAGGATTTGCTTGTTTATTCCTTTGTTTGCTTAGGGTTTACCATCGATTTCAACATTATATTAATCACATCACAACAGTGTCTCTTAACAAGACTTGAACTATCACCTTTATAAGGCAAATGACTGATCCAATCAGCCAACATAGAACAATCTTAACATAAACCAATCGGTAATTCATAATGTGCCCTGTGAGCATCAGGGGAAATAACTCTTCGAGCCACCAAGGGGAGATAATTAAATTTGGTAACGGCAACGTTCTCTCTTGAATGATAAACCTCTTTGAAGGAATAAACCTGTACTATACAGCAAACTATTATGAAGTTTCTTTGGGTTTTTCTTCATCATAATGTCAACTGCAGACAAATAACGGTTCAACCAGTTCAAACTTTACAGATGAAAACCGAAAATCAGCTTGAATTTGTAAGTTTTACAACCTGTGAAACATCTGGGCAGAAGTAAAAATTTATTAAACTTACAAATTAGTGCACTCACCTACAGCACATGATCAAAATGACCAATAGGGCTATCAGACAAATACCTCCAACCACAGATGCCACAATGATCAGAGTAGTTTTCCATCCTGAAACAGACAAATGAGGTATTTTTTCATTTTGTATTTACCCTCAGTATAGGTAGTTTAAAACGAATGACAATCATTTTAGCCTGTCCATGATTCAAGATACAGATATGAATAATTGTCTTACGATCGGCTTTCTCTTCTTCGCATGTCAGACCCGTCCAATGTTCTGAACACCTGCATAAGGGAGATAATTAAAATGAACAACAATAAACCACTGAGCATGTAATGTCACATTTCGCCTATTTACTCACTTACTGATAGGCTAATAGTTGGTTTTCACATTAAATTCAGTTTCTACATCATTTTGGTTTTGTCACAGTGTTTTAAAGCAATGTAGACATTTGTAGTGCTGCATCACAGAACCATACATCTGAAGACACCAAATCTGACATTCTTTCTGATACTGTGTACAGACAAGATACTGGCCAGTTCTTGCCCTTTTCCGCTGACTTAGAAAGGATATGAACCCATACTTCATAAACCCACATCTTGCAACCTAAGATCAATTTGTCATATTGACGTATTTCACACAGCAGGAAAAAAACAACCATGCATTGTACACTGAGCTCATGTAGCTATTTCCTTCACTTTGCTATCAACCATCCAGAAAGACTTTACAGTACAATGTCTTTTGAACACATATACAGACATTGTTTGTAAGAGAAGTGAGTACATCCTTCACAGAACCACATGCACGGGACACTTACTTGCAGGCAAAGGTGTCACCAACAGGCATACAGCTGCCTCCATTCTTACAAGGCTTATTATAGCATTTGTCTGAAAAGCAAATTAGAAATTTTATTTCAGTGCAATAAGAATGTTGCCAAATGAGAGGGCCAAAGGTATTTTTGAAAATATACTACTGAGAAAAGCATCATGGGCCACTTTCACAAAACTTCATTTTCAGAAATCACATCATCTAGTTCATAACCCAGCTAATGTCACATCCACAAAATCCTGAAAGAAGAATGCCCTTAATGAATTGTTCAGTAAACTAAAATATGCACTTTTACCGCCTCCATAAAAAAACTATAATTCTTTCAACTGGTAAAGAGTTTTTCTGCTGTCAAATAAAACCACAAAAAAATGTAAAGGCAAATATTTCAGCATATATACACATATGCATTTTGCCCTGAAGTACCAGTTTAAATCAACACTTGTCGAGAATTTCTTTGCTGCCCTGGAACTGGTGAAATCAGACTGTTACATGACTCCTTTTGACTAGAGGTGAAGTGCGTAATGTAGATCAGAACAGCCTCTATGTTTGGAAAAGCAAGTATTGCATTACTTCATAGCTGAATTCCACATTCGGAACATGGTAGGGCATATAGTGTGGTAGCTCCTCATGCTCACTCACCAACACACTCCTGGTTCTCAAACACTTTGCCCTTATCACAGTGGCAGGAGAAACTGCCAACACTGTTAATGCAGGTCGCCGACCCACAGTTGTCCTTATGGGTCCGACATTCGTCAATATCTGTGGATGACAAAATCACAACCTCTTGATTTGTAGATGCATAATTAATCTTATTATTCCTCTTTAAAAACTAAAGATTAATCTGCAGATGTTTTTGTTTTCTAAACTCGACACTAACACCACAAGCGTAAACATGAATGTTATGTTTAGTAAAAACTATTTATTTGTTTGACTGGTGTTTTACGCTATGTGCCGAGAGAATATTTCTCTCCTATGACAATGGCCAGCATTATGGTTAGAGGACATGGGGCATAGCTTGGAGGAAGTGGGAGGAGTAAATTTATTTATTTATTTGATTGGTGTTTTCCGCCGTACTCAAGAATATTTCACTTAAACGATGGCGACCAGCATTCTGGTGGGAGGAAACCGGGCAGAGCCCAAGGGAAACCACGACCATCCACAGGTTGCTGGCAGACCTTACCACGTACGACTGGAGAGGAAGCCAGCATGAGCTGGTCTTGAACTCACAGCGAATGCATTGGTGGGAGGCTTGGGGTCATTGTGCTGCGATAGCGCGCTAACCGACTGAGCCACGAAGGTCCCCATCAGCGACCGCATTGGTGGGAGGCTTGGGGTCATTGTGCTGCGATAGCGTGCTAACCGACTGAGCCACGGAGGGCTCCCTCAGCGACCGCATTGGTGGGAGGCTTGGGGTCATTGTGCTACGATAGCGTGCTAACCGACTGAGCCACGAAGGTCCCCATCAGCGACCGCATTGGTGGGAGGCTTGGGGTCATTGTGCTGCGATAGCGTGCTAACCGACTGAGCCACGGAGGGCTCCCTCAGCGACCGCATTGGTGGGAGGCTTGGGGTCATTGTGCTGCGATAGCGCGCTAACCGACTGAGCCACGGAGGCCCCGGAAGGAGTAAAAAGTATACATGTGATCTATTTGTTCAGATTTAATGAAACCTTAAGTAAACTTTAATTACTAAATCAAGCAAATTAGGCTCCAAGCTTTATTAAAGGAAAACCATAAAGCTTACATAGTCAAATAAAGTCTACTAGCTCAAGCATGGTTGCAAAATTCCTCCTCTACATACACAAACCAACATATGTCTTCTATCTTATTCCTTCGAACATGTTATTAACATTAATGAGAGATATGTTATTGTACTGTTTCAACATTTACTGGACCTGCTTGTGACTTATGAATAAAGGCTTCACGGACTCACCGTCACAAACACTGGTGGAGAACTTTGATGGCATATATCCTGTTTTACAATCACATCGGAAAGTTCCGTTAAAACTGATACAGTCTGTCGATGTCTGATGGCAGTCATTGTTGGACCCCGTGCAGAAGTCTCTTACTACACAGCAAAATACATCCAAATGATAAATATTTATCAACAAGAGAATTTTCTATCTATTGATATATTTGATTATGGTCAAAGGAAACCTAAGGCAAACTCTAGAATGTTTCATTTATAGTAACTTTCCTTTGCTAGGTACAGTACATGGCAAGCCTTCACACTTAAAAGTGTAGCCAAGCAAGCAGAGATGTACATTTTCTATTTAATTAAATTTATGTATTTTATTGTTATTTACAATCAAGGAGAGTTAAAACATGAAGTAAAGTTCATCCGAGAGAAAACAGCACTGTGTATTTGTAAAAGTATTGTCACTTTTTTTAAAGATAGTCAAGTGTATTCAAATGCTTGACCTCTATCACGTTTTATCACGTTACACAGACAGTGCTGGGGTGCTCTAACATCATATGAAGTATTTTCCACTGTTATCACAGCTTTTAATATTGGAATAGCTTTTATCACCCAGGAGTAAAAGGTGACTTTACAATTTCCATAAAACTTTTGGCTCTACTGACATTTAGGCGAATATAATTCTCTCTAAATGCAATTTCTTGACCATGAATGTGAAACAACACAACTGATTGCTGGAGTACCACCCAAGATTTTCTACCAGTGCAACATCTAAAATTACCTCGATTAACTGGCCAATTAATTACCGTTTGAGTTTATTAGACCTGGCTTTGAGTTATAAACCGTCACAGATGAGTACCTTTGTACACATCCACGTCTGCATGTAGACAGTATACCATTACTCACCATTTGGTGGTCATCTTAATGCCAGTGGTCATTATCATGACAATGACAGGACATATTAGGCCGCTGTAAGATTGCACACATACCTTGTACTGTTATATCCTGTATTATCAGTGAGCCAGACAAACAGCTGTGGAAACAGGATCCCAGGCCATCTCGAATAGTCTGGTTGATGGCCTCCACAGAGACCGGTGTCCCATAGCTGGCCACAGTATTAGCAATAATACTTCCATTTCTGAGGAGAAAACACAAAATAATACTTTCTGACAACACAGTTACTATTTCTGACAACATGCATAGCTGCACTTGCCAGAGAGTGGGGGCGGGACACAGTTCCTGTTACCCTTTCTGACAACACAGTCACATTTTCTGACAACAAAGTTACACTTATACACACTTATACTTTTTTGGACACCTCACTTTATACACATTTATTACACATCCATCTTATGCCTCATCATTGTTAGTATTTTGGTCAGAAAACTGAAGCTTTCAGGTTTTGATATTTTTTTTATAGGTTTTGTCTGTCGGCCTACATCAGTTATACATGCACAAGGTTTGTGTGTATAATAATTAAGAATTTACATGTACGTTGTGATTACACACACGCAAAAAGAATGCATTTACTGAAGGCTTGAAATCCATGTCTTTCAAAATTTTATTTATTTATTTATTTATTTTATCGGTGTGTTACACCATACTCAAGAATATTTCACTTATATGATGGTGGTCAGCATTATGGTGGGAGGAAACTGGAAAGAGCCCCGGGGAAACCAAAGACCATCCGCAGGTTGCTGGCAGACCTTCCCTGGCAGAGGAATTCAGCATGAACTGGACTTGAACTCAACAGGGACCGCATTGGTGGAGACTCCTGGGTAATTTTTTGTCTATCTCACTGGAGTTAAACAATGTAAAGTTCATGAGAGGAGAAATGAACAGTGCCTGGACCACCACCCTTTTATGGATATCTGAAAACTTTTCTGTCTTAAAATCTGAACCTGAACCATGGACCAGACACATTTTGGAGCAAGCTACCATACTTAGTTGAAGGCCCACTGGCTCATGCGAGAGCAACACTTAAAGAAAAGGAGTCCTATTACTATAATTTCCTTCTTTTTGTCACACTAATGATGTCTTACAAGCCACGCAGCCGGGGCCCTATTATTATACTACTTTTTTTTCTTTGCATTTGCAATTCTACACAAATATTAAAAAATGTTTCACTCATATGGAACTACTTTGAAAGTTCTAAAAGGGTCCTCAGATTATGAGAAACCCTTGGTCAGCAGTTCATCTTTATTTCCAAGGCTACTGAATGAGCACTCAAAACAATGGCCAAAAACTTAATACATCACTTTGAAAAATGTAGCTGAGTAGAGACAAGTTTATAAACATGACACTTACTCAAAAGACTCCACTCGGAGACTGACAAATTCGCTAAAATTCACCAACTTTTCTACCTGAAACAGCAAAAATATACTTAGTGTTTATATATGTGCATACATATATATGTGTATACATCTGAGTGCAAATCTTGAAGCATTGACAAACTGGTTGACATTACCAGGATATACAACAATCTTTCAAAATCACAAAGAATGTGTTTCGAGCATGGAAAATAAATTCTGAAAAAAAAAATTTCTCCCAACTATTAATTATATCAAAAGCACAAAGTCTAAATCATACTTAGGGCTTCGATTACTATTGGGAGCCTGTATTTGTACAATCTGTTCATTCACTTTCAGCTAAAGTATTTCAAAAACTGCGCAACATAAAAAACCAAACTTGACAGTCAAGATACTGTGATGGTTAGAAAACTTTTGACTGAGTTTGGACGGGTCACATGGTTTAGCAGCATTTTGAATTTTACTGATAACCTTACAAAATCTTGTCAAAACCCTCTGAACTGATCAGACATGGATTTGATATCCAGTTGCTACACATGAAGGTCTACTCCAAATATAAAATATTTTGAATTCTGTATATACAAATTAGGACCTGCCAAACCAATGAAAATATGTCCAAACTAGACCAATTCTAAAAACTGTCTAAACTGAGAGAACCAATACATTTTCTAGACCTTCTTGACATTTGTGCAATGAATATGTTCTTATGATATGTGTTTATCCCATTATGATGATAAAACCTTTCAGAAATCGTGAAAATTTTCTCCTATATTTTAATACGGAGGAGTTGTTAAAGACGCCATGAAAGGAATCCTTGTAGTTTCCTGCAGGAATGGGAATGAACATTACAACAATGCATTCTTTCTGTCATTTTTTATAAGCTATGAGTAAAAGATCACAGCTGCACTGTCTCCAAGCTCTCTCTTTCTTCCTGACAACTTGTCTGGTTAGCATAAACCCAGAGAAACATCTACCTGTTGATTTATTGAGAGATGATAAAGACAGAAAGTACAAAATGAATAAATGATCATGATTTGAGGATACTAGAGCCCCTCGAGGTCCAAATTTCACATCTTACCTTGTGTAGCCCAAAATATTGATCAGATATGGCCATATGTGTACATATTCTAAAAGCTAAACAACTGCTGATTTCAAATTAACTTTAGAGCTCTTTTTCAAATTGCTATATTTTCTCCAATTTTCAAATTTTTCTTGCTCAAGTGGACAATTTACTATTAAAACTAAAAAGTGGTCCCACAGTGTTTTAATATTCATCTTGGATTGTCCTGCATAATCATTTATAGTTAAAACTTTCAAAAATTTTTTTTAAAAATTTGACACTTTGATGTTATTTTACTAATATCTTTAAAACTAGAAACGATATCAAAAATCTGTGGGATCATTTTTACCTTAGGTACTTAGCTACATGTGTGCCAAGTTTCATAGCATTATATTGAAAAATAAGCGAGAAATAAAATTACTTCACCACACAACCATCTCAAAATTGGAAGGAGGGGGGAAAGAGCATTATGTGGGACAACATTCGTCATTAATTAGTTTGCCAATTAATTTCAATCACAAAATGTGAACATATGCACCTACTTATTTTAAATTTTAAATCTAATCATGTTCCATCATAGCATAAATCCGTGTTTTATCTAGACATTTCTGAGTAAACCCTGCTTTAATGTGCTTATAACCCCCTCCAACAATGGCATCCTTTGGGGGTGATCAAGGCTGTTGTTTTAGTTAATAGGTCTGCTTAAGTATTCTGCACCAGCAGCCATGCACAGTTTATAACAGGAGGCAATACACACTTACCAGAGGCATGACAGGTACCCCCCCCCTCCCCCATCAGTGAGCTAATCCCCCTAATTAGAGGGAACTAAGGAAACACATCTGTCTTGCTTCACGTGTTACACTTTTTGTCAAATTTTAGATATTTACACTTCAAATTTTTTCATCTTTAAGTGACAGGAAAGATAGGAGAATGGATAATAAGAATGTGAAATAATAAAAATTTAGCCAAACTTCACCCCGGGGATTTATAGTATCCTTAACGTCACTTCAGCAATGATTCAGTGACATTTTGGAGACACAAAATACAGAGAAGTAGTCACTGCAGGTAGAAGTTATCTGGCATACAGAAGACAAAAATACAGAAAATTGCACAATTCAACTTTATGATAGAAAACTGTCTTTCAAAAGGACAAAAAAAAGAAAAGTTTTGCTCACTGATTGAATAACAAGTCCCTCAAGTTTCTTATAATCTTCGGAATCTGGATCCTTCAACTTTTCACTGTACTCCACCTGGGTTGTGTCAAAACGCACTCTGACTTCATACTCATAGATATTCTCATCTGCAAGTTACAAATCAAATACACATAATATTTTACAAATTGAGAATAAGGTCGAAAATCAAATTAAATACAGTTCGTCTCTCTTTAAAGTAACACACAGATATGTAGAATGGATATATTTATTTACATCAATGGTGTTTCATACTGTATTCAAGAATATATCACTTATACCACAGCAGCCAGCATTATGACCTGAGCAAACCAGAGAGAGTCAGGGAGAAACGCGTACAATGGAGAATCTACACATAAAGGAAAAGGTGATGCACACACATGCACACACCTCAACATCCTGATGAAGAATCTATCCATCTTAGCACAGATGACACATACAATTGCACACACCTTAGCATCCTGATGGAGAATCTATCCATCTTAGCACAGGTGACACATACACATGTGCACACCTCAGCATCCTGATGGAGAATCTATCCATCATAGCACAGGTGACACACACATGTACACACCTCAGCATCCTGATGGAGAATCTATCCATCACAGCACAAGTGACACATACACATGTACACACCTCAGCATCCTAATGGAGAATCTATCCATCACAGCACAAGTGACACACACATGCACACACCTCAGCATCCTGATGGAGAATCTATTCATCACAGCACAGGTGACACACACACATGCACACACCTCAGCATCCTGATGGAGAATCTATTCATCACAGCACAGGTGACACACACACATGCACACACCTCAGCATCCTGATGGAGAATCTATCCATCACAGCACAAGTGACACACACATGCACACACCTCAGCATCCTGATGGAGAATCTATTCATCACAGCACAGGTGACACACACACATGCACACACCTCAGCATCCTGATGGAGAATCTATTCATCACAGCACAGGTGACACACACACATGTACACACCTTAGCATCCTGATGGAGAATCTATTCATCACAGCACAGGTGACACACACACATGTACACACCTTAGCATCCTGATGGAGAATCTATCCATCACAGCACAGGTGACACATACACATGCACACACCTCAGCATCCTAATGGAGAATCTATCCATCATAGCACAGGTGACACACACATGTACACACCTTAGCATCCTGATGGAGAATCTATCCATCACAGCACAGGTGACACATACACATGTGTACACCTCAGCATCCTGATGGAGAATCTATCCATCACAGCACAAGTGACACATACACATGCACACACCTCAGCATCCTGATGGAGAATCTATCCATCACAGCACAGGTGACACATACACATGCACACCTCAGCATCCTGATGGAGAATCTATCCATCACAGCACAAGTGACACATACACATGCACACACCTCAGCATCCTGATGGAGAATCTATCCATCACAGCACAGGTGACACAT
This sequence comes from Acanthopleura granulata, assembly GCA_016165875.1. NCBI lineage: Eukaryota > Metazoa > Mollusca > Polyplacophora > Chitonida > Chitonidae > Acanthopleura > Acanthopleura granulata. Next base: position 10,167,575 of record JABBOT010000003.1, on the reverse strand, counting down.
ACACATGCACACCTCAGCATCCTGATGGAGAATCTATCCATCACAGCACAAGTGACACATACACATGCACACACCTCAGCATCCTGATGGAGAATCTATCCATCACAGCACAAGCGACACACACACATGTACACACCTCAGCATCCTGATGGAGAATCTATCCATCACAGCACAGGTGACACATACACATGCACACCTCAGCATCCTGATGGAGAATCTATCCATCATAGCACAGGTGACACACACATGTACACACCTCAGCATTCTGATGGAGAATCTATCCATCACAGCACGGGTGACACACACATGTACACACCTCAGCATCCTGATGGAGAATCTATCCATCACAGCACAAGTGACACATACACATGCACACACCTCAGCATCCTGATGGAGAATCTATCCATCACAGCACAAGCGACACATACACATGTACACACCTCAGCATCCTGATGGAGAATCTATCCATCACAGCACAAGTGACACATACACATGCACACACCTCAGCATCCTGATGGAGAATCTTTCCATCACAGCACAAGCGACACACACACATGTACACACCTCAGCATCCTGATGGAGAATCTATCCATCACAGCACAGGTGACACATACACATGCACACCTCAGCATCCTGATGGAGAATCTATCCATCTTAGCACAGGTGACACATACACATGTGCGCACCTCAGCATCCTGATGGAGAATCTATCCATCACAGCACGGGTGACACACACACATGTGCACACCTCAGCATCCTGATGAAGAATCTATCCATCACAGCACAGGTGACACATACACATGTACACACCTCAGCATCCTGATGGAGAATCTATCCATCACAGCACGGGTGACACATACACATGTGCACACCTCAGCATCCTGATGGAGAATCTATCCATCACAGCACAAGTGACACATACACATGTACACACCTCAGCATCCTGATGAAGAATCTATCCATCACAGCACAGGTGACACATACACATGTACACACCTCAGCATCCTGATGGAGAATCTATCCATCACAGCACGGGTGACACATACACATGTGCACACCTCAGCATCCTGATGAAGAATCTATCCATCACAGCACAAGTGACACATACACATGCACACACCTCAGCATCCTGATGGAGAATCTATCCATCATAGCACAGGTGACACACACATGTACACACCTCAGCATCCTGATGGAGAATCTATCCATCACAGCACAAGCGACACACACACATGTACACACCTCAGCATCCTGATGGAGAATCTATCCATCACAGCACGGGTGACACACACACATGCACACACCTCAGCATCCTGATGAAGAATCTGTCCATAATGTAGCTTACAGTTTACACATACCTTTTTCACACCTGCCAGTGCGATTAAAATATCCAGGTTTACATTTACAGACATAGCCACCTTCCAGGTTGTCACAATATTCACCAAAGTTACACGGGGATTTCGGGGAGCATTCATCAATGTCTGAAACCAAAAATGTTACACTCCTGTGAGCACTGTTGACAGACAACTATCTCAACACTCAGAGTTGGGGAAATTTCCCCGTCCTAAGCCGGGATTGAACCTATAACTGATGTGGTTGGGAATCACACACTTTACTCACTGATCTACATTCCATTCCCACAACATCAAAAAATATAATTTACACAGCTATATTATACCGATCATTCCTCCAATAAATGCCCATGTTGAGGAGCTGTAACTTCAGTACTCCTTTAGGGGTTGACAAACTATCACCTCAACTGAGGAAAAGTGACAACTTTTAATCATGTAATGCAGTGATTTAAGGTACAGAATCTATGTAAAGTAGATTTCAGTGGTGAATATAAATGAATTAAGCTGGTGAACTAAGCTTCTATTAATGAATGTGCTCAGGTACAAAGTCATATGGTAGCTGTCCAGTTTTACCTGTGCAGTTTTTCTTGTTTGCGTCCAGTGAGAAGCCTGGTCGACACCCACACATGTAACTTCCCTCCAAATTTCTACACGTCTCCTCATGTTCGCAATCATTGGCCGTCAGACATTCGTTTACATCTGGAAATATCAATATAACAAAATAAACAATCTGAAAGCTGTGTGTCTCCTGGCATTCATTTCCATAAATTAACTGTTCCTGTATTAAAAACTCCAGTTAATTTGTCACCTGTACCAAACCCATTACATCAATGTCTTATGATATACATGTGTACTGTATTTTTTTTTTGGAAAACTTATCTATTTTTTTTTTTTTTTTTTTTTTTTTTTTGGCAACAAGTCAATGCAAAGGTGTTGTTCATGCAGACAGTTCAAGAATAAACTGACCATAACATACGGTCCCATCCCCGTCCAAGCCTTGCGGGCAAGGCCCACATGTAAAGAGATCTGGGGCCACCCCGGAGGTACAGTTAGCCCCTGGGTAACAGGGCTCTTCCTTCTCACACACATCATAGGTCTCCAGGCAGAACATCCCATGGTAACCCAGCTGGCACCGGCAGCCACTGAGATAATAACGCTCTGAAATGGAAAAAGAACTATCAGATATCAACAATGCACACGTCTCCTTCGTATTTTGTGCAGACTTTACACATTACACCATTTACAGCATGAATGCAAATAATATTAGCGTGTCTGCAGTAACAACTCACTTAGCGCAAGGTGATGTCACACACGGTGTAACATCGTCATGTTTGAATTGTGATGCAATGAATGCAAAGCATATTAGGGTCTTGTAGAACAAGTTGGCTTCTCTCCAAGGAAGATCTGCCAGTAACCCGCGAGTGGACGTGGGTTTCCCATGCACTCTGCCCGGTCTCCTCTCACCATAATACTGGCCCAGGTTATACAAGTCAAATATTTCTGAGTACAGCATAAAACTCCACTCAAAACAAATTAACAAATTAAAAAAAAAATATTGCACACAAATGTATCTATCCTTTTTAAACTAAATGTAGCAGAGTTCAACTAAAATCTGTTTTCAAGATTCAAATGAAAGAATAGCTCTCTTCCTCTCTTGCTATATTTGCTTGTTTTTGGTTTCCAGTTCAGTGATGTTTTTTTCCTTGTTATTACAGCATGACCCATGTTTGAATATCACCTAAATTATCCACTTTCCCAGATGGGGGAAAGCTCTTCCCATTCTGACACCTGACATCAAATTATGATGCTAAATCATTCACTTTCCTAGATGGGGGAAAGCTCTTCCCATTCTGACACCTGACATCAAATTATGATGCTAAATCATCCACTTTCCTAGATGGGGGAAAGCTCTTCCCATTCTGACACCTGACATCAAATTATGATGCTAAATCATCCACTTTCCTAGATGGGGGAAAGCTCTTCCCATTCTGACACCTGACATCAAATTATGATGCTAAATCATCCACTTTCCCAGGTGGGGGAAAGCTCTTCCCATTCTGACACCTGACATCAAATTATGATGCTAAATCATCCACTTTCCTAGATGGGGGAAAGCTCTTCCCATTCTGACACCTGACATCAAATTATGATGCTAAATCATCCACTTTCCTAGATGGGGTAAAGCTCTTCCCATTCTGACACCTGACATCAAATTATGATGCTAAATCATCCACTTTCCTAGATAGGACAACTCACATTGAAACATGGCCAAAATCATGGCCAAAATCATCCAAATTCCCAAGCAAGGGATGCTTTTCCCATTATGACACCACTTTAGACTTCCTGATTTCTACCAGCTCTGATTAAATTATTACATAATTCCTAGAAGACTGGTGCTTGAAAAATAAAGTTGTAATTTCATGTTAAATAATATTCTTACATTCTAGTATTCATTACTATTCCACCCCCACCCCTAACAACCACTCCACCCTCTATCACCACTCAGTCCCCACTGCCAGCCTGACCTCACCTGCACGTGCCATCACTGATGCTTACCTGAACTACTGTTGCGGTCGTCACTGACAGATAAACATTCGGTCTTGTTCCGACAGGCACACACATGGACCTCAGGCCAATACATGTCTGTCCCACCGTGACCATCCTCAGCTACCACCTTCAACACAATGCTGGTGTTACGAGAGAGAGCCTGGGCTGTCAGTTTGACATACGTCTGCTGATCCGTATCTGTAACAAGGTTGACAAATTCATTCACAGAATTTATATTCATGCCAAATATGTCAACCTAATATCTGATTTAACAGGGATATTAGTTTCTACATCAAAATGTTGTCTCAGAAGTTGTACGTGCAAAAGAATCTCTTCCGTGTTTAATATAAGTATATATGTATGCAAAACTTGAATGAGTCAAGCTGGTTTTGATCTTGATCTGAAGGACAACCGAGTGAATCCAAACGAATCAGTTCTTGTACGGAAACAAACAAGCAAAAAAAAAATTAAAAAAAAGAAGAAATATTTTCAGTATTCAAAACTTATGCACAAATTTCCACTCAATTTGCCTGATGTGACTTGAAATATTCATCTTATTTTGGAAAATGAGAAAAATTGGAACTGGCAGACTACTGGATATCAAGTCAGGAAACAGTATTATCATTATAAGAGATTACACTTTCTAGATATAGCACAGGTTCTAGTGTTGATCTTCACAGGGGTCATGCATGTTCGCTGTAAAGTCTACCGGTCAGCCACCTTCTATTTTTTGTAGAAGTTTGGTTGGTTGAGTGGTCTAGGCGGTTGACGCATTGCTGGTGATTTGGTGCCTGGCTCTGAGGTCCCTGGTTCAAAACCCAGATAGGTCTCAGCCAATATTCAGCACTAAACCTGTGCTATATCTAGAAAGTGTAATCTCTAATAACGATTATACTGTTCCTTAAATTCACTTTCTAAATGACATCTATAAATCAAGTCAGGAAGTTTAAGATAGAATGGCATCAAAGCTTTAGAAGGTATGTGATTAAGGCATTCATTTAAAAAAACACAGGCAGATCCCATGCATCTTAAGACACATTTGCTCAAAATCTCCAAAAACAATATGGCATTTAAAGTACATTATCAATTTACAACTAAAACTTTTGCAAAGCTAATACACATTATCATGTATCATGTCATCATATATCGCATGACCAATGGTTTAAACAACATTAAAGTACATGACTCTGTGAAGGACATGTACTCGTTCCATTGTTAAAGGAAACTTTGAAATAGAAACAGTTTTAAACTGTCATTACCATTTTTGACTGCTCCTTCTGGCAATGTAGCTTGGGTAAACAAGAATGTCACGGTGTCCCCTGTATCGTTATCATAGGCATTGAGTGGCACTGTCAACTCCTCTCCAATCACAAGCTGGACGGGATCGGGCATGTTGAAAAACACAGGAGGCCTGTTGCCTGTGTAAGAACACATCAGGAAACTGAGTAAACATAACCTGTGTGAGAGTTACATGCAAATTACAGAGACTGCCTATGTCCAGAGCTGAGCAAGTAAGTGTACATATAAATGCTTATTTCTATATCAGCTGATACAGGGATTAATATGCATCTGATTGGTGTTTAAAGTCGAATTCATGCTCATGCCAGTGACCACTTAAACATCACACTGTAATTCTTCTCATTTTTGGGACATCCAGTCTGCTCTTAAATATTTCTGTATGAGAAATAGTTCAATCAATTACAAGAGAAATTTATACAATTCCAATATCTCAAACTCCTGTCCCTCAAACAAAATACATCTATTTTCCCAGAAATCATGTACCATGTTGTTCATAATAACTGAAGTCACTTCCTCATTTGCATGTATATGTAACACAAAAGGAAGTACTGCCACATACGATACTGCAGCAGTAAGCTGAGCCAGCACTGCAGAAGTTCCTCGAAACCACGCTGGTTTTCGACGAGACAGACTGGGGGCTCTCGTGAACTACCGTGATTTCACGACGGTTAACTATGCTGTTGTTGTTGTTTGGCCCGAGAACCCCCACCCTGTGTCGTCCACAACCAGCCTGATCACTCGAGACTCCTGCACTGCCGATTCGGCTTATACCACCATAATCATTCGTTTCCTCACATACATTTATTACATCATCTCCTCAAGCTGATTCAAGCGGACATTCATACAAAGATTCTTGTACCAAAACGTACTGAGTGTGTTGAAGACCTCCTCGGCTTCAGTCTGCTGTTGTCTGGTGTTATTGGCCAGGTCCGAGTTGCCCGTAGCTGCAAAGTCCACCAGGCAAGCGGTGTTGTTGCCACACAGTTCTACGGCCTCAGATCTCACCGTCTCATTCTTGAAGAGTTCATCCACGCTCATCCCTCTGTAGAATGTGGGCATAAAGTCTGTTGGGTTGAAGCTTGTATGGTTCTTAGACACGCCATCAATGGTGTAGGTAAATAAGGAGTCTGATTCGTTGAAAACTTGCCCTGGAATTTACAAAATGATGCAAGTACAGATTTACTGGGTAAAGGATTGATTACATGACATTATCTAAGTTTTTATCCTGGTTTCAGGATAGGTCACATAACATACATGTAGTACAAGCTTTTCTGGTTGGATGATGGGTCAAACACCATAATCCAAGTTTTACTGGTTACAGGATTGGTCATACACCCTAATGCAAGTCTTACTTGTTACAGGATTCATCATACACCATAATGCAAGGTTTACTGGTTAGAGGGTTGGTCACACACCATAATGCAAGTTTTACTGGTTAGAGGATTGGTCACACATCGCTAACTACCAATTGCAACACTTGTCTGTTCATTCTTGTTTTTTATCCCACACTCAAGAATATTTCACACATACAACAGCAGCCAGCATTACAGTGGGAGGAAAGTGGGCAGGGCCTGGGGGAAACCTGCATCCATCCACAAGTTGCTTGGCAGACCTTCCCATATACAACTTGAAAGCAAGCCAGCCTGAGCTGGATTTGAACTCATAGCCACCGCATTGGTGAGAGGCTCATTGGTCATTGCCCTAAACTAGCACGCATACAACCACCGAGCCACAGAGGCCCCACAATCACCTTGGAATGCAACAGCCCAGACCAATGATACACAGCCTGAGATGAATTTAAACGTACCATATTCTTAGTTGTTTAGTAGATGTGTGGTACTTTATTCATAGTAAATGTCTATGACCATTCCACCAAAACTAATACAGCTTTAAACGGACACATTTATATACCTGATCAGTGTTTTATGCCTTACACAAGAATATTTCATTTATACGACGGCGGCCAGCATTATGGTGGGAGAAAACCAAGAGAGCCCCCGGGAAACCCAAGAACCTTCCCATGTACAGCTGGAGAGGAAGGCAGCATGAGCTGGACTTCAACTCACAGTGAAGGCATTGGTGAGAGGCTCCTGGGTCATTACGCTGTGCTGGCACGCTTAACAACTGAGCCTTGGAGGCCCCTAAATGGATACATGAAAAAAACTCAGATCATGGCTATATTTATTTGTTACTTGATTGATGTTCTACACTGTACTTAAGAATATTTCAGTTTTAAGGCAGACACCAGCATTATGGTGGGAGGACACCTGGCAAAAAGAGGGGGAAACCCTGCTGGCAGACCTTCCCACCTATGGCCAGACAGGAAGCCAGTATGAGCTGATTATGTTTTTAATGAAATTATGCGAAAAATGAAAAATGAAAAACAAACATTCATTTTTGAGGCATATTCATATCACTTACTTACTCCTCTATTTTATATATATTTTCTGTAAATGGTCGAAAATTTCTGGGAATGACATCATATATCTTATGGGAATATGGAACCGACTTAGCTCCCTATTCTGGTTATTCCCCTGATAAATATATTTTGACAACTATCACAGCTGATGTCAAGACTGTAGGCTACTCAAAACTGTAGTTTAAAGTTTATTTTTTGGGCTCCAACAAGAATGCTGAGAAGCTTTTCATACTCATGTATGCTAATTAGGACAGACCCTAAACTGCATAATAAGAAATAGAAACTACATGTTGCATGTATCATTTAATGTCTCATTTAATGAACCATTTTTCTCCAGTTTTTCTACTTACAGGAAGTGCCAAACTGGTACAAACTCTCTTCTGAAGAACCTGCCGGGAGAAGAGTACCATTTCTGAGCATGAACTCCATGTTGTCTGTCATTGCCATCAATCCCCAAGCTTTGCCTGAGCTCATGGCAGAGGGTATGGAGGCAGAGATCCCCAGATTCTTTACACCTTTGGTCACCTGACACAAACACACAGAAAATAAACCAAATACACAACATACTGCAAGAACTAATTCTTTAATATATATATATATATATATATATGTCAATCAGTTTTTCAAGCATCTTGAACTCCAGAACATTTCCTTTATATGATGGCGGCCAGCATTCTGATGACAGAAACCTGTCCGAAACCCCTGTAATGTGTCCTGCTAAAGACCAACTGACATGATTGGAAAACCATGAAAAAAAAAAAAGGAAAATCCCTAAAACATTAACATCAAAGACAAAATAAAAAGGGAAATTTTCACTTTTATAATTATTTCAGATTTTACTCTCGGATCTCGGGCAGCAGTACATAACACAATGCATGAATCCCTTTTGCCAGCTGTTTCTCATGTGGTGTATATGTCTTTTGACATTTTCTACCAGCAGACCTTGAAATGTAATCAATCTTACTCCCTCAAAATCTTGAGTTAAACTAAGGAATTAGACAAATTTCCCCAACTTCTTTGCTGTATGTTATGTGCGTAAAATTTGACAGACATTTAACCACAAAACTGGGGTGAAACTCAAACTCAACAAAAAGGTTAACCAAACACATTGAAGGATGGGGAAGATGCTACAGGCTCATTGGCTATTGGCATTAACAAGGGAATAAAAACATTCAGAGAACACCACCAACTAGCCAGACTTAGCGGTCAACTAGACAATGTGATTAGAATAAAGATAAAAGTTGTAAAGTGGTAAAATGCCTCATTGTGGGAAGTTTATGCACAAACTTGTCCCAGTGGTTTTTGATATGCAAAGAACGATCTGTGTTTGACAACTGGTGAACTATCAGTGGCAAATAAACCCTGTGAAAGGCTATGCAAATTACTTAGCTATGGTAGTCAATCACATCCTTGTGCGTGTCGGGAGGGGAGCAGGGTCTGTCCAGTAACAACTTGCTTGAGTGGTCTTTGATATGCAAATCGACACCCATGATTGGCTATCCATGTAGTATGGGTGGCTACTGCAACCCTATGATTGGATGAGCAAATACTCAGCTGACAACAGTCACTGCTTTAAACATTTTGTCATAGTATAGAAAGGCATATGCACAAGCTAGTGTCAGAGGCTCCTTGTACTAACACAGATGTAGAAGGCCTTCTAGAGATGTGTATACCAAATAAAATGAAGTCCAAGAATTAGGGAATCTTTGACACTCCATAAATCTGGTAAAAAGTATGTGTAGCTGGAGAGACAATGAGCTTCTCTAGACGTATGTATGTACCTGTGCTTGGGTTTAACTCAACAATTTTTCAGTCGTATGATGATGACGAGTCCTCAGAATATATACATACTGTGTCCTCCTTGTGGCAGGGCGAGTCCATGCCGCCAAAGTGCTGCCACCACTGAAGCATCATGCCAAAGACACCAGGCATGACACCCCACCCAGTCACATTATATTGACACTGGGTCGACAAGACCTCTTTCCTTGTTCTGACCGCTCAGTACTGAGCGGCAAGTCAGGCAGCAACAAGTACCATTAAAATATCTGGTATGGCCAGGCCAGGGATTAACTATGGATCTCTGACCCTGTGGCGGGCACTCTAATCACCAAGCCACCAAGGCGGTTAGCTTCTCTAGATAGGTGTTTACATAAACTGTAGCCCTTCAAGAAAGAATTACAGAAATTTGTTTTTACAAGAGAACAGAGTGAATTTTTCAGAGTCAACTAGAACCAGAGTATCCGAGACAGTAGCTCTATCGGTTGGGATAAAATTATAATGGCGTCGATCGCAAAATTATGTGTGTGTAACAGACAATGGAAAATCAAAATTGCAAATCAATAATACGAAATAGGGATCGTGATTCACTTCTACCAAGTTTTGTTGAAATTGGACAAAAACATTAAACAGTAATTAGTAGCATTTTGAAAGAAATGAACTGACAGACAGATGGACAACTGATCATCGAATTGGAAAATTGATACTAGTGACTATGTATCTTGATGTAGTCTACACATAAACCAATTTTCATTCTAGTCAAACAAAACCTGTTGAAGGGGCAGTGTTCTGAATGATATGTTAACATATATTGAAAGAAAAGACAGACAGATGGACAACTGATTACTGAAATGGAAAATCAATACTACGAATTATGTATCTTCATGTAGCCTACACTTCAACAAAGTTTTGTTGACAATGAACCAAAACTGAAGAAGGAGTAGCATTTTGAAGTAAATGTTAACATGTCGGACAGACTGACAACCATTCTTCGAAATGGAAAATCAATAAAAATAATACATCTTGATGTATTGTACACTTGAGGCAAATTTCATTAAAATCATACTAAAGCTGTAGAAGCAGTAGCTTTTTTGAAAACAATGCTAACATGTTGGAGGAGCAGAAACACAGACCGACAACCAATCATCAAAATGAAAGATCAACATTACGAATTATCTATCCTGATGTAGTCTACACTTGAATCAAGTTTCTTGGAAATTGTACAAAATCTGTAGGAAGAGTAGCGTTTGTAGGAAAAGTTCTCAGATGCTAGACAGATGAATGCCAGAGAAGTATCATTTGGAAAATGTTAACATATTCTGTATAAGCAGACAGACAGACAGATGGACAACCAATCCAAATGGAAAATTGGTACCACGAACTATGTATCTTGAAGTAGCCTACACTTGACCCAAGTTTCGTTGAAATCGGACAAAAGCTGTAGGAGGAGTAGCGTTTGAAGGAAAAGTTCTCAGATGCGAGACAGATGAATGCCAGAGAACTTGCTGATACATGACCTTTTCTGGTCTCCGAGTGGTAGAGCTAAAAATGATGACAAATCTGGTAAAATCGCCAGAGGAACCTGCTAGGTAGGCATGTACACAAAATTGTAGCCCTACATGAAAGCTTTCTTGGTTACCAAAAAACTTGTAAATTTGGCAAAGTCCATAAATCTGGGAAAAAAAGCCCTGTGTACAAGAAATTATAGCCTGGGACAGAGGCTGTCGTGTGTTTACTCCAGAAAACTAGCTTAGATGAATGATACATTTTTGCATTAAGAGTCTACCTATCAAAATGATTAAAAAACACACAGAAAGCCAATAAAACTAAAACCATTAAAAAAATGTTCTACCTTCCACCAGTAGGCCCTTTTTAGATGCACATGCTTTCCATGACCCTTAATGATAAAAGTTAAAAAATTATAAAAAAAAATATACATATTTTTTTATCGCCGTATGTTGGAGTTAACAAAAATGCTGAACCTTCAATCCCTTTATGAGTGCCCACTATACAGGAACTGAAAAAAGCTGAACCTTCAATCCATTTATGAGTGCCAACTATACAGGAACTGAAAAAAACTTAACCCTTCATCTGAGTGTGTACATTTACACAGCATACCTTAGACTAAGGAGCTAAACAAGGCTTAACCATCAATCCATGTATGATTGCCCGTTAAATTGGAGCTGAAAAAATAGGGCACCAGTAAACCAGCGCTACATACGCCGGCAACAAATTGCTGGTTTGCTACCTCTAATCAAGCAGCAAGTGAAGAGGTAAAAGTTATGATACTGGCCCTAGGAATAAGGAACATCTGACGTGTTTGTGGAAAGCATAAGTTCCTGAGAAAATATGGACTGGAGAACATGATGTGGAAAAGGGAACAGACCGAGAAATGGGCAGAGTTTTGGTTGGAGGTCATCACATAACCTATAGACATAAATGACCTTGGATCAAGGTCATGACACACTCTCCAGGCCTAAGGAACATTTGTGCAAAGCAGAATTTTCTGTAAAGTTATCGTTTTTAAGTCACAGCCCAGACCAACATTTTAGGATAAAGTTCAACAGTGGCTTTGCCTTGAACTAATGACCTTGGTTCAATGCCATGATTCAGCCTCCTGGCCTAAGGAACATTTATGCAAAGTATAAGCTTCTACAAAGTAGTTATTAAAAAGTTATGAACCAGAAATGGCAATGAGGTGCTATGGTGACCTTGACCTTGACCTAATGGCCATGTGTCAAGGTCAGGTCACACCCTCCTGGTCTAAGGAACATTTATGCAAAGTATAAGCTTCTACAAAGTAGTTATTAAAAAGTTATGACCCGGAAAAGGCGGTGAGGTGCTATGGTGACCTTAACCTTGACCTAAAGACCTTCCATCAAGGTCATGTCACTCCCTCCTGGCCTAAGGAACATTTATGCAAAGTATAAGCTTCTACAAAGTTGTTATTTAAAAGTTATGATCCGGACAAGGCTGTAGGGATAGATGGATGGACAGACAGACTGACGGATAGACAAAGCCATAACATAACACGTATGAAAAGCCGAAGCTCATGTGATGTCTACAGAGGACCCTGCCATTTTTTCTACTGCATATATAATACACATATATACTAGTTTTAAACTAGCCCAAAAGAACTTTATATCGGAAAAAAACTGAAACCAGTCAAAACTGTCACTGGAAAAACTTAAACTCCAAAAAACTTTCACCGAACTGGACACTGACAACAATGCCGACACCAAAAGCACCTATCCCTCTCTCAAAATACCACACCTTACTTCGTACAGGTGAGCTAAAAATACATGGCCAATAGTACTTGTATAAAAAAATACTGTTTTTGTGGCTTTCTGGTCTTTTTTTGTGCCTTTTGAGAATCAACAAACTATTCCTTTCTAATCACAGATATTATCACATTTGTTGTATAGCAGTACCTTGAAATTCACTCCTGAGGCAAAGGCAATAAGAACGGATGAGCCCTCCTCGATTATGACATCTTGTGACTCTTTTTGTGATCCAGCTAATCCATCAACAGCAACATCAACTGCGTCGGTAGCATTGTATCGGACTTCCACCTTTGATGAGCCATCATTCTATGGAGTAAATCAATGACATTTTGCAACTGAATACATAATAGTTTGTGTATGAATCATACACACCTAAACAACTGAAGACCATCTAAATCATTTGCATGTTAGGAATTTGGTCATTTAACTCGCTGCGTGCATTGCACGTCAACGCTATATCAGTCATTTACATACATCCATTATGGTGGCGTCAAACATTCTCATTGTTATAGGTTGATCTACTTTACTCATAACCTATACCAAAGACACTGAAAATGAAACTCCTCCTCCATAAAGTGGCCTTCCCATGGCCTCCATCAGCCACTGTTTTACTCAAGTAATGCGTAACGCCATGACATAAATACAGGTTAACATAGAGATTCTAGTATAAGGTAATTCAGAAAAAAATTTTGATAATAGTGAACACATTCACAAACTCAGAAATTAAAGGAACGGGAACTTAAGTTACCTTCATGGCGAATGCTGTGTATTCCGTAGCATTTATATCACTTGATCGCTGAGCTCTCTCTGTTCTGCACTGGATTTCAAATGAACTGATGAAAAAAATATAATGCTATAATTACTCTAGGAATGATGTGGGCATAATAATGCACAAATTACATACGATACAGCAATAAACGTTTCGATTTAGCTGATCTTGCTTCAAATATATGTATGTAAGCTCATGCTGGCTTCCTCGCCGACCGTGAGTGGGAAGGTCTGCCAGCAACTTGCGGATGGTTATGTTCTGTCCGGTTTCCTCCCACCATAATGCTGGCCGCCATCATATAAGTGAAATATTCTTGAGTACGGTGTAAAACACCAATCAAATGAACTCAAATCAAATTCAAATATATGTACAGGTATAAAGCGTAACACAGCATAGTAACCAAACAAGTATACCTGTACTTCTTCTCGCATTAAGATCTTTTAAGCTGATTAATTTGAGATAATTCATGGTGTAATTCAAACATCTGATTGGTGATTTATGCCACACACATGTTTGTATATTGGCAGAAAAAAAAAGTCACAGCTCACATGGAAACAGCCCAAGAGGTTATTAGTACGTATATCTTTTACGTCATATTCAAACATTTTTAAGTCATATAACCTGGAGTTCTTAGATTGTACATACAATGTGTCTTCTTCTTGTAGGGTGAATTCATGTCATCAAAGTGCTGCCGCCACTGGAAAATCATGTCAAAGACACCAGACATGACAACCCACCCCGCCACATTATATTGACACCAGGCAGTCCAGTCCTAACCTATCAGTGCTGAGCAACAAGCCAGGCGGCAACAGGTAGCATTTTTAAAGCCTTTGGTATGACTTGGCCAGGAATTGATCCTGGATGTCCTGACCCCAGGGGCAGATGCTCTAACCACTAGGCCAATGAGCCAGTCTACGATTTCCACCGAGGCCGTCAAGGACTTTATTACAAACTTGCCCGCATTATTATTGCCTAAATCATTCCTTTTACCCAATGATAAATCAGACTACAGGACTCACTCAGTTTTCCAGAGCACAAATTCCCCCAAGCCATTAAAAGTGTATTCTGTCCCCTTGAAAGTTGTTACGTGAGGATCTCCCCAGGAAATGCCTACAGAATGATCAGATAAACTACATGCATCATATCCACAGCAAGAAACATTTATTTATTTATATATTTATCCATTTATTAGACGGTGTAAATGCCACATGAATGTTTGTCATAAAGGCTCCACTGGCAGTGAGAGCAGGGAAAAACAAACATCTAGAAAAAATGTTCAATCGATGATTATTTTGACATTCATTATGTACGTTATTTCTGAAGTCTCATACAGTCAACTGTTGAGAGTTTGAGCTGTACTCTTGTAGTCCATGCCTAGTGTAACAGCAAAATCCTAAATATAAATCAGTATCATATTTAAAGTCCTCAATATAAACTGTCTAGAATCCAAGTTTTTATAAAAAAATTGGCTAACACAATTACAAGGATAACAAGATTTACCTCCCTTGACAATGGCCACAAAGACACTGCTATAACATCTGAATGTCTCTGATAATGGACAAAAGTTAGAGCCAGACATACCTTGAGATGGAGGCCGATACCCTGAGCAGTCATCGGATGGGAAAACTTCATAAAACTTGTGACACATTCTTGCATTTTCACAGCAAGCAACCCAGCCCTCTGTTTGGTTCAGGGAAGACAAGGACAACACAGGATAACCTCCCTCTGGATACCCTTTCATCAAGAACAGGGCAGTACTAAAACATTTTCAAAAAAACATGGACTTTAAGAAGAGTATGGAACAACAAAATACAAAGTATATGTATTAAAACTTTTCAAATCATTTAAGGCAGCATGAAGCCATATATGTAACATGCAACACTACTGATGATAATCAATTCTCAGTTTCCACATACATGTAATGAGGTGCCTTTTACAGGCAAATGGCCACCCAAGTACACCCTGACTTGACCACTGCTCTCTTCGCAGGAATAAAACAAAAGACCTGGGACTGAATCACAATAGTACAGAAAGGTTTGATCCCCATGTTCAGGGACTACACATATATTTTCTCAGATATTTATGCTGGTTAGAACCAAAACCCAACCATATTAGTTTTGGACATGCAATAACTGCAACTATTCTCATCTTTACACAAATAAAAATGTCACTCTTAGATTACAACATATTAATATCTTCATTACTTATCAATAAAACCTATAGTATTGCTGATGGTTTAGAAGGACAATATTTTTGCAGTATACAGTATTTCAGTCTAAACTATGTGCCCTGACATACTGTTTTTTGTACACACCTGTCATAATTACATTGCTGTTCCAGTCCAAACCATGGCCTGGCTGTGTTCTTGTCTGGGTCATACTTGAAGTTACCATCTAGTTGAGCTTGTCTGCCAGTACAGGGGCAAGCTCTGCCTTTACTGATCTCCTCTTGTGTCTGCGTCAAGTTCACACTGTAGTACCAGCTGAGACATGCCCCACTCCCAGAGACAGGTGGACCATCAAACACAAACCTTCCTACCTCACCTACAAAACACATGGGTATCATTAACATAAGCAAAGGTCTTTACAGGTTGTATAAGTAATTGGGAGAGTGGTAGAAATCAAGATGTCGAATCATTTAATACAGAGCATCAATGGTATGAACAAACCATTTAATACAGAGCATCAATGATATGAACAAACCAATTAATCCACAGCATCAATGGTATGAACAAACCATTTAATCCACAGCATCAATGGTATGAACAAACCATTTAACACATAGCATCAATGGTATGAACAAACCATTTAATACACAGCATCAATGATATGAACAAACCATTTAACACACCGCATCAATGGTATGAACAAACCATTCAATGCAGAGCATCAATCGTATGAATTTGTCCGAACAAACCACTTAGTATACAATCTCCGATGTCTGAACAAAGCATTTCACACAACGTACCCCACATGCAAACATACCACGGAGTAAAAAGATACAGAAGAACAGTCCATAAAAGCGAACGATGTTGTTGTGGAACTATATGTTCATGTGTAGTCATGTGGCTATCACCTGTGGTGCTCTGTCTCAGCCAGGACGTAGCTTGTAAAAGCTTAAAGCTTGATCTTTCACAGTGATCATCTTTTTCTTCTTTTAGTAGTCTCAGTTATGTGACAAACAGAATGCTATTTAATAAAAGGTATGGTATGTTTCACAGAATACAGAATGCAGCTGATCATATTTTATGTCTGAACAACTCATTTCATATAGACTGCCAAATCAAAATAAACATGTACATACCTTACAGAACATCATGATTTATTAACTTAATTGGTGTTTTACACTGGTGGGAGGAAATTGGACAGAGCCTGCAGGAAAACCCACGAACATCTGCAGGCTGTTAGCGAACCTTCCCACTTACATCTAGCGATGAAGCCAGCATGAGCTGGACTTGAAACAGCATCATAACATGTCTGAACAAACCATTCAATAAAATAAATCATAAGCCTGAACAAACTATTTAATAAATGGTGCTGCATGTCTGAACAAACTTAACATTTAGTAATACCGAGTATCATACACATCCGAACAAACTGTTTAATACAAAGTATCATATGTCCTAATAAACAATTTGATAAAAAACATTGCATGCCTGAACAAAACATTATACACAGAGTATCACGTTTGAAAACGCATTACGGGGAATAGGACATGAAGTACCTCTGTTTCCTTTAATCTTGTCAATACTGTATGCAGACGTGGTGTTTCCCTTGAAAGGATAAGCTGCTACAGACGTAAAGCCTTCTCCGACCCTAGAATGGCCGACCAAAATCGTCCTATTTGCACTTGTTTCATTCCAAGTAAAACTGCCAATATCGTAGTTATACACAACCCTCGAAGTCTTCAAATTGCTCAAAACAACAACCTGGAAGCTAAACACCTGGAACGAAAGCGATTTGCGTCACTAACACACACAAAAACCCCCAGAAATGCCACCATCTAGATTTTGTACACTAGTTACTGTATTGCCTTTAGTGTGAATAAAAGTGTGCTGCTTGTTTGTTTGATTGGGGTTAAATGTCCCTTTCAAAATTATTTCAGTCAGATGCTTGTTGTATTTCAATTCTTGTAATAGGCCAGGCCCAATGCCAACATATTTATGTCCTCATGTTATCCGTTCCAGTCATAAGCCATGGTCGTTACAGTTGCCACGACTGGGTTATTGTGTTGTGGTGGCACAGCCAGAGAGAAAACCAAGTCATGGAGAGTGTAACAGCCATGGCGTCGGACCAGAATGGATAACATGGGCCTTGGTACCTCAAGGCTGACTGGAGAGTAAAGGACAAAAGGTAAAACCACTGAATATGTGGTTTTTTAGTCTCAGTGCGTCTGAACTGTCGCTACATGTCCATTATGTGTATCGAGAACGCAGTATGCAAGAAGTCTGGACTACTAAATTTTGATATTACTTCTCCTGTAGCGCCGTGATCTAAACGTAATGAGTGCAGAAGATCCGGAGCTACTTGCAGCTATATTAAGGATAACGCTGTAACAGACAATTTCTGGTGAAAGCTCACAAAACTGGTTAAAGAGCACATTACAGTCAGAAAATCATTATCCAATTTAAACTCTTATATGACAAAACCTGGGACGATTATAATTCACATTCGTATAATATTACATTCGTCCCAGGACAAATAAATGTGACAAATAGTCGTTAGTTCTTAGATACCAGGTAAAAACCAGCTTCAGGGCTACAACCATTGCCACTCACTTCTTTTTCCATGTAGGATTTGGCTGGCAGAGGGCTGACCTTGTGCCAGGTGGCCATGACCCCTGACCTCAACGGGGGGTCAGTCACATTCAAAGCCTTCCCCATGTCATTGAGCAAGACCTGATCCGACTGGCCATTGAGCTGACTTATGAGTAACTTCCCAGAACCTTCACTGGTGTCAATACTGGACCAAAATGGAGCATAGACATTGGATATGTTCTTCTGTTCAGTTTTGGAAGGAGGATACGGCGACACAATTCCACTACCGATGACAATATAGCCATTCATGTGTACCTGTGAACAACAAAATAAAAATATTCTGTAACATATTTACTATACATGTATTTCATTCAGCTCATATTTCAAATGTATTTCCATTCTCTGAGTTATAGATTCATGCATTAAACGGCATAAGTTTATATCTATTTCAATATCTTTACAAGAACCAAATTACAGACTTATTTTGTCTAGGGATTGTTTTAATCATGTCAGTGATTGAGATCAGCCATATTTCAGACAAACTTGTACCTGGGACTTGATAGAGAAAAGGAATGCTTCAACTTCACCATTCTGTTGGCTAATTCAAGTCAGACAGTTAAAAGTTATGAAATCTGAATGAAACCTCAGGATAATTTGAAGCCTCCATGGTCCACATTCACATATTTCCTGAAACCAGCTTTGTAACGGATGTTTTAGCACCATACAATGATGTGAACTACCCAGGAAAATTTGGCAAAAATTGATTTTAAGAAGATTTTTTATTTCTTTCACTTTTCTCTTTTTAGCTTAGCTATACTTATGTGCATAATGATCCTGATGTTATACCATTGCCGTGAAATAACCAAACAGTATATCACATCAGCACGAAGGTCAAACTCACGAAGATGTCTTCTGCTATGCCCTCCATGCGGAATGGCCCATACAGAGTTTTCACACTTCCCATAGCCTTCTTCTCTATTGCATCAGATTTGTCTTCAAACAACATCAACTCTGCAGAGAGAAATACAGGAATGTATATTGAAAGATGCTGTCGATAAAGACTTGATCAAGACATTAACATGTCTTTCCACCCTGAAGTAAATTGAACATTAAAGTGGTAAAGTAGGTAAAAATATATAAAAAAAAAAAATGATATGAAGGATACTATGGAATATACCTAACACCATGATTCACAATGATTTATGATGAATAACACTAACCCTCATAACAGAAATGTTCCTTAAACACTAAATTTCTGGCTGTAACATTGAATCCGGCTGAGGATACATCAAGTAAGGCATTTATGCTGGGATAAGCGTTTGAAAGCCCAGCATCACTGGAGGATATATGTTAGCGTTTGGTGCCGTCATGTGTGTGACATAACAAAAGGCAAAGTGAAAAATTTTGTTTCCATATTCTCCCCCCCCCCAAAAAAAACCGTTCAATATCTGTTTTAATACACCGTAATTCTTTCAGAATTTAAGAAAGCAATTCAGACCTTTTCAATAGTAATCATTTCACCTTGCTTTTCACCACACAGAGGTTTTGACACCAAAGCAGCTCTTTAAATAAGAAAGACCAGCATTTTAGGCATTACTGGCTGCTGCGTCATGCATCACAGTAGCTTGTAGAGAGAAAATCAGGAGCTGAAGTCCCTCAGACATTATGGGGTAATTAGCATTGGAGGAAACAAGAGACCTGTTTTCAAGCGTCTGATCTTATTTACCGACAGGAAGCTGAAAACACCCTTGAAAAAAATTGAAAAAAAAAACATCACCAAAAACATTCTGCCAAAGAAAATATTTCCTGTTTCTTTTTTCAAAAAGTCCAAAAAAAAAACACTTGATTCTATAATGTTCTTCAGGTAAAACACAGAGGAAGTCACTGACTTGTGCAGCTATGTCCATCGCCATGGTAACTCGGACGACAGGTACAGCTGTATGATCCATTCAGGTTCTTACAGTCAGCATTCTCAGAACAGTCATGGGTATGACTGGTATCTGTGCACTCGTTAATGTCTAAAACAGAAAACAGTCATTCAGTTTTAAAAACTGCCTAAACATCTCAATAAAGCACTAATGCTCTGAGGATTCTTCAGCCTTATTGTGCTGTTTTGTATAGGACTACAAGTACCTATAAAGTGCTCTCTTCTCTCTGCACCTGCCTTGTGAAACAAACACAACATTACACTGAACTGAGACATCTTCTGTTATTTGGTAATGAAATCATTATTAAGAGTGTTCAAATATGGTTATACATGAATAATTCTACAATGATTCTCCGATCTACTGTCAATGTTGGGCCTTTAATTCCTCCAATATCAGTAGATTTTATACATGAGACCCACCCTCTCTCCCCCAACCTCATCACAAATATCTGGCTGCCACTCCACAGACAAACTGTTCACTTTGCTGCTTTAACAAAGCTTTCAATATAATTTCAACGAAATCATATACATGTTTTTATGAAGCAGATAAAACTCATGGATGGCTTTATTATGATGCTGCTTCACTTAAATGCCATGCTGTGGACACTAAACATGGTGTCCCACCTCTCTCCCACCAAGCATAGGTGCACCAAAGTTTCCAAATATTACAACTTTTCAGCATGGCATGAATCGGGAATGAACCCATGTGTTTTGATAGGGCTGCGTCATGTGATATCTATTCATTTACTTCACTGGCCACCGATTCGCCCTGTACTCAAGAATATTTTACTCAGATGATGGTGGCCAGCACTATGCTTAGAGGGAACAGGGCAGAGACCAAGGAAAACGCATGACAATCTGCAGGTTGCTGAGGGACCTTCACACGCATTTAGCATGAGAAATATCCATAAACTACCCAACAATAATTCAAATACAAGTCACCCATACTCACCAGTTTCACAATTGTCACCTCTCCATCCACCACGACAATGACACTTGAAATGCCCTGCATCAATGTTTCCACAAAGTCCTCCATTCTGACAAGGGTTAGGGTTGCAATCATCTACATCTGTAAAAGCCAAATAAAAAAAAGATTGCAGCTAGTAACACATGGAAACTTCATATCACAAGAAGAAAACAACAAACAACAAAATTTATTTATTAAAGTTTTATGAAACGAATCCACCGATATACAGATGTAAATTTGCAAATCCTCTCAGATGGTTCATATGATGCATACACTGCCATACACTAGAGACCAACAACAGGCCAAATGAAAACAGCTTGACAATATAGTCAAATGATTGAGTGAGTGTGTGAGTGATAGATTAATGCTTAATGCATGATGGCAAACATGTGTAAAAAATATTGTGAAAATGGTCATATAAGAAATATTAAGAGACTTCCATGGGTAGACGTGTATAAGATTTTCAGTTTGTCTCTTAACACAGATTCACGACTCCCTGAGGCCATCCTTACAAAAGTTTGCTGTTCAGTCTAACACTTCCATATCTGAAAAAAGTTATTAGGTTAGTTGGCAGGGAATTCCTTTTTTTTTCTTTATTCTTGTTCTTGAAAAAGGTAGGAATTTCAAAAAAATTACCATAAGGAAAAAATACTGTCTGATGCACTTAAACTCCTCAGCCTTCATACAAAATGCAACAAATAGATACAAATTCCAAGAGATATTAAGTATAATACCAGCCATTCATAAAATTGTGTGTTTGTGGTATAAATTTGGTGAACTTGAGACAAGCTGCTCAAGAGATAGAGTGTTTACAAGTGTTTCATAAAATTTCACTTTAATGACCCCAATGACCTTGAAGGAAAAAGTCAAGGTCACTGAAAATCAATAAGGTTCTTCCTCATGCCAAAGTGCAAGTATGGTGTAAGTTTGGTGACATTGGGATGAACTACTTTGGTGATATCACATTTACAAGGCTTTTATAAAATGTAAATCAAATGAGGAAAAATTGAAGAAAAAGGTCAAGATCAATGAAAATCATAGGGTTTGTCCTTAAGCCAGTGTGTAAGAGTGGTGTAAGTTTGGTTAACTTGAAATAAACTGTTCTAGAGCGTTTACAAAAATTCAACTGAAATGACCCCAATTACCTTGAAGAGTAAGGTCAAGGTCACTGAAAATCACCAGGCTTCTTCCTCATGGAAATGTGTAAGTGTGATGTATGTTTGGTAAACATCAGATAAACTGTTCGAGACACGAAGTGTTTACAAGGAATATGGACATACAGGCAGACGGACACCACCCGCTACAGCAATACATGTACCCCTTGGCCAAAATTGGTTATGGTGTAAAAAGCAAGTTCCATCAAAATGCAAATAAAAACTTTAGAGTAAAGTTGATATTTGGCAAGGCTATGTAAAACAAACATATTTTCAGTCATTCCCTGAACATATCCTGCATTACAGAGCCTCTACTACTAGTGTTATTCATTACCAACCACGAAGTTTAAAAGAATTAACATGTAAGTTATGAGTCTGACTCAGGCACTGCTCCTGGATACAACGTAGTTCTTACCTGTACAAGTGTGGCCATCTCCAGAGAACCCCTTCTTACAACGACAGGTAAAGCTGCCATCTGTGTTATTACAATCCGCAAATTTATGACAGTCGTTAAGAGTGGCATTCTTGCATTCATCTATATCTGAAACACAAATGTCCATGCATGTTCTTATTTCTAACATCATAAGTCCCACAGGTAATCTGTTACCTTTCTGTGATGGACAGTCCTACTAATGAAAACCATTTTATGTTTGCAACCACCACCTTTACCCCAGAAGGGTGCAGATCTAAGGACAAATTTTTATGTCTACCGCTTGTAATCAAGTGGTTCATTTGGACAAAGAATCAGTAGTTGACTTAATAGCAATATTCACACTATTTTGGATACCTAACAATGATGAAATTGCTTAATTTCTTAAAAGATAACTGAACAGAGTGTTTTTACACTTGAATGAGATGACAGAAAACTCCCAAGTGTATCCTCGATCATTCATTATAAGTAAATCATTAAACACAAAACATCATTGACCAAGTCATCTTGAGAAAAACTTGTCAAAAAATATTGCCAACCTACACATGCTTTTTTCTCAGGAAAAGTATAATGAACACAGTCCATCATAAAACAATT
Organism: Acanthopleura granulata; assembly: GCA_016165875.1. NCBI lineage: Eukaryota > Metazoa > Mollusca > Polyplacophora > Chitonida > Chitonidae > Acanthopleura > Acanthopleura granulata. The sequence goes on along the minus strand of JABBOT010000003.1, from coordinate 10,144,298 downwards.
TAAATCACATTTTTGCAAGCAGTATGTACTGTTTTCTGATATCCTGCACACATCTAACTACATGTAGCCATTTCTTTCAATAAATTACTACAGATGTCAATGTGACAAATGTAATAATATGGATCATACTCTCCATCTATAATGGAGTTCACTAAAACTATAAAGTGTACAGAATAGGAAACAATGTATATGCTCATTAATTTTTTATTACTATTATTCATTTATATTACTTTTTGGGATAATATAAAATACTTACCATCACAAACACTACCGTTCTTTACATATCCAGTTAGACATTCACAGATGTAATTTTTCTCCATGTTTTTACATTCAGAGAATTCTGGACAGTCAAAGAGTGTCTCATTCTGACATTCATCTATGTCTGAAATAAAACAAAAAGAGTTACACTGTATATATACCAGACAGACAAAATGTTTTTGATGGCTAAAGTTACATGTCAAATACTGCTTTGCTCTGAATCCCATTCTTCTGCAGGACAATTTTCCTTCTCAGGAAACCTTTCCTTTATAGACCATTGGTCCTCCTCAGGGGAACTTTCCTCTGCAGAAGAATGCTCTTCTTCAGGAGAACTTTCCTCAGTTGAAGAATGCTCTTCTTCAGGGAAACTTTCCTGTACAGGAGAATGCTCCTCCCCAGGGGACCTTTCCTCTACAGAAGAATGCTCCTCCCCAGGAGACCTTTCCTCTATAAAAGAATGCTCCTCCTCAGGGGAAATTTTCTCCAGAAAAGAACACTGCTCTTCAGGAGAGATTTCCTCTCCAGAAGAATTTTCCTCCTCAACTTTCTTCCACAAGAAAACACTCCTCTTTAGGACAACGTTCCTCTACAGAGGAACAATCCTCCTCAGGAGAGATTTCCTCCACAGAAGAATGTTCCTCCTCACAAAAACTTTCCTCCACAGAACTTTCTTCAACAAGAAAACATTCCTCGTCAGGAAAACTTTCCTTTCCAGACACAACTGGGCTGTCTAGTCAGCCAAGCCAGCGAGAGCTTAGACACAAGATCTGGGATCCATTTCACACAAAGTCTAAAGGCTAAACTTAAGACCCCCTAATTCAGTTAGCCTACTACCAATTTTGCCAAACCCTTTTTGCAAAGAAAATATCTGGCTATCGGCTAAAGCTTTTCGAGTTAGATTTTGAAAGTTAGCCTGCAATCTCCAGTCATGTGTCACGGTGGTTAGGAGGAGGCAAATTCTGCTTTTAAAGTGTTATATATCCAATTTTTGAAAGTTTATATACTGATTGGAGAAAAATAGGTATATATCAGCTTCTTTCAAAATACAAATGTCTTTTTAAAGCTCGCAAATCACCACAACCATGACTACATTGTTATTGTTTCTTTATTTATAGACTGTGTCGAAAACCAACACGACAAAGATATTATTACCCTTTTTCTCATATTTAGAAATAGCTCAGTAATTTAGCTCATTTATTTAGCTAATTTAACAATTGTCATCATATATTCAACCAATAAGATTTCTACAGAGCGGCCACATAACTGGCTATTGTAAGTCAGATAACCATCAGACAGTTGTTTACTTTTGTGAAAGGGATCAGTCAGTTGTTTTCATAGCTTGCTTACCACAGTCAGCAAATTGACCCTTAGGCCTACTCGCCAAACTCAGACAGTTCTGGAAGTTTTATGAAACAGATCCCTTTAGTACAGAGTATAAACTCTGTACAGCCTCTAGCAGTTCGTCTGTACCCCATACATACAACATGTAAACATTTGGTCATAATTTTTGGTTAGAAATGATGGCAAATTTATTTGCATTGTAAACATCATATATAATTGTTAAAATATTTTATTTCGATATGCTCATGTAGAGCAGCATACTTGCCATGAAATGAACCCTCCAAGTGACAACTTCTTCTCTGTAAGACATTCTTACCTTCACAGGCCGATGTTTCCGGATTCATCTGAGTGCCTTCCTGACAGTCACATGTGTAGCTTCCATTTGTATTTCTACAGTCGCTGAATTTCCCACATTCGTGCAGAGTTTCATTTAAGCATTCATTCACATCTGTGAAAAAGATTAAAATAATAACTCTCTTTTATTATTATTATTGCATTATTATTTCACAGAGGCAATTTCATTCTCATTCAATTAAATTTAACATGTAGTCATCTGAAGATCAACAACTCGTCTTGCACAACATTTCTGTAATGTTGCACAACTGAACAAATTTTGTACTAGATTTAACTTTTCTATCCACCCAGTTCCATATTTGCCTGATTCTGAGAGTTCTACAGATCTTGAAAAGGTAATTTGAGTTTACAACGGTGGCCAGCTCCATGATGAGAGGAAACCGAGCAGAGCCCTAAGGAAACCCACCGCCATATGCAGGTTGCTGGCGGATCTTCCCACATACAACCAGCCAGCCAGGAGTGCAAGTCCACGTGGGCTCGGCTTGAATTCACAGCAATCGCATTCCTGAGAGACTGCTTAATTTCTTGAAAGATGACTAAGCAGGAGTGTTTTTACACTTGAATGAGATGACAGAAAACTCCCAAGTGTAGCCTCGATCATTCATTATAAGTAAATCATTAAACACAAAATATCATTGACCAAGTCATCTTGAGAAAAACTTGCCAAAAAATAATGCCAACCTGATGGTTAAAGTTACAAGTCAAATACTGCTTTGCTTTGAATCCCATTCTCCTGCAAGAGAATTTCCCTTCTCAGGAGGCCTTTCCTTCATAGACCATTGCTCCTCCTCAGGAGGAACTTTCATCTACAGAAGAATGCTCCTTCACAGGGGAACCTTCCTTTACAGAACAATGCTCTTCCTCAGGAGAGCTTTCCTCTACAGAAGAATGCTCCTCCCCAGGAGACCTTTCCTCTATAAAAGAATGCTCCTCCTCAGAGGAAATTTTCTCCAGAAAAGAACACTGCTCTTCAAGAGAGCTTTACTCTCCAGAAGAAGTTTCCTCCTCAGGAAACTTTCCTCCAGAGAACTTTCTTCCACAAAAGAACATTCCTGGTCAGGAAAACTTTCCTCCAGAGAACAATGCTTCACCCCAGGAGAACTTTCTTCCACAAGAAAACACTCCTCCTCAGGAGAGCTTTCCTCTCCAGAAGAATGCTCTTCCTCAGGAGAGCTTTCCTCTCCAGAAGAACAATCCTCCTTAGGAGAGCTTTCCTCTCCAGAAGAATGCTCCTCCTCAGGAGAGCTTTCCTCTAAAGAAGAACAATCCTCCTCAGGAGAGCTTTCCTCTACAGAGGAACAATCCTCCTCAGGAGAGATTTCCTCCACAGAAGAATGTTCCTCCTCACAAAAACTTTCCTCCACAGAACTTTCTTCAACAAGAAAACATTCCTCGTCAGGAAAACTTTCCTTTCCAGACACAACTGGGCTGTCTAGTCAGCCAAGCCAGCGAGAGCTTAGACACAAGATCTGGGATCCATTTCACACAAAGTCTAAAGGCTAAACTGAAGACCCCTAATTCAGTTAGCCTACTACCAATTTTGCCAAACCCTTTTTGCAAAGAAAATATCTGGCTATCGGCTAAAGCTTTACGTCTTAGATTTTGAAAGTTAGCCTGCAAATTTCCAGTCATGCCCCACTGTGGTTAGGAGGAGGCAAATTCTGCTTTTAAAGTGTTATATATCCAATTTTTGAAAGTTTATTTACTGATTGGAGAAAAATAGGTATATATCAGCTTCTTTCAAAACATAAATGTCTTTTTAAAGCTCACAAATCACCACAACCATGACTACATTGTTATTGTTTCTTTATTTATAGACTGTGTCGAAAACCAACATGTCAAAGATATTATTACCCTTTTTCTCATATTTAGAAATAGCTCAGTAATTTAGCTCATTTATTTAACTAATTTAACAATTGTGATCATATATTCAACCAATAAGATTTCTACAGAGCGGCCACATAACTGGCCATTGTAAATCAGAAAACCATTAGACAGTTGTTTACTTTTGTGAAAGGGTTCAGTCAGTTGTTTTCATAGCTTGCTTACCACAGTCAGCAAAGTGACCCTTAGGCCTACTCGCTAAACTCAGACAGTTCTGGAAGTTTTATGAAACAGGTCCCTTTAGGAAAGAGTATAAACTCTGTACAGCCTCTAGAAATTCGTCTGTACCCCATACATACAACATGTCCATATTTCGTCATAATTTTAGGCTAGAAATAGTGGTAAATTTACTTACATTGTAAGAATCATATATAATTCTTAAAATATTTTATTTCGATATGCTCATGTAGAACAGCATACTTGCCATGAAATGAACCCTCCAAGTGATAACTTCTTCTCTGTAAGACATTCTTACCTTCACAGGCCGATGTTTCCGGATTCATCTGAGTGCCTTCCTGACAGTCACATGTGTAGCTTCCATTTGTATTTCTACAGTCGCTGAATTTCCCACATTCGTGCAGAGTTTCATTTAAACATTCATTCACATCTGTGAAGAAGATTAAAATAATAACTGTCTTTTATTATTATTATTGCATTATTATTTCACAGAGGCAATTTCATTCTCATTCAATTAAATTTAACATGTAGTCATCCGCAGATCAACAACTCGTCTTGAACAACATTTCTGTAATGTTGCACAACTGAACAAATTTTGTACTAGACTTAACTTTTCTATCCATGCAGTTCCATATTTGCCTGATTCTGAGAGTTCTACAGATCTTGAAAAGGTAATTTGAGTTTACAACGGTGGCCAGCTCCATGATGAGAGGAAACCGAGCAGAGCCCTAAGGAAACCCACCACCATCTGCAGGTTGCTGGCGGATCTTCCCACATACAACCAGCCAGCCAGGAGTGCAAGTCCACGTGGGCTCGGCTTGAATTCACAGCAATCGCATTCCTGAGAGACTGCTTAATTTCTTGAAAGATGACTAAGCAGGAGCATTTTTACACTTGAATGAGATGACAGAAAACTCCCAAGTGTATCATTGATTATAAGTAAATCATTAAACACAAAATATCATTGACCAAGTCACCTTGAGAAAAACTTGCCAAAAAATAATGCCAACCTGATGGTCAAAGTTACATGTCAAATACTGCTTTGCTCTGAATCCCATTCTTCTGAAGGAGAATTTTCCTTCTCAGGAGGCCTTTCCTTCATAGACCATTGCTCCTCCTCAGGAGGAACTTTCATCTACAGAAGAATGCTCCTTCACAGGGGAACTTTCCTCTACAGAAGAATGCTCCTCCTCAGGGGAACTTTCATCTACAGAAGAATGCTCCTCCTCAGGGGAACCTTCCTCTACAGAAGAATGTTTCTCCCCAGGACTTTCCTCTATAAAAGAATGCTCCTTCTCAGGGGAAATTTTCTCCAGAAAAGAACACTGCTCTTCACGAGAGCTTTCCTCTCCAGAAGAATTTTCCTCCTCAGGAAACTTTCCTCCAGAGAACAATGCTTCATCCCAGGAGAAATTTCTTCCACATGAGAACACTCCATATCAGGAAAACTTTCCTTTCCAGACACTTACTGGGCTGTCCAGTCAGCCAAGCAAGCGAGGGTCTAGACATGAGGTCCCAGTTTCACACAAAGTCTCAAGGATAAACTTAAGACGCCTAATTCAGTTAGCTAACGATCAATTTTGTCTAACCCGTTTCACAAAGAAAATATCTGGCTATCGGTTAAAGCTTTCTGCCTTAAGATTTTGAAAGTTAGCCTGAAATCCCCAGTCATGTGTAATTAGGAGGTTAGGAGGAGTGTAACTGACCCAGAAAGCCTCCAATCAATGCTGTCGCTGTGAGTTCAAGTTCAGCTCATGGCTTTCTCTCCGGCCGTACGTGGGAAGGTCTGCCAGCAACCTGCGGATGGTCGTGGGTTTCCGTCAGGCTCTGCTCGGTTTCCTCCCACCACAATGCTGGCAACCGTCGCATAAGTGAAATATTCTTGAGTACGGCGGAAAACGCCAATCAAATAAATAAATAAATCTGCTCAGTTCTACCTCACACTTATCTGTTTCACACCTGTGACCCATCCAGGAAGAGTGACAGGTATATCTTAACAACACTACAATTTATACCTGGACACTCAGTTCAGGTCTACCTCACACTTACCTGTTTCACACCTGTGACCCGTCCAGGTAGAGGGACAGGTACAGTTAAAAGATTCACCTTCATCTGTACAGTTTCCACCATTCTGACAAGGACTTGAGTCACATGCTAGAGGGAAAGAAATACAAGTAATTTTGGTAAAAACTACTGACGAATAGAAAGAGATTATTATTCTTCCAGTTATAATGATTTATACTGTACCAGTAAGAAACACTTATATACAACACTAAGACTAAAGAACACTAATATACAACAATACAATGACTGAGTGAGTGAATGGCTGAAACCGAGCAAAGCATGAGAAAAGCATGTACATGTATGTACAAGGCATTAGCTACTAGACCTGTAACAGGGAACAGCAAAGTTACTTCGTCACTTCTCCAATCGAGTTTGAAACCCTACTCAAGAACATTTCCCTTTTTCAAAGGCAACCTGCATTATGGTGGGAGGAATGCAGACAGAGCCTGTAAGAAACCCATGACCATATGCAGATTGCTGCCTGACGTTCCCACGAAGACATTATGGCTTTGGCAATATTGTGGCCGTATTGCACGTATGTATGTATATACGTACGTATGCTTGCGTGTTACGTCATACTCAACATTTTTCAGTCATTTGATTACAAGGAGTTCTCAAAGTGTCCCCACTGGAACATCATGCCAAAGACATCAGACATGACACCCCACCCATTCATATTACACTAATACTGGGCCCACCAGTCCTATTTCCTTGTTCTAACCTCTCCGTGCTGAGCATCAAGCAAGGCAGCAAGAAGTCTTTGGGATGGCCTGACCCAGAACTCTAGACCTCAAGGTGGACACTCTAGCCACTACGCCACTTAGACGGTGCGGCCCTATTGCGCCGGGAAAATTTTCAAAATAGGTCATACTAGATGGTTAAAAATTGCAGTGTAAAATGAGAACATCCAAAATCATACAAAAATGAACATTCTTAAAAACAGCTATTATACAACATAAACCTCAGCTAAAATTCCAAAAAGCACATGAATATATTTCAAATATATGATGAAGAAAACTGCACAGAAAAATGTGTAAGACCTACTCTAGTTTATGATTTCTTTGAACAAACCAGTAAATAAATGGATCACACACAACGCTTTGAAATAATTGATATATAATCAACTGGACAGAACCCTTGCTGAACATGCGCATAGTGAATTAGGACATTTTTTGATCCTGTGTTTGGCATTTAACACACTTGAGAGCAATTACCTCAATCTGCTAATGTACCAGAATGTGCTGGGCTTGAGCCAATGGTGACCACTTTGCAATTTTAAGTGTAAAATAGCAGACCAGATGGCCATAAGTCACAAACCTGTATTAAAGAAGGGTCTTTGTAGGTGTTATTACAAATAGAAAGCATGTCTCGATTTTACAGTATCTATACCGTATCTTTCCCTTTTAGTAAATACAATCTGGTTTACATTTTACCTGGCATCTTGAAACATATGGTTGCAGTTATTACCTTAAATCCACCGCTCATTACCGTTTTATGTTTAAAAACTAAAAAGTTATTAAGTGGCATATTTAAAATATGGCACGAATTATGGCATATTACACGAAAATGTATTCAATGATGGATTTAAAGTGAGTTAACTTTTGCTTGCCAGTGGTCTTGACACAATCAACATGTTTAAAAAGGGCATATGCTCACAAAGAAGGCATATTACAATATATAAAAGAAAATAAAATAAAATAAACAAACATGTACATGCATGCATGGTGGACAAGGTTATATTTGAGGCCTGGTTTAACCATTTTTTGGGCCTTGCTCTCATTTTAATCAGAACACTGTTACTTCATACACAACAATACATGGATGTTTGTTCAAGATTCTTTTCATTTCAACACAATCCTGTTTGAGATGTATTTATAGCCAAATGTAAATCACACAACAAGACTGTGGCCACTCTACACTCTCTAGCACTTACTTCCTGTAACACCATACATGAATCATGACCAGGTGAAATGAACGCTTATCTCAGCAATACGACCACACCTAAATTTACCTACACTGTGTCAGCTATATGGCACACAATCTCTGACATCGCATATTTTAATTCTATCTATCCATTAGTAGACTTTGAAGACCTAGTATAAATTGTGAAAGGTTGCATTTTAAATTGTGGTCTTTACAGCTCATCTGGTTTTAAAATCAGCTGAACTGGCACTCATCATGAGAGTCCAGCAGAGAAGCCTGTAAGAATAATTAACAGAATTAAATGAATTTTAATTACTGAATGAAATAATACTACATAAGGGTTTTAAACTCAACCATTTAAAATAGGATTTCCACAAACACAGACTAGCTTATATGACGGACAGTGTAACTGGCCAAACATTCCGTCCAAACTTTAACTGCGTTTTAGAGGCAAGTAAATGTCATGAAATATCGGTAATACTTTTTGTACTGAAATTTACATATTTATTGTAGCATACAATTCTATCATATAAACAAACCTCAAAAAAAAAGATCAATAAAACTCTACAATCAAGAGATGCTTTTGAACAAGGTAAAATAAACAAAAATCAGTTAAGTCACACTAGATATGTTTTATAAATACTAGGCTTACATGGTGAAAAATATCTTTTAAATATTTAACTACAGTATCACTGGAAGGTTAACCAGCAACCTGCGGATGGTCATGGGTTCCCGTTTCCTCCCACTTTAATGCTGGTAGCCGTCCTATAAGTGAAACATTCTTGAGTACGGAGTGAAACACCAATCAAGTAAATAAATAAATAAATAAATACAGCATTACAATGAGCACTATCAAATAACTGAAATGCTGTGTCCACAATCATGTGGCAAACACTTGGAGGACAGCCCCATGAAGAACAAAATTACGTTGGAAACCACGAGGATGTTTTTCTCAATATGGCTACACGGAAGAGTTCTTAGGTCAGTCGCCCTATATGCCAAGTTTGTCTAGATGACCCAGGTGCTCCAAACATCGTGGGCAGAGTATGTATGTAGGTATCCTTGGGTTTTAAGTCATACTCAACTTTTTTGGTTATATGACGATGAGGGGTCATTTAAAGGTATATGTACAGTGTCTTCTTGTAGCAGGGCAAGTCTATGTCGCCACTGGAACATCATGCTGAAGACACCAAGCATGACACCCCACCCAGTAACATTATACTGACACCAGGCTGACCAATCCTGTTTCCTTGCTTTAAGCTCTCAGTGCTAAGCATCAAGCGAGGCAGCTACAGGTGCCATTTTTGGAAGTCTTTGGTATGACATGACCCGGGTTTCACCCGTACCTCCCAATCTCCCCACTGGTAATGTAACCACCAGGCCACTGAGGCGGTTCTTTAAAGAGGCTGATAATGCTGAAGGAACTTGTATACTCACCAGGCATGGGAGGTACACTCGACGAAGGAGGCACACTCGACGAAGGAGGTACACTGGACGAAGGAGGCACACTGGACGAAGGAGGTACACTCGACGAAGGAGGCACACTCGACGAAGGAGGCACACTCGACGAAGGAGGTACACTCGACGAAGGAGGCACACTCGACGAAGGAGGCACACTCGACGAAGGAGGCACACTCGACGAAGGAGGTACACTCGATGAATCTGAAAAGAAAACAAAATGAAGACATACAGTTTCGAGGATTTCAAATTATCACGCTGAGGCACCAAATACACAATGATGTATTTTATGCAAAGTGTTTTACTTATAGCTTCAGGATTAAATTACTCCACACTTTGTCTCACTGTGGGCTCTGTACTTTGTCAGGAATGCCAAAAAGTTTTGCTTTTAATAACTATCAGTCCAAAACTATATCACAAAATATATCTCAAATACAAACTACAGGGTATGTCCATTACGAACTGTCTACCAAGCTGATCAGTCACAAGTTACCATAACACCAGTACTTGATTTCACTTTTCACTCCCACAACACCCCCCCCCCCATGCATTAAGTCAAGCATAATGCACATACTGTAATTCTATCATGAAGCATCAAATGTAAATAAAAGGATTTATCAAATATAACTTAAGTGATAATTGCAATGGTTCAATTTCTAAACTCACACAAATGATCATAAAGAGTTTTCCATTCTTGGGGCACTTGCAGTGTTGTAATCGATGTGCCTGTTTCAGCATATTTTCCTCCAGGGGGCCTATTTGGAAATATCTAAAGGTGATACCAGGTACATACTACTAGCATGCTCAGCAAGACAGGCTAAGCCCCCCCTCCTCCCTCCAACTCTTTCCACCCTAATAGTTGTTTGGACCATGTCAATGGCGTAGTTCGTTAACTGTTCAGCAGAATGCTAAGGAGCCATAAGCCAAATACAAAGTACAAGAAAGCCTAACGTTTTATAAATCCTTTACACAATATCTTGAACCAACAGATGGCTTTTCACAGACTTCTAGATATTTTACAGCCCACTACAATCCAAATCCAATAGGCTTGGACCTGTCCTTGGCAATAAAAGGAAAACAATTGATCCATTTCCATGACAACAAAGCTCCATGTCTGTCTGAAGCCATAGAATCAACTCTACCAGGTCTTTGTCAGAACAGAGAGACACAAGTATTATAGGCCTGCTGGTTTGCGTCAAAGAAAACTGAGCTTTCACAGCAGGAATCGACCCTAATTGGCACAGAATTTTTATGCACAATTTGTAACTACTGAGCCAGAAAAAAAATTTCAATTTTTATTAAAATTTCATGGCTAGTCGAAGATTTATAAATGAGTAAAAAAACTCAAAATATTCGAATTTTCACATTCCTTAAACCCTAAATCCACTTCATTTTATGCAGATGATGGAACTTTTAGCGCTGTGGAAAGACCTTACAAATTATTCAGAACCTAGAATAAAATACCAGTACTTTATAACGTTGCCCTGCACAGTCATTCCGTTAAGTCAACAGTCAGCCGATCACCAGTAGTTACCGCCTATTTGTCAGGATATTTGTTCTAAATGAGCAATGCAGGTGAAATACAATGGCCTGAAAACATCCAGCAGTCCAGGGTTATCTGAGCGTTGTACAAATGAGGTCATCTCTGCATGATCCCACCTAGTCAGCTGGTCTTTCCACCTTCCCCAAGTTCAATTAACATCTAATTATATGTCATCAGCTGCAAATGTACATATCGCTTTTCCTTATCTTTGAGAATTTACTTCTTAAGATGATGACAAAAATAACAAACTGCAAGCTTATGGGATCCTTTTTTCCAACAAAAACAACGCGTCTTTATTATTATGCAAGAAAACAATCGATCAGTAATTTCATCATGTTGACTGTTCAGTCAGCTGATAAAACAGATTTCCATGTCCGTGAAGTATGATACTGTCTCTGTACATCTGTACATATAGAGTAGAAAGTTTTGCGCACACCATCAAAGGCAGTATGACATACGGCTTTATGGAGTAATCAATAAGACAGCCAGCTGGCACCCTTCCCACAGTGCTCCCTCGCGACCCATATGCTCATGATCATCACAAATGCACTCAAGGAAAATCTAATTCGCCACAGCTCCCGGAAATGTCGAAATACATTTTCACGTTAAGCGGCAATGAATGCCAGGTCTAATCTAAAGTCAAGCTCCTGACGGCCATGTTCTGCAGAACTATTATAGACCAGTATACTTTATGTTTATTCTTCGGGAGTTTAATATCTCTGTGTGTGTTGTCTGGAATTTCTGCGGTTGCACCTACCACCCCCTCGGGAGTTTACGCATGTATTGACTTCATTTCTGTCAGGGTGAGGATTGCTTGTGTAAATAACTGAGAGTGTGCGTCAAACCAATCAATTCTAACAGGTGGGAATTCAGGATCAGGACAGCAAACATACAGCATAGCCTCACAATCAACAACCTGGTCAACATTATAAGCAAAATACCCAATAAAGACCTAATATAGGACAATATTGGGTGTATTTTCAAATACTTGAAATCTAACCTTAGGTATGCTTTTGTTCCGCCCTGGATGTATAGAACAATGTACATGTATTTGGACATGTTGGAATCCTATAGCAAACTCAGTCAGCAATATAATTTTGGTGAAGGAAACCAGAGAGTCTGGAGTAAACCACCTAACTTTGGCATGAACTTTTCCACGTGTGACAAATGTTATATACTTTTATGACTAATGGTCTCCTGCACACTTTAAGAAAGGCAACCCCCAAGGGCATCAGTGAAAGCTTATTACTTTCAGGATGCCAAGAGCAATGGAAGCAAGGAATCCTTCTGTTTCAGTCTGAATAAACCCTGGAACTTTATTGACAGCTTTTGGAGAATTTTGTGAATACACAAGTGGTGTAACTCCAAAAAACATTATCTTCATTTAAACTCAGTATTTCAGCAATTTAATTTGCCATTATCAAGGTTAGCGTAATACACAAGTGATGTAACTCTGAAAACGTAAGTTAAAATAAACATTTTTTTCTTATTGTTATTTATTGTTTTACTGCAGGTCATCAAGAATATTTCACACATCTAATAACCAGTATATTATGGATGGAGAAACCATGGTGCACAGAGTAAACCACCGACCTTTGGAAAAGTATACTGGCAAACTTTTCCACACGTAATGTACATGTAATATGTGATCTTGATGGAACACACAGAACAAGAGAATCTCAAAAAGTCAGCCTCAGGTTGCTCAGGTTCCAAGTCTTGGGTGTGGCCTGCTCACCAAAACAGCCACAATCACAACTGCCTGTATACCTACATGTAGCCTATACCTAGCTCATCAGACCAATGATACATCACAGTGCAAAACAGCCAGTCAGAAAGTGTGATGAACACCTGCCATTCACCAAAACCATACCATGACATCTTGCCAACCTACAGGTATCCACAGAATTATATACAGAATTACCTGCTCATTATATGCTCAGTCAACCCGACATCAAGCATTAGGTTACATACACTACACACTCCGCTTAACAAAGTTTTTGTATCACATTCTAAAAGTGTCACAGGTATCTCTGTAAGCCAACAAAGCTAGACTGCTACCTCCTAAACCATGAACCAAGAATGTACCTTTATATGTACGGACAGATGTCTTATATCTTAAATGCACTGCCTAGTTCCAAACTCCAAATTTTTTCACTATGTAACTTGCCATATTCAACTGCTCTATATAAGAACAGAGATTTATTTAACTTAAATACAATTACAGCATTTGTGTAAGTGTACCATGAGAATAGCCCATCTGTCAGTCGTATCCTTTTATGCCTACAGTGAGATTGCCATACGTACAAGTTCTCTATATTGTTCAATTTTTTAGGTGTTTTTGGTAATTTTTTTTTAAATTTTGTGAGGTTGCACAACACTACAGGCCATCAGTTTTTACATACATCTGCAGTTAATCAGTTCTATCTTGAGTTATCTGTGAATAACCAGGAAGGCAAACTATTAACGCTGGGGTAGCTTGATAGCAAGGCCATTTGTATCAGCGTTTGTATGAAAGCCTCCAAGCATGTGCACAATCACAGGTTTGGGCCGTGGTGGTTTTATGTTGGGGACAGCACCTGAAGACCTAACCATCTAGTGTACACCCACCTGTTGTTTACTTCAATGAAAGGATACAAATCAGTAGTATCCTTGCTTATTATCTGAATATCAAATTTATTTACTTATTTGATTGGTGCTGTACTCAAGAATATTTCACTTTATATATGACAGCGACCAGGATTATGGTGGCCGGAAACCTGGCACAGCCCTGGGGAAACCCACGATCGTCAGCAGGATGCTGGCAGACCTTCCCACATACGACCTCAGAGAAAGCCAGCATGAACTAGGCTGAAACTAACAGCGATTGCATTTGAGAGAGGCACTTGCACCATTACGCTGCACTAGCACTCTAACCTCATCTGCCACAGAGGCCTCCTGAATATCAAAAGTCAATCAAATACACTCCAAACATTCAATCCTATATGTACATCCTCCAAGGGATGGAAAGACCGTGTTTTCGGAAACAAACACCACTTAAACCCTCTGTGCAGTATTGAATGTATACCACCACCATCTTGATCATCACTGTGGTATTCAAATTATTGTACCATACATGAATATCCAGCTGGCCTAAAGAGAAAAATTCTATTCTCCCCAAACCATACTGATCCTCAGTATTGTATTCAAAATGTGGTACCATATATGAATATCTGGCCAGCGTTTACAGAATGATTTTGTTCTCCAAACGAACACCACATTGATCCTCAGTGCTGTTTCCAAACTGCGGTACCATAGATGAATATCAGGCTAGTCAATAAAGATTCTGTTCTCCAAACGAACACCATATTGATCCTCAGTGCTGTTTCCAAACTGCGGTACCATAGATGAATATCAGGCTAGTCAATAAAGATTCTGTTCTCCAAACGAACACCATACTGATCCTCAGTGCTGTTTCCAAACTGTGGCACCATAGATGAATATCTGGATGGACAATACAGAATGATTCTGTTTTCCAAGCAAACACAATATTGCTCCTCAGTATTGTCTTAAGTTTATGATATTCACTGTATCTGTTCAGTGAACTATATCAAACAGCATTGCAATATACAGAGGTACAATACAACCATCACCACTGCAAGCACATGTAGTCGGGAACAGTTAGTTGGCACGGTACATTGACTTGAACTGAACGGAGCAATTGCAAGAACTGTTAAAACAATTTATTTGACCTGGCTATAAATTTTATCAAGTGCTTTTCAGCATTTAACCATTTGCTAAAATCATTTCAAAATGGTACTGAATGGAACATTTAAAACTCATACGTGACCTTGTGTGGTGCTTCAGGGGTTATGACACTGTCCAAAAGATTATTACATTGATTGCTACGTTAATTCTAACAGCATGAGAGAGAGATTCAATGGCTTGATTGTTTTAGTGCCAACTGTCACATTGTAAGGAAAAGCCTTACAAATTATTTAGATTCCGCTACAGTAAAATAAAGAGTATTTTGTGTCAAGTCAACAGCTGGGTGATCACCAGTTTTTATGACCTATTTCTTTGGGTGTCTGTTGGGCGATGCTGGTGAAATACAATGACCACAGGGCGATGTCCTGAAAACATCCAGCAGTCCACCATTATCTGAGCGACGGTGCTGTACAAATGAGGTCATCTCTGCATGAGCTCACCTGGTCAGGTGGTCTCTCCACCCTCCCAAAGTTCAATTAACATCTAATTATATGCCACCAGCTGCAAATGTACATATCGCTTTTACTTATCTTTGAGAATATTACTTCTTAAGATGGTAACAAAAATAACAAACTGCGAGCTTATGGAATCCATTTTTCCACTTGGCTGTTTCAGTTACAACTTTCTCATCTTCAACCACAAGGGAATTTAAAAGAAAAGACGACAAAAAATATAACCAAAGCTATTTCAGAAGAAGGTCCACTCAGACCTAAACAGGCTTAGGCATTTTTTATGACGTGTTTGGTAAAAACTCTATAAATCATCTTTTAATTTGGAATTCTTACAAGGCCATAAGAAATGCCATTTGAGAGAAACTGGATTCACGATGTCACGTCATCCATACCCTGCGTTCGTCAGTAATAGGGGCAAGACACCCCACTGAGTGCGAAGTACTGTCCCCTGTAACTGAAGGCCTCGCACTGTGACTTCCTGGTTGAGGCCTTGGGGAATAACCCCAGACATATATCACTAAGACTTTCTCATTGAAAATGGCTTTAAAGCATATCAGAATTGACTCGCAGTCACAAGAAAAATAGATGATTCAACAATATTCTATGTGACAAAGTGATCAGGTAGGTACTGGTGATGATGCAGCGGAAACAGATGTCTTCTCAGGTGGTAGAAATATCTCACCCTTGATCAGTTAAAACTGAGAACCTGGCAGCCTGATCGATTTTCACCATGTTGGCGTTTTTCCCTATTTCAAACTGCCGTATCTTGGTTATCATGCATCACAAAAATACATAGTGATGTTTTCTGAATTATGAATAGGACTTTTATCCATACTTATATACATTTAGTCTAGTAATGTCTTTTCTTTTAATAAATTTCCTTTTAATTTCATGATTCTGAACTTCAAAATTCCATTGGGCAATGCTTTGGATTTCTCTGTTTCTGTATTCAAACATTTCCTTTGAGAGGAATTTCAGGACCTTTTTACAAACAGAACAGACCTGTTCACAAACAGAACATAACTTCATTCTACATGTACCATTTCATCAGCCACATTTGCAGCTGAACAAACTATTTCAACACTGTGCCGTACATTTAGAAAGCTTTAATGTAAACATTGTCACATCAAGATGAACAGTCAATATCATCTGAGGATGTAGAGTATGTCGCAATGCCCCTGGCCATACCATCAATAAATCTTTGGGTGAGGCCACTGTTGGGAGGAGAATAAAAGACAATCTCAAGATTTATTGTTTGGTATGCCCAGGGGCATTGCGACATACTTTACATCCTCAGATTTCACATTGATATCCTCTCATCCCCAGTCACCACAATCTACCGTCCCCAGTCACCACAATCTACTGCATTCACCAGGACTAAGCCCTGATAAGCACACGGTTAGCATACTGGGGTCGCCCGCTCCACCTCTGCCACACGCCTAGCCTGTTTCAGCCTGCAGGCAAGGCAAAGTATCCCTTGTTCAGCTTTCACAATCAATTTAGGTCAGACTAAGGAAATTCTTTTCACTGCATGTCACTTGGATCCTGCCTCATTACTAAATATATCAGAGTTTTACAGTCAGCCAGCTAAGAAAATGCATGTCAAGCCTTGTTAACAAAGAGGAAAATTTTCTCCTTGGTAATTACATCCACTGGCATGAAGTGCATTTTGGGAGTTTTCACCTCCAATCATAATTTAGGTGTGCTAAAAAACTACAGTTTTCTCCTCCAAACATAATTTAGGAGTGCTAACAAATTACAGAATTCTCCTTCAAGCATAATTTAGGAGCGCTAACAAATAACAGTTTTCTCCTTCAAGCATAATCTAGGAGTGCTCACAAATTACAGTTTTCTCCTTCAAGCATAATCTAGGAGTGCTCACAAATTCCACACTTCTCCTTCAAACATAATTTAAGAGTGCTCACAAATTACAGACTTCTCCTTCAAACATAATTTAAGAGTGCTCACAAATTACAGACTTCTCCTTCAAGCATAATTTAAGAGTGCTCACAAATTACAGACTTCTCCTTCAAGCATAATTTAAGAGTGCTAACAAATTACAGTTTTCTCCTCCAAGCTCAATTTAGGAGTTCTAACAAATTACTGTTTTCTCCTCCAGGTTCAGTTTGGGAGTTCTAACAAATTACTGTTTTCTCCTCCAAGTTCAATTCAGGAATTCTAAGAAATTACCGTCTTCTCCTCCAGGCATAACTCAGGTGTGGTAACTCAGCACAGACCCCACAATCAGTGAGCCAGAACTGGGGAAAATGATCTCTCATTGATGGCAGAATCTGTTAATGATTTTCTCATTTATTCATATACACTTTCCAGGAAATCACTCTGTCTCAAGCTAACGGCAAATTTGTGGTGTGTCATGACAATCAGTTTTGGCCAATCATCATTCAAATTGTCAGATTTCGGATAAATGACAACAGTGCCACCTGCATACATGAAGCTCACAATGCAGTGCAGTGCCATCACTTCTTCCCACAAATCATTTAAATAAGTTAACATTTGTTAACTACTGAGAGTATTTTCCAATGATCAATACTGCATACAAGAGCAGCCAACATAACACAGTTGTGTGGGAGACAAGGTCCAACCCCACGTGAATGTAACCTCTGCCACTGTATCATTTAACTCCTATACCAGTCCTTATACCTGGTACCTGCATACATGGGTGTTTTACCTGCCCATCTAAATGCACAGTTCAAACAAAGGGTGACAGTAATCCTTCAGTCTTCTTCAAACATAAACTCCCCATGGTATCACTAGTGTAACCTGCACACACATCACAAACTTATTGTCACTCCTCACAGACCCAATCTATGTGCATGGTTTCACCTGCGTCAATTCAAGGGCCTGCCTGTGTACACTACAGACTTTTGTATTGGCATATCATCACTTCATCTCATATTTGTAACTGTACAGTTGTCAGTTACCATCTAGGAGATGTCTTGGGAATAACACAGTTATCAGTTACTAGCAAATAAGAGTTTTTCTTGCCTCCCAACAATAGGGTTATCAGTTACTGGTATAATAGGAGCTGCCCTGCCTTCCAACACTAGAGTTGTCAGTTACTGGCTAATAGGAGATGTCTTGCCTTCCAACACTAGCATTGTCAGTTACTAGCAAAAGGTGGTAGCTTTCTAACAGGAGATGCTTCAGGCCATCCTTAAAAAAACTGCTTGTTGGGTTGGTAGGGTAATTCTTTTCTATTCTCACTCTTGAAATAGATAGGAAATTTAAAGAAATTAACATGGAGAGAAAAATTTTGAAAAAAACTTTTATCAAAATACTAATAAAAACTTTTGTGTAGAGCCCTTGCTGAAGGGTTGATCAGGTTACGCTTACCGAACATATCTTTAAGGCTGGCCTCACAGTTACTGAGCAAGTTTCATGCTTGCTCTGTAGGGCTGTGATAACATATACGATCACAGCCCTGTCGTCTTCCAAATACCTATCTTAAACACCTCTCTACTTCCTATGTTGTCTTCAACACATCAAGTCTGGGGTTGATAGAAGGTGTTTGTCCATACTCATGGATGTCTTAGCTATGTATTCCAGGTAGGTGTCCCCACATGTGGACAATCCACACGAACAGAAAACTGGTTGAAACTTCGACAAATTCCAAGTCTCACCGCCATGTTTGAAATGCATACTCCTCACACAGGGAATCATGAATACAGGAGAGATAACCAAGAGGCAATTTTCTGGTCTAGCTTTGCATAACTGACACCACTGGCACGATTTGTACAGAAATCTTTTTATTGATGAATGTTGTTTACAGGTTCTCTCGAGGTCGAGTGAGACTGATCCTAAAGAATTAGCCCATTTGTGGCATAAAAGGTCAAACTTGTCAAGTAGTGGACGTAATATCTTTCATGATATGTATGGTTCTGGTGCTGTGAGGAGTATGCATTCAAACATGGCACCTGGATCTAAAGGTCTGTCCAAATTACAACCAGCTTACATTAGTGTGGATTTACCAGTGGGGACATATGGGGACACCTACCTTAAATAGATAGCTAAGGAGTCGATGAGTATGGACAAACTCTTTTTAACGGCCTCAGACTCGATGTGTTAAGGACAGCACAGGAAGTGTTTAAGGTAGGCTTATTGAAGACAACACCGCTCTGATCCTACACATGATCTTAGCCCTACAGAGCCACTTTCACGCATGACAGTAACAATGTTAAAATGTCCACGACAGAGGTGATAGGAAGGTTTAAGCTGATATTCCTTACTTTGGAGTGTAAATAGAACGACAGCAGAGTTGTCAAATACTGGAGATATTTTGTATCACTGTATTTTGTTAACATCGATGGCTGGTTGACACTTTCTACCTGGACAGCAAAAGAAATTAAAAATCCAAGGCCATCCTTACAGAATTATTTTCTATTGCATAACCTGACCCAGCCTGACCCAATAAGACAAAACACAACTGAAAAGGGAATTTATTTATTCTGGCTATTGAGAAAAGATAGGGATTTTAAAGAAATCAACAGTGAGAAAATACCAATGAAAACCTGCTCCTAGGGCTCCTTCTTTAGAAGTTCAGTTAGGTTATGCTCAACAAACATATTTGTAATGATGGCCTAAGTGTCATTCTCAGGACGACTGAGCTGTGGTGCATATATAAACTTTGCATGTTTTCATGACTGTAAAAAAGCCTATACCATTCAAATTACTTGACTACGAACACAGACATAAATCAAGATAACTTCTGAATTAGAAACATTCTTCCCAATATAAGCAAAGAAGCAATTCATGCATGTCTATACATTCATATAAATGAAAGAATGCCTAAAATACTGCTTACTAGACAACATACTCTCGACTTTTTAATGAAAATCAGACAAAAGCCTTTTCCTATTCTAGTCCTACATGAAACCTTTTCCCAAGAAAGTTACATCACTGCTGCACAACACGTCTTCCATTTAATCTGACACCATTCGTCCATACCTAAATACTTTAATATGTGCACACCAATAACATGATGATGCATCTCTATATGTGGGTCACTGGTTGTTTTCTCAGACACCTCTATTGTGTTAAATCCAAACTACTTTCACACAGTATCAATACACTATTATAACATTACTGTGGTGGCTACTCCTTCTGAACGTTACAGATGGAAGGACTTTGTAGATCAATTAAAGCATATTGAAAAACAATGGAAATCATCATATAACGTGTTGATTTATTAATAGACCATCAAAGACTAATTGTCGGGTAATTTTTGGAATTAAAGCATACATATGTCACATGTAGAAATTCAATACAACAAGCTGTTGATTGAACTTTAAAACCCAGTAGGCTTTTTGTTCTACAACAATGTTTGAATTTACTGAAACACTATGGATATTTTTTTTCTAATCTAGGCCTATTTTTACTGGGGGGTGGGGAGGGGGAAGGAGATAACATTAACGGTCACACTTACCCATTTCTGCCATGACAGGTGAGGGTGCGAGGCTTTCTGAATATGTCAGTAACACTGGGGTAGATGTCATCAAGTTTTCCAGTGTAGAACTTGGTGAAGCTGTATCAAATAGACTAATGTCTGATTGTGCAAAATCAACAACAGTAGATGATGCGCCCAAAGGATCTGTCATTCTTACTATCCAACTGAGGTCCGGACTGGGCGTCTGGCTGAGTGTCTGACTGGGTGTCTGATCGAGACTC
Source organism: Acanthopleura granulata (assembly GCA_016165875.1). NCBI lineage: Eukaryota > Metazoa > Mollusca > Polyplacophora > Chitonida > Chitonidae > Acanthopleura > Acanthopleura granulata. The sequence continues at coordinate 10,123,415 of JABBOT010000003.1, read as the reverse complement.
ATACTGGGTGTCAGGTCCGGTGTCCCCATGTCTAAGGCAGATAGCATGCCACTCGAGCCTTCAGCCAGCACTGACGGTGCATGACCAAGACTGAGTAACAGTATCACAATCAGGATAACAGTTGATGGCAACGAGCCCCACTGGGAGGGCATTTTCCCCACACAAATCACGCCGGCTAAATAAATATGCCTGACAGCAACTAAACACACTCACTGTAAATAGCTAATGAAGTGCCAGTACCAGTACTCCAGAAGTACTCCGTGTCCGTTGGAAGAATGACGAAGAAATATCCAGGAAGTTCCAAGACTTTCGACACCGTGGATCCTTGTCAAGCTGCTTATGGGAAATGTCCTGTGCCGTTGTCCCGCCCTCGGCTCAGCTTTGTGTATCGGCCGCTCACCGCGTGGCCTTAGTCCGCCCCTGCTGTAGCTCTCTTTGCTGCTATCCTTTCAACGAAGACGCTGCGTGACAACGATATTCTTCTCATTAACAAATTGACACCTTACCGTCAATACCATACGATTTTATCTGAAGACGTACTTCCTCGCGTGTGTTAGTTAGTCCACACAAAGGACGGGGCACATCAGTTACTGTTTGTGCTAAGAGTATGTAGTCCGTCTCGTGTCCCATACGTCGCACATGTGGGACTGGCCCGTCGGCAAATGTGTGTCACTTTGTTTATCGATCGGATAAGAACATGGTTCGGCCCATTTCAGGAAATAGGTATTACAGTAACAACTGAGCTACCGGAGTTTTTACCTGTGCAGGTAAAATAAAATATAATTACGTAGGACTAACACCTGTTGATTGCCTTGACTCTGGAGGGGCTGTTCGCTTTTAACATGGAGTTTGATGATGAAACTGAATCGGATATTATTCCCTATGCTTGTATATACGAAGTGTTCATTCAGATGGCTCCCCGGTAATGGTGGGCATATAATGTTCATGGCCTTTCAGTCTTGGACAATAGGTCCTGACAGGCGTGTAAGTTTTATTTTACACAATCCATGGCTTACATTAGATGTTACTGGATTACACGTATATGTGGCATGTGACATATCCACGCCTTAGCAGCATACATTAATCATTATACAAGTAATTAGTAACGGTCACGTTAATTAAAATGTTTCTCCTCTGTAGGATCAATAACCTTCATCCCTCAGCCACCCCCAGCCTCTCACTACCACCCCGACTCCACACTTGCATGAGTAAAGATAGGAACCGCATCAGTCATCTCTGACGGGCGTGGAAAGAGACGAAAAGCGCCTAGAGATAATGCCTGTGTAACGCCTATAGATAATGCCAGTGTATTTGTATTCTACGACACAGGAGCCCGTACATATAGCTGTGGCATCGGGGATGCAAGTGAATACCTCCCATTACTGAAGTGTGCAATGAATTTCGCAGTATGTCACAGCTGGTACAGAGTCGAGAATGTTCAACAATAACAAACTCCATTTATACGGGTTACCACTCCCAGAAAAAATAAATAGTTCAGACCTTTCCACGTGTACATTTACAGTGAAATGGCATGTATACATGTTTATTTTTTTGTATACTGATAATACAAAAAGGAATGGTAAATTCATTGTCACAAGTTGTGACTACTTAGCGTCGTCCTGGCATACTCGCGGTGTATTTATAAACTTAAATCATTCCTTTTTGTTTTTTGTTTTTTTTTTGGTTTTTTGTTTAGATTGACTGATATCCAGTGCTATATACCATACAGTTTTATAAATGTTTCGATCCCAAATAAGCGCTTTTGGAAACAGACATAAAATGCAACGATTTGACGTCAGGAGTTGATGTCTGGCATGCGCAACAGATCCTTGCAGCCTGCCCATATGCAAAGTTGCGAAATCTTGTATTCTCCCTGCATGATAAGGTTTATAAGTATCAGTAATACATACCAGACTCCATATATCCACGTACGGTAATTAATAACCAACTTTGTATCCTTACAAAGTTCTTTCTTTTAAAAAGATTTTAAATGTAAAGATATACCCAATCTTAATGTGCAGAGTTAGTCCTTATCCAACAGACCGATGAAATGCATATTATACTGTATTTTCTTTGTCTAAAAATGATCGGCTGACAGGTAAATTGATTATTATTTGCTCAGATGAGTTGCTAGATATATAATTAAAAGGTTCCTGGTGAAAAATGGATGGGTCAGTGATTTATCAGTTGAGAACTCCAGAACAGGTGCGTGCATTCAGACTGGGATACAATATCATACTGTATCACAGATTCAGATAATCCTTCGTTATATAGCAGATCAACTGATTGTGTTATATAAAATTATACATTGTCAGTTTGCAAACAGATCTTGATTTACCTGATGCCGGTTTATTTGCCACATCTTGGCGTATATATAGATACGTTATAAATGGGCAGCTTATCACTATATAAATTGCGGAAGTTGTTCTTATCAGAAATAACCAATAAATAGTTAACGTGAAAATTGCTAAGTAGATCTCGCTGAATGCCTTTACAAATGCGGTGTTTACTCATGTTTATACGTGAATGTATAACGATGGCCCGGCTGACACTATACAGCTGTGTCCAAGAAAAGGCAGGAAGTGTTGAGCGTTATCAGTAAGACTTACACAGTAAACGTAATTGATTGTATTAAGAAATGAAAATGACACATTTATGTATTGCTTGCGAAGTGTATTTAGACAGCAATAAGGCACGTGGACTACAGAGTATGAGCTATATGCAGCAAGCTGGGGTTCAGGAAGTGGGGAGCTGTATTGGCGGTTAGCAATTTTCTAATAACTAGTCGCCGTGTGGTCAAACCACACCCGTGTCTGTTATGAAATAAATTTCCAGAGATCACTTCTGTACATGCGGACGTATTCTCGAGGAATTTATTCTTTTACTGTAAAAGGCACATATCTATTTGTGTAAACGCTGCTTGCTCTATGTGTGGGCTCATACCTGATGGTCAGCGATCAACTCGCTCATAGATGTTCCTTGATTACTGGGATTTCTCATATTCATAGTCAGACTCAACCTCAGGCCACACACGTATCCCTGTATATACCCAACAGAGCAGCTCAAATCAAAACACCAGTATGAGCCTGTGTTGAAGAAAAATGTGCAAACTAATCTCGTGATAGCAACATTCCTTTGATGCTGTGAAATCCATGAAGCTTTGTCTTACGTCCTGTCTCTAAATCACTCAGCAGTCGTCACATACAGGTAGATTGTATGCGGTCTATACATTTGGCTTACAACAATGACAGCCGTAGAAAGTCCTTAATAAACCCTTTCCTCGCAATGATGCGTGGGTAGGGGGCGATTGATTGAATGAATGAATGGCTGTATGGCTTAGTGTCATTTCGGCAGTTTGCTACATATCGCGATGACCTTGACCTTGTCGGGTCCCACCCGACTGATTAAAGACGAGGATGAATGAGCCAGCGTGGGCCCACCTGACTGATTAATCACGTGGATGAATGAGCCATCGTGGGCCCATCCGATTGATTGAAGACGAGGATGTGTGAGCCAGCATGGGCCCACCAGACTGATTAAAGATGAGGATGAATGAGCCAGCGTGGGCCACATCCGGTTGGTTGAAGATGTGTTTGAATAGGCCAGCGAGGGCCTTTTCGGATTGGTTCAAGACGTGGCTGAATCAGCCATCGTGAGCCCATCCGATTGATGGAAGATAAGGATGAATGTTCCAGCGACGGCCCATCCGACTGATTAAAGACGTGGATGAGTAAGCCAACGTGGCCCCTCTCGGCTGGGTTGACTTATTTATTTGATCGGTGTTTTAGATGTGGTTTAATGGGCCGGCGAGGGCCTCATGGCTAAATAAGCGATCGTGGACCCGTCTGACTGATAAAGACGTGGCTGAATCAGCGATCGTGGGCCCATCGGATTGCTGGAAGATGAGGATGAATTAGTCAGCGAGGGCCACAAGCGTATGATTGAAGACATGGCTGAAGCAGCCATCGGTAGCCCATCTAACTGATTGAGTAGACAGATGAATCAGTCAGAGAGAGTCAATCCTACTGATTGACGACGTACACAAAGTTTTCTTTGGATAACTCGTTTACATGCAGGGCAGACGGAATATCGGGTTAACCTCGATCCTTCTGACACCTTTCACGATTATTTATCACGAACGTGGAGTGAAGCTAAAGGACTGAAGCATGAAACTCGAATTTCCTGGGCGTCAGTTGAAAAAAAAAAGAAATTACTACGAGTATAGACTGTTCTCCCTCATCCCTCGAGTACACCCGATTTAAATACTGATACCTGTTGAGAGAATAATTCGAGCCTCTGCCGAGTCACGAGAGATGGGTATAGACGCGTCTTCCAATCAGACACAAGAGCCGCATTATTGCATTTCGATGTGTCATCTCCAAAGAGAGCTTATTGGCAAACCATGTATCACATATACACGGAGATCATGTCTGAAGTAACAATGGGCCTATACACGGGAAGACAACTGCACGATTTCACCACCAACTGCAATGTCTATAAATATTTCTTACAAAAAGACCGCGGAAGCGTGTGTTAAAGAAAAATGAGGAATTCTGGGTCCAGATAAAAACAAAACTCAACAGATCACTTTTAAATAAAGTATACACATCACCTAAACTGTGGTTCAATTATGGTTTTCAAATTCTTTTAACATATATTTTTAAGAGACTAAAACTAAAAAAAACTATTTAGGGGTTCTAAGGTGAACTTGGACCATACTGAACAATTGTAACACTATAACACCGATTCTCAATAGCAGCTAAGCATCCTCTCTTTGTCTTATTTCTATGTTCAGCATGAATACACGTGTACGTAGTACTACACATATATTTCTGTATTTAATGTCCAAACAGTTCGAGTAAAACCAAAGCAGTGACGACAGTGTGATAGTTGGCAAATTTTCACACGTCACTGCGGCAATCCAAAGTCTAGTCCAGGCTCATTTACCTCAGTTATAGGCTTATAGGGTTTCAACTTGGGGTCAAAACAGGAGATGGCACTCCACTATATAATTATTAGGCAAAGAACCCATGCAGATGACTCATCACGGGCAATACGCATGTTCATAGACCCCAAATGAGCTTCTTGCACGAGGGCCGTGGTTTTGAATAAATGGCACCTAAGGTATACTGGCAAGGTCACATATAAGCCTGTCAATGCATTGTGCAATCGTCGGTTAATATACAGACAAGAAGGATTTTGAAGCATAAGACGCCTTCGCTCAAATAAGAGTCCTTCTCTTTTTAATGTCAATGAATGAATGTCTTTCAAGTGCCACTCTGGTCTGAATACAAATTACGTGGAAGTATTACAATGATATGAAAGAATTCCTACGAAGTAAGCCTAACACCATGTTTCAAAAGAATTTTGATGAATAACACTATTTAACCCATATAACTGAAGATTCCTTGAAAAACAAAATCTTCGGCTGTGTCCGTAAAATTTTCCTGATGTGACGGAATCAAATTCTTTGTATGACGTCGAATTAGCCAGATGTGATGTTGAGTAAGTGTTTGATGTTGAGCATTTATGCTCGGATGACGTCAAGAGCGTTTGAAGGGGCAGCGTCATATGTATATACACGTCATCGATTGATGACGTCATGTGTTCAGGCAAAGTGGAAGCGACAGAAATATTTTGTTTCCGTATACTCTGACGAAACGTACAATATCGGTTTTAATTCGCTGCAATATTTTCACAGTTTAGGAAAGCAATTCAGACTATCCCAGTCTTTATCAATTCAGCTTGCTTTTAAGACAAAGATGTTTTGACAGCAAAGCTTTAAATGTTTAAGTGTGTAAACCAAATAGCCAGTCTAATTCACCTTCGGGCTACGTGGTCTGACAAACAGACCAACTATAACACTTGCCGTGTAAATCTCACAATTTCGAATAATCCTTAACAATGGGACATGCTATAGAGAAGTGTTTAACTTTGGGGAATGATCATAAGATTTACAGATGAGTATGCGCATTATATACGTGTGATATCTGTCGATATCTGTCCATCTGTTAAGACAACATACAGTTGCTATAGATACAGGATGCCACACACATACCCCCACACATACAAAGGGTTGTGTATGTTGAAGGTGCGGGTACATTTATGTAATATTTTACCATTAGTGAAACCTAGCTACAAGGCAGTATACAGTTATACAAGTGTCTGGGCCTACACACATGATCTTGATTTCCCCTTCTTCATAGCAGAGTACTAAAAGAATTTGAAAAAAAAACCAAAAAAAGCATAAAATGTGCCATTTAGTCACGATCAATACGAGCAGTACACTGCTGGTGAACTTCCTACACGTAGAAACTGACCTGAAAGTAGGGCGTAACACAAAGCGTCGTGTAAAACTAAGTGTGATCGTGGACTGTGACGGTACCCTTCTTTTCCTTCTTTGCAGTACACCTAGACTACAAATATATCGGCATCCTATGCGGGGTAACAAAGGATGTAAGCCAGGTGGTATTTATTACGGATCAGCGCCGTCCCTAATGCCGGCCAGTAGTCGGGTTTCATTACTGAACTCACAAAAGATCATGCAGAGAAAGACTCATCATTATAAATTACACGTTTCCTGAGGTATTATTGCTTTGTCAATGAAAAAGATTCTTGAGACTTTACAAGACATGAGGGGGCCTCCCTGGCTCAGTCGGTTAGCGCGCTATCGCAGCACAATGACCCGAAGCCTCCCATCAATGCTGTCGGTGTGAATTCAAGACCAGCTCATGCTGGCTTTCTCTCCGGCCGTACGTGGGAAGGTCTGCCAGCAACCTGCGGATGGTCGTGGGTTTCCACTGTGCTCTGCCCGGTTTCCTCCCACCATAATGCTGACCGCCACCGTACAAGTGAAATATTCTTGTGTACGGCGTAAAACACCAATCAAATAAATAAATAAATTTACAAGACATGATGAACATCGATTAACGCCGTTCCAATTCTTCACATTGTCAAGGTTTGCACACGTACGCGCACACTGCATGTAATGAACAAACGCAGAGTAAATGCTATAGCTGCAGGTGTGGCTCAATTGTTCTGACGATGTACTAACGGGCAAGGCTCGGTACGTTAGTCCATTGTTCAGTCAGGTATCAGCTGAAACTAAGTAGGAGCATGAGTTGAGATTGTGAAGAGGATTTACACCCTATATTTATTTACTTATTTAAACGATTTGTGTTTTGAGCCGCACTCGTTCAGTTATCTATTTATCTTACACTACGGCGGCCAGCATTACAGTGGGCGGCCGGCAGCTTGGCAGACCCCTGGGGTAACCCAGGACCATCCAGCATGCAGCAGATCTTGTAAATCTTCGAACATTACTCCGGATAGTCACGTCACCAGAGAATGCATGTATAATACAACAGCACATGTCTGTTAGGGTGCCAGCAAACGCACGAATAGATGTGCAATACGACACTTTTATCGGCGTACTGGATAGAGCGTCTGCATGCTTAACTCCATAAACGGACGAATCCCGGTTTTACTTCCGTGTTGAGTATGTCTTAGCAGATACTTGAAAACTCTATCTGCTACACAGCATGGCTCTGCATAAGACATGGCTCTGCACATTAGAATGGAGTTTCACATGCACAAGACTAGGACTACAAACCGTAAAATATTTTTCTTCATAATATTTAACATGGTTCGTCACATCAGAATAAGTGCCCCAGCACACTTGAAAAGGGCTTTTCACAACAAAATGTATATATCTGAGTGTTCATCTTTTGGACTGTCTCTAGCATCTTTAAGCATGACCCGGGCTTTTCAAGGAAGATCTAGTATTGAAAACAAGTTCTTCGAGGAACCTGAACAGTAACCAATTTTCTTCGCAGCAGGAGCTTTTTTCTGATGTTGTGGGTGAATGAATTCCCACATGATTATCCAGTTCGTAACTTCTACGTCGATAGAGACAGGTTATTATACTGCTTTGCACGATGCATATCTATTTTGGTGGACAAAATTAAATAGATGAAAAGGAACTGGTTTCGAGCCCCAGTCATTCAACCATATGTGGTCAGTAGAAACATATATGCTTTCTTAGGTCTCACGTCTCATGATGGCTTTTTGGGAAAGAGTAGGTCTTCATAATTCGAAACTCCATCGATTACACTGTAAAGCATGTGCACAAATATAAACAGGAAAATATTTGCTGCCAAAAACTCTGAAGCTGGAAGACGCCGATGTCCCAGAGTAACATTCGCCAATGAAGTCAATGACGTCCCTGTTGTGAGAGATGTGGGAGTGTGCATTGGATATTGCAGTCGTTAGAACATAATGGGAAAATGGGGGGAAAAGCCGTCCACAATCATTTCGAGAGGAACATCAGAAAGGAAGTGGCTGTGGAAAGAAGCGCAATTGGACTGAGCAGTGTTTGGACTGTCCAAAGCGCGTGTTTTTGCGACACGGAAATGGTTTATGTGACGGGCAAAGACTGGATACATCAGATGTGTGTATGGAGACCATCCGTGACTGTTGACGCCACAGGCATTAACAAGGTCATTTGGGTTTGATAACTAAGGTACTGGTATGTATAAAGTTTATTGCGTTTGTACCAAGTTTACCAAAGGACAGGCGTAAGCAAACTACATAGCCAATACAGGAGACTGGGTCTCTGAAGCGTGCACTGCTGCACTGTCGGGATATTCCTTTGCACATGTAGAGGACCTCTGGAATTTCTTATCATTAAAGGTGTAGATACTTCAGGCATATTTTGTCCCGATTGGAATACGTTGGTCTGCAGACTGTTAGAAACCAGAGTCAGTGGCATGTGTATGAGATATCTTATCAGCACGAGACCACTTTATGCTATCTCTGCGCTAAAATAGATTGTGAATGTGAAGCATGTCATTTTTGTTTAATATCAGACGGGAAAAGTTCACCAGCATGAGGCGAGTGGTTATTTTTACACGTGCACGAATCCAACTATTTTTTCTGAAGCTGGAACCCGACAGATTCTCAGCCTGTGACAGACAGTTTCATCGTGTCGCCCAAAAATGAAACATTATTCGTATTTTTCAGAAAAAGAAGGAAACACACGTGTCGCTCAAAATAAACTTGGTTGGACTAAGACAATATAGATATTAAACCTTTAATCATACAGAATCTGGAATTAAAACGCTGATAAGTTTGATTGCATTATAATCTGATCTACGTACGCGGGACATGTACCTGCGACCAATATCTGTACACAGACTACATCAGAAGTAGGCTACATTTATATAGATTGCAGTTCTTTTTGATTGTATCCTTCATATCTAGACTTAGATATCTAGACATCCTTTTGGATGTGAACTGACAAGAATTCATTGTATCGGGTAAACACCCGTGCTTGTGTTTCTGCCACCAGTGAGGAGAACAATCATGGCACCATTTTGTCAGGAGGCACTGCATGTCTGACTTCAGAAATTAGCCTGAAACTGTACAAGCTGTATCCTAGGTAATACACACTACATTTATCCTCTTGAGTATTGAAGCCTGTCAGCCAAGGCATCGACGTGTGACAAATGGTTAAAAGATAAATCTACATTGCAATTTCTTTTACAATGTCGGCGTAACTCTGCTCGATTGAACAACTTCATTCGACCCTCCCGAGGGTTTCCAAACCATTGCTTCTTCCACGTTGTTTTTTGATTCCGAAAGAAGCAGACACTGTAATGTGACTGTTCAGTTCATCTGGCCATTAGTTTCAGACGGGTAGTTTACAGGGTGCTTTTTACATAAGGCTACTATATATAGATTCTCCGCGAAAGTGATGATTTTGTCACGCAGTGTTACCCTTCATGGAACTGGTTTGCAGAAGAGTATATGTTAAGAAGAACGTGTAACTATGTTTACTCAGCGGACATCGCTATATATCACCTGGAATATGTATAAATGTTGAATATTATATATAAAACGGTATAAAATCCCAGACTGAATTAACCAATGCTATTTTTCCCTCCGTAAATATTATTCGGTGAACATTTTACGTCATAAATCCTTGATTCTTCAAGTTAAGCTAAAATGGCTTTTGACATAATTGGTGCCGTTTATGCAATGGCAAAATGATAATGCGAAACGTCTTCTTGGCCTTAATAAGCTACATACAACCGGTTTTCTCCGTTTGACTGGCGATAACTGTTCTCGACTGAATGGCGTTCTATCAGTTAATCAATCTTTACAACTGAGTACATGTAAATGGATATCATGTTAACCATGACACTGGAGCTGCCATGTAAATGAAGAAGTCAGTTCAGGAAGGGGGTGTAACGTCTTCGTTAATTGAATTTCTCAGATTTAAGGAAGGAAAGTGTCACGCACATGTAGAAACAATAGACACATACACCTTGATTGCTAAATCTTTAGAAAATGTGGAAAACAGTTGTTTTTTTTTCTGTTTCGAGATCAAGAGTACTTGTCCTCTTGGGTGTTTCAAACCCAACTAGTTTACTCAGGGATAGCCGCGTGTTGCGTGTTTGTCACATATTAAGGTTTAACGTGCGTGTGAACAGAGACGAATGCTTCCCACAGGAACTCAAACAAATTGTGACCATTTTTCTTCGTGACTAAAACTAGAAGAGTTACAACCCATTCCGTAACTGGATTCAAGTATAACCACGGAGACGTCGGTAATCTCTAATCAACGTGTGGTATAGTTTGCCACACACAAATGCCTGACAGACAGCGTTGTGTTGCTTTGACCAGCTGATAAGTCACCTTTATCAAGGTAACCTGGACACACCCGTTCATAAATCTGTTTGATTTGTATCAGATAACGGGAGCTCTACCTGCGCAAAGGTAGGTCGATGATGCAAAGCTACGAACGAGCAGCGGGAGAACTGTTAACCTGTGGAAAGGTCAACTACAAGATCAGATTAAACCGCCTAAGTAACGGATCGATGTGCTGTTATCAGCACCACGCACACATTTAGGTCCTGACAGGTCCCGACTAAACCCATGCAAGTCCGCAGAAAATCTTTCACTCAATATGGTCCGCCTCAAAAATGAATAAGTAGGTAACGCAAAATGAATACAGGCGCGCGGACCGGCATATATCTACTCCACTATACTGTCTCTCGTGTCAATCAACTGAGTACACAATCAAAACTGAACAAAGACTACCCTTTTTTCATTTTATGCAATAACAGATTATAAGCGAAGGTCCCATTTCAGTTTGTAATCACCAAGGCTATTTCACAATGCACATGTTACTGTAATTTATTGCTTCTCACGTGGAACATGTCGCAACATGCGAATTAAGCCAACGTCCTTAACCAATGTAGCGTACTTGATCCCCTTTAAAAAGAGACCATGAATTTGAAACAGTAATAACTCCCAGATAGACTGACATGTTCACAGTGTTTTAGATCCTTTACCAAGTACTGGGGAGACATCCTGGTTTAACCAGTGAAAGCTGATATCGTTTGAATCGTTGGTGTTTAAAACGCTGTGCTCACGAAATCTTCAATTATATATAATTATATATCAATTATCAATCTTCAGGTTTAACAACTACTTAACAAAAATCTTCAATTAACTTGACTGAGACTGGAACAGCAAGAGCTGAATTTGAACTTGTGACTTCACTAGTCAAGGGTCTGGTAGATGCAGAAAGCCAAAGCTTTAACCATCTGAGCCATTGAGGCCCCAAAGCTGTATCTGAGTTCTGAACCTCATTTGTCAGGCGCTAACCGCCTTCTACAAGACCAATTCTTTACTCCAATGAGCCAGCATGGGCCCCTTAAGTGAATTTTGATAAGACCATATAACATCTCATAAGTGATTCAGTAATGCTGACCACATTTGCCAACAAGCTGATTACAGAAACTTTAACTGGCTGCACTGGATTGAAAACCACTCAGGTACTATTTTTAAACTAATAAGCTGTTAAGTACCTCACCATAAAATATCTTTTCTTAAATGGAAGCAAGAGTTTCTGAGGTTTCTGTGTTTCTGACAGACCTAAGTTGGTTTTCAAAAAGTTTGAAAAAATGGTTAACGTACTTTCTGAATAAAATCTATCATTCTATAAAACATTACAGAAAGACAAGATAACATAATAATGAAATGAGTTATTCAGGCACTTCTTTTATAACTGATGGTCTTCTGGATGAGTACTTTTAGTGGAGGTATGAGAACATTCCATGTGCCAGTGAAGACTGCCAGTTAAGACTGGGAACGTAATATTCGATGGATTTTTAGTTCAAAAAATAAAAAACTATATTTAATGTATATAAAAGGGTGTATTCCTAAAGAAGTTCTTGTCGTGTTCAATAGGTATTCAAATGACTTCCCCGTGAACTAACCTGATTTAGACATACCTAACTCCATTGATGTGAGGTTCAACATTGCTGTTAAACTGTTATTTTGCTTCATAAAAGTGGGTGGGACCCTGGCAGTGGAATATAGTATACGTCTACACACACAAACAAACAAGTACACATACATCTTTGATAGTAAAGTCATGATGGTTAACTGTTATAACATCTACAAGGATGTTTACTTAGACTGTGCAAACAGAGAATGTTCTTGTTGTCATAAAGGTTGTATATTTGCAACTGAGAATCAATGACACAAACACATCAGAACCAGGACATAATGGCACAGCAATGTGGACGAAATCTGGTAATCATACATATATATACATATAACACATGCAAACATAATATATATGTAATATAGGCATGTATATCCATTCAATATTTATGAACATATTATCACTTTAGAACTTCAGCCCCCTGGAATAACTAAGTAAATTGTAAATAATGCACTTCCATAAAACCTTCATTTGATGATGATGATTGACAGATCATATGGGTGGAAACTTTGACTGTAAAGAATGCGCTTGCTGACTAACCCATAACTTTTCCATCTCATAACCTCTGTTTTGAAGTACATGTACACATATATATGGTGCTACTGACAATCCCATTTTGATTTTAAATCTTAGCTCCACTAACAGCCTGTTTCACACATATATGACCACACATGATATCACATATTACAAAGGAGTGGAAATATTTCATATTGGTACACGCGTCCAATAGCTTCAGGCGAGTGGTTATCAAGAATCCAAATCTGGTCTCCAGTCACCCTGAGTTCTCTCAGCGGTACAGTTTAACCCAAGGTGACTTATTATTTGTCACCAGTGTGAAAATAAAAGGTGAATTAATCTGACCACACGTACCCCTGGGTGACCAGTCACCATGCTGGAGCTGAAAGTCCATTTGCATCAAGACCACACTGTGCAAATCAGGTACGTCCAACACAACACTGTGTTAATAAAGCCACCTTGTTTGGCTCTATCACTCATCACCTAGGATCTGTTGTGGCTGATGATGACTTTCACTTTCACTTTGACTGGTTCCCTTCCTGGTCCTCGTCTTCGTCTTCCTCACTGGATGTATCATCAGATTCTGAATCCTCACTAAAAACAGGTGTACAAATTACAAACATGAAGAATATCACCTGTGGCAGCGTATTGTAACGTAAACTTTACACCAGTTATCTAGACACGTTTAAGGTGCAAAACACAGACTTTCAATGACTGTTTTACGAGACATCTGATTATCTATCTGAAGCAAGATTTTGTCACTTGATTCATTTACTTATTTGACTGGTGTTATCCGCCATATATTTCACCTCCGTAGCAGAAGTCAGACTTGTTATTTTTTATTTCATTTCACAGTACAAAGTTATACATCGCTGTAGGAAATGGGCCCAACAGGATTGTTTTATCCCTGTCCAGCTTTGATAGGGTGGAGGTCGAAAACTGGGCAATACCAAGAAGAAACCAGTGAACCTTTCCAGGCACCTCGCAAACCTACCCCACTAAAGACTGCATCAAACTGAGAAAGCCTAGTCAGCTGGGTCAGTGAGGTTAATCCGTGACATAACTGCATTTTTTAGCGGGAATGATTTATTTACAAGTGTATACAAACACGTTGAGGAAATCGAAATAAAAGTGATATTTCACCTGTTACTATCATCATCATCATCATCATCATCATCAGATTCATCCTGACTGTTATCCTCTTCTTCTACAACAACCATCACAGCATGTCTTTCCACATCATAAAAACCAGTGACATGATCCATTGTATTGTTATAACTCCTTATACATGTATAATTATATTATTCTAACATCTGACTTAGTGGTATCATTTTAAAGATCAAATTTTACAGAAACTGTTAGCATTTTCAGAAAAGAAATATGCCTCTAAATGAGACATTTTCAACAAATCATAATGTATGTAATGGTACACTGTGAGACAATGCAAACTGCATCTGAAGTTGTCTTCTTACACTACCTGAAGAGAAGTCCTGCTACAGTTATTTTCACTCCTTTACACTAAAACAGCCTCACATACAGTAAGTTACCATCAAATTTTTCACCAACTAATCACTTCTTGTGCACTAAGTCAGTGAAATATAATGGCAATTTCTATGGAATTAGCAGTTAATCACATGATATCTTACCAACTAATTACCCTGTTGTACTAGAGTTTGTGCAGCACAGCAAATATGTGGAGAAGTTATAGGTGACTGTTTTATGGGATTCTTCAGAATAACATTACACATAGCAGACTAACCTTGTTGAAGTTTTTCTTGAATAAGTGGTTGGAACTTCAAAGCTTCTGGGTGTTCTGGCTCATACAGTAAGACTGGGAAGGTAAAACCATCAACAGCTTTAACCCATAATTACCAGCACATATTACTGAAATAAGTATAAAGCATTATCTAAAATAGATTAAGTTAAATTCAGCATTTAACTCATGAACAAGACCAAAAGTATCTAAGGTTGGCTGAACTTAGGGAACACAAATATCATTTTATGCCCTTTTTATTTATTTTTTATTTTATTTTATTTATTTATGCCCTTTTAGCATCAGTTGAATATTGTCTTCACACACCAATACTTACTCATTCTGCATAGTTTCTCAGCATTTTTATAATCTTTCTCCATCAAGCAGCCCAAAAACTGAAATAAACATAGGCATATGTATGTGGTGAAAATATCAAGCATACCACATGGGTGTAAAGATACAATGGGGGGTGTAGTATGTCCTGAAAAGCAAGAGCTTTCAATCATTTCGATCATGACTAAGTCGTTCATATTGCCAGATTCCGAGAGTTAGTTTGATCTTAAAAATTCATTTTGAGGTTTGTTTGGAAGGAAGGACAATTCCTACTAGGAAACTGTTTCTGCACCAAAAGTTCTATTTTATGATATTTGTTTGGTTCAAAAAATGTAAAGGGGTAAAATTTTCATTTCATTTGCATGAAATGCACTTAAGTGTACTGATTGCAATTCAACAACGAAGTCTGAAATCTGTGAAAAATCTTGTGGGTGACCACTGTCCTCAGATATTATCTGCATAGTCATATGACGGCAATGAGTCCTTAGAATGTATACAGCGGTCTTCCTGTGGCAGGGCAAGTCCATCTAGCCAAAGTACTGCCACCAATGGAACATCATGCTGAAGACACCAGAGGTGAAACCCAACTCAGTCAAATTATACTGACACCACACCAAGCATTCATGTTTCATAGGTCTAACCTCAGTGTTCTGAGTGCCAAGTGAGGTAACAACAAGTACCATTTTAAAAGTCTTGGGTAGAACCTGACCTGGGATTGACCCCGGATCCCTGGATCTCTTTGCAGATACCCTCATAAGCATACTTTAAGAAGTACTGCCTTCTGTTTAAGCCTATTTTTAAACTTCTTACGACATGATGTTTTGCATCATTTTCAGCATCAGGGTAACTGCAGTGTTGATTTCTAACATCATAAGCACTGTGTGACACTCTTGACAAATGAGATATTGATATTCAGTCACACAGCTACAGTACATTCAGGTGTTGTTGGATATGAAAGTAAATATATGTACAGACTGTATTCAAAATTAAAATGTCTCACCTCCATTAATAATTGACTTGGGGCCTGATTTTTATCCTCAACCTCCTCATCATCTTCATCTCCGTCATCATCATCACTAGTTTCATCTTCTTCATCATCGGAAACATTATCAGGCTTCACAGTATCGCCTCTGTGACTTCTGACCTGATCTCTAGAAAGCAACAAGAACATACACCTAATTTCAGCTTACACAGGTTAGAAAGGTGATAAAAGGGACAAGCAGAAGGTTTACTGCTGGAGAGAACTTTGTTACAGATAGGAAAGGTGGTAAAAAGGAAGGACAGAGGGTTTACAGAAGGAGTGCACTTTGCTACAGGTGAGAACGGTGTTAGGGAAGAAGAGAGAATATGTTAGACTTTTACATTTCAGAAATTAACTAACTTTTGTAGCGATGTGATTCATTTTCAAGACATGATAACACATGGATGGCAATTACAGAATTTCTCAATCAGATGAATTGAATCAACCTTTAGTGCCTGTAATAAACACCAAGGATATATCTGTTTAAATAGCCATCAGAAAAAAATAGGCATCAGAAAAATGCATCAAGACTGAAAGTATTTTTTACAGATGGGAGTTATGGTGAGAGAGTAAACATCTGCAAGAGGGCAGCTTTGAGTGGGAGGTTGTCATCTATGATCAACAGTAACACACCTTGTTATCTGATCCTGCTCAGCAGCTAGAAAATCAGAATCAACTGGAAGACTGGAATCAGCTGGACCCGAGTTGTTCTCTGGAATAAAATAGTGCATGAGTATACAAATAAAAATGGAAACCTAAAATAAAAAACTAAAAAAAAAACAAAAACAAAAACAAAAGCAGATACATATATATAACAGTTATATTAGTCCCAGGATTGAGTAATTTCATACTTGCTATTACACTTGTATTATTACACAGTTACTCCTGCATAATCCTGTCTGCCCATGTTACTGGCATGACATCATGGAGTCAGGTAATGCAACTGTTGAAAGTCTGGAATACTACATCACATATAAGGACGACAAATTCAGACTGCATTTGTATGACTTATGCACAAAAGTATTGTTCTACAATGTCAATTTTCTCCATTTATGATTTATACACAAAAGCAAGAAGACTCAGTTCACAGCACAAATCAAGCAGTCCAGAAGGCATAATGTGTATGTCAACTGGAAGCCAAGAAACAGTACAAGGGCTGTTACATGGCTGTATGCAATAACCCCTGACCCAACTGGTATTCCGTTATTCTCGCAAATGTAGAACATTAACAACTTTTGTTTCGCAGCAGAAATCATAATATTTAACTGATAGGTTTGTGATATCACGTATACATGTAAATCCTGAATCAACTTGACTTACCAATGACAGTTATGACATCTATCCTATAATTTAGCAGATGACAAAATACAAAATTCCTGGCATAAGACACAATATATGAAACATCCACAAATAACGCCCCAAAAAACGTAATACAAAACCTAATATCACTAGAGGGCTCACATATAATGTCAGGTCCTTTTCATACATCTGGCCATTACTGCTTGTGAACCTTGATGCATTATCTGAGTACACCTTTTTGAACCAAACCACTTTTGTCAGCACTTTACTAAACCTGATATCTGTTCTTCTCTTAACACTGATTCTGAAGAAATATTACATATAATCAAACCTAAGGCAGATGTGTTAATTTTCTTTTCAATTCATGAAATATATGCTAAGGCTTACTGTTTGAACATAGGAGATAAGCATCCGCATTACACCTCGTCCTGTGAGAACTGTCAGAGTAGTCTCCCCTGCTGACAACTTCTTCGACTTCTTTGTGCTGAGGTTTGTTTAGTTTTGATGTCACAGCCTGAACATCTCCATAGAAACCATTTAGTCTGAATTACATGACCACAAATTCAGAAAATTGCAGGGCAGTGTAAAAACAGTATAAAATGAAATTTACACTTGAGAACCAAAACATGCCATCCCAATCTGTTATATTACTCCCAGGTAGTCCCTATTGGGCTTATGCAGATTGTTCATTCATGGGAATTCTCCAAGCAGACGCTCGCGTATATGTCGGAGAAGCCAGTGGTATCAACTTCATTGAGTTTTCTCTGAACAGCCGCGACTTTTCTGTCCTTGACAATGGTAAAAAAATACATTCTATAAATCGAAAAGGATTACAGATTTTAAAGATTTTAAAGCAAAATAAATAAGCCACAAATGGAGGTAGTATGCAGACTTTTTAAAACTGAACACACTCTCGATTCGGCGACCACCCATGATTGCTAAGGGATGCAAAGCGATGGATTACTAGTAACCCCACACAGAATTTCCATGAATGAACAAGTTGCGTAGGCCCTATATGCTTGGGTAGGTAGATGTCAGATTTAAACACAACTATCACAGACTGATATGCGTCTGTCTCTAAGTTTTACTTATATCTTAATAACTATGAAACAGTACCACATAAATGAAGAACCCTGACAATGTCTTAGGGATTGCCATGTTATATCTAGATTGACCCAGGAAATCTCACCTTCTTGACGCCTGACTAAGCCCGCTGTCTGGTCTCTCCTCTGCCTCTCCAACACTGAAAATAACTGACCCATCAGTAAGGCTAGTGGCAAGCATTAAATTCACACACCAAACCTTTAAAAAATTTTTAACAAATACTAAATATATAGGTCAGTACATTAGTAACCTGGTTCCACTTGTTATTTACAGTTAACAATAGATGTAAAGACCCAACAAAAGTTTTTGCTATGTATCAGTCATCATGTTACACAAAATTAAAGAAAAAAAAGGAAAACTATTATAATATTGAACTTCCACCTTGTAAAACGTGATACACGTAGAAAGCAAATAAAAGAAACCAGACCATCATTGTTAGGTCAATAAAAGACCCCAGATCTTTTATTTACTATCAAGGTTGTTGACTGAAGAAAGAAACACAACAAAAGGCTGTAATTTACAATGAAGAAATGTTTTCAGAAATAAATTTGGCCAGTGTGTTAATGACTTACAAGTCATCCTTGCGACGCACAGTTGTGAGGAAGACTTGTTTGGTAGGAGTTGGAGTTCTTCGCAACAAACCTGAATCCAGCCTGCCAACTTGGCTGCCCATTGACTGTCTGTTGTAAAATCAAAAGAAGGACACGTAGCCTGAGAGTTGTTGCTTTTTTTCTTTTCATAATTTACATTATGAGCAACGATAAACAGGGCAAACCAAATCAAACTGGAGTATGAACTATTTATTCAACAGATGGTACAGGAATATCAAGCTAGTCAGTAGAGATAGCTTACAAGCCTTAACTGTAATACATGTACCTCGATCCTGTTTTGTAGGTCACTCTCTGACTACTTTCGGAATGCTCAGCCATACCTGCAAAACAGAAAGTGATAATACAGCATCTAGTTCTCACTTCATTTATTTATTCATTTATTTCCTAGGTGTTTTACACCCTATTCAAAAATATTTCACTTATATGGCACCGGCCAGCATTATGATGGGAGGAAAACCACGGTCATCCGCAGGTCACTGCCAAACTTTCGCACATACAGTTGGAGAGGAAGCCAGCATAAGCTGGACTTGAACTCACAGCAACCGCACTAGAAACAGGCTCTAGGGTCATTACGCTGCACTAATGCACTACCCACCTCGGCCATGCAGGCTCCCCTCCTTATGTCTGATGAAACAATACCTAATACTACTGATCTTAAGGTGGGAACTGTCGCACATCTCAGATACAGCAATTTGAAGCCTTATTTTTTTTGGTATAAAGTACCTGAGAAAGGTTTAGATAAAAAGAATAAAAACTAAATAAAAAACATACGTGTAAACATGCATAACAGAACACACAAAAACTATACATGTATTCACACATGAATATCTGACAATGGACAAAATTACAAGCAAGCTACCTGTTGATAAGAGACTCCTACATGAAGTGCCAGTGCAGTCATCTGCTTCTAGCATCACCATTGTGTTTGGTGTCCTCACTCGTCCACCATCCATCTTAACAAGTGTACGAAGAATGGAGGCCAATGGCAAAACCTGGGCGTCTCAGAGTGAAGTGTCAACCAGACATCGCGAAACTATGGAGATCATGAAGCTAATTAGCCTGTAGGAAATAAATATAAAAAAAAATTACATATATGACTCATTAGTATCCTTAATCATTTAGTATCAAGTGTGATTAAGCATATCACCTTAATAGAGAAAGAAAGCAAAAAAACTGGACTTCATAAGCCAGCCATGTCTATGAAATTGTTTACAGTTTTAAACTTACAAACACAAGGATTTCTCCATTACTTATACAAGTCAATCAATTAAGGTAAACATTCAAGAACAAAGGGTGTATTTCCAAAATAAAGACCAGTTGTTGCAAGAGTCTTGAATAGAAACCATGGCAAAACTACCAGATCAACATAAGTTATGTCTTTTTCTATCTACATACATAATGAAACTTAATAATGTCCTTCCAATAAGTGCAGATGTCTGGTCTCGGTTAACTACGGTACTAATTAATGTTAAACCTGTTATGAAACTCACCACTCCAAAAAGGGCTCATGACAAAGTTTCAATGAATCTTCATAAGGGTAATATGTTATCACAAGGAAGGTATATGTAAGGCAAATAATTATTTGTGCAGGCCTGGAACAAAGGCTATTTTACACATTTATGTCTTCTACTGTATTACAGGGAAAGGCCAAACAAAAATGAACTTAATGAACTTAACAACTGAAAACAGTATCTGAAAATACACTCACAGATTTTTTAGATTTTTTTTTCATGAAATTACACGCAGTCAAATCTGTTGTGTTTATTTGATTTATTTGATTTGTGTTTTATGGTGGTGACCAGCATTATGGTGGGAGAAAAACTACCAGAGTGGCGGAGAAACTCACAACCATCCGTAGGTTGTTGGCAGACCTTCCCAGGAAAAAAAGCAAGACAGGAAGCCAGCATGAACCAGGCTTGAACTCACAGCAACCACATTGGTAAGAGGCACTTGCTTCATTATGCTGTGCTGGTGTGCAAACCCCTTCAGCCACGAATCCCCAGTTTTGATTGTAAGATGAGTTCTACTCACCATATTGACAATGTGCTTCACCATGTTATTCACCAGTGACTTTTCTCTGGACCTAAAGCAGAACTTTGATGTCATATTAACTCTTTCATACACTGACAAACATTACTGGGGTACTCTTCACAACAGCTTTATTAGGAGCTGAACATTAAGGTGTACAAAAACTTTTGTGATGTCACTAGTGAACCACATTATCAAAATAGCCCATAAAACCCACCATACAATCAGAACATTTGACTGTGTTTAATTCTGTGAAGACAAAAAAATCTAAAAAATTTAGTGAAGAAATTTTTAGATAGTATTGAATGTTTTTTTCATTTACCATATCTTCATTTTTGTGTGGTTTTTCCCTTCAAAAATTTGCTTAAATTAGCATCTGACAAAATACTGATCCCCATTCAGATTGCCATGGCAGACTATATGCAGACACCATAATGGATACTTCTGAATAAAAAAAAATCACATGTGAGACAGTTACTTAATGGCATGACAATTACAGCCTGAGAGGCCTCCCACCAAGTTCCAGTCCAGCGCATGCTGGCTTCCTCTTCGAATGTACGTGGGAAGGTCTGCCGGCAACTTGCGGATGATCGTGGGTTTCCCTTGGGCTCTGCTCGCTTTCCTCCCACCATAATGTTGGCCATTGTCATATAAGTGAAATATTCTTGAGCACACATATGTAAACTTGCTTGTTAATTCTTTAGGATTCATTGCACTTTCTTGCGTCTTTGTGATGGATTGTCAGACCCAACGACAATCCTAATTTCACGCACACACACAAAAAACAAAACACTCAAACAATGTTTACAAAAGCGGGTCATTCATATGAGCATATGACCAGGCACAGCATCTTGTTATAAGAGACTATATTTCCTTACAAATTTACATGATTAAAAGTGAAATTTAACCCCTAATTTAGATATACGAGATGCTAGTTCTCTGCCATATGATGTATACATGACGTATTTTTTTGACCAGAAAGTTTCATCATCAACAGAGACCTCAACTTTACAACTCAAAACAGATGGAATGTAAATTAATATGTGAAATATCTCGGGACCTCTTAGGTGTAACAAGCTTACCATAGGCACTGCAGCTAAATGGTAGCTAAATTGGTACACCACTTTGACACAAAGATAAGCCTTCATATAAGGGTGTATTGAACAGTCGCCAATGTTCGTTGACAGGTCTACTCCGGTTTCTCTCAGTCTCAACAAAAGTGGCCTGCTAACAGTGAAGTTTGTGGAGTAAACATAAGCATATCAAAACGCAACTGACAATAAATGAGAAGTACCTATCAGGGATATTAGTTAACGTTGGTTTCTCTGTGAGCTGCCAACTGTTCAACATAATCTTTCCATTTCTCCTCGTCAGTTTTCGTTTTCCTCCATGTTGTTTTGGCGTCCTTGGATTTAAAATATGTGTGTATTCCTAGCCGTCGTTCGTAAAATAATATGACAAGAGAACTATATTCTGTACAAAAGAATGTGTTTACATATTTACGTCAAAGCATTTTTTGACTGAAATTGTAAAATATATGTCTAAAAGATGTTTATTTTGGATATATTTCTACCGTTACGCGGCTACATTGCGTGGTTACGGCGCTTGAACTATGTGTGGCTGTGAGTGTGAAGAGAGAGAAGTATCATGAGGCGCTGATCATCTCTAAGTGAACGCAGTTTTGTGAACTCTGTGGAAATCGAAAGTGTAGTCACTAGCACTGATTAAGAGCTTATTGTCACTGATAACGTGGAGAGCCAGTGATTAGAATTAATTCTATTTCTAGCCCTATTTCCATGTTTCAAAACGGGAGCTACTAGACCTTGTAAGTTGTAGTCTAATACATAATCGCCATGTGAAGAATGTCAATAATTCGATATTTATAGTGTGATTCCTGTCATTAAAAGAAAAGGTAAAAAAACCCAAAACCCCAACAAATGAGCCGATTTTATTTTTTCAGTAAGAGGTATATCAAGTGAGGGGGATGAAACGAGTTATGGCAAAATCAGATATCCGTTTGTGGCCATATCTTAAGTTAAATTCTTTGGCACATGTATAAACAGAAATATACTTGGTCGAGGCCTGTGAAACTTGATCCGTTGCTTTGTGTCATAATATTTTGAAAAACTGACGCTGGCAGCAGAACAATATTCATATTTCATCATTGTTCAGCAAGATTTTGTGATGGCCTCTTTTGTTACAATTTGTGGCAAAAAATGAAACAGGAGAATTCTAATATGTGGATTAAAATAATGTGTGGGTTCAAGGCGATGGGAAACAAGGAATCAAGTGAGAATCCTGAGTCCTAATCAGATTATGAAATTATGGACATGATATCTAAATACTCGAGTCGAGTTACTTAGTATTAAGTGTTAAAACTTAAAATCATTATTATTATTTATTTTTTCAGGTCTACCTCTGTGGTTTTGGAGTTCTTGTGACAGTCCGATCAGTACAGGTAATTGTCTTAATATTTAATTTGCATATTAAAATATAGAACCTGTGTATAGTTTGTAACGTTTAATTGTCAAACATAATATGTAGCACTACTGTTGCAAAAATCTGACAGTTTCTGCCAAAGATTCACTTTCTCAATTCCAGTAAAAATGTTACATGGTTTATTATCTCCAGAGAATGAAATTTGCAAACCTAGAAATGTTTATGAACAAATTTAGTGTGAAACTATTTATATAATTTCAATTATTCAGCCTAAAGTATGTAATTCTGCATAAGTACTAATATAGGTGTCTCGAGTTGTGTTTCAGTTGGTAGAGCTTACTGTCAGGATGAAGAAGATAGGCATGTCCAAGGCGCGCTTCTACGACCGCCTCCACAAAGTGACTGTGAGCGGGCTGATGGGCTTAACCCTGGTGGGCTGCTCTCTCCTTGTCTATAGGTTTTACAGATATTTTACAGGTACAATTTATTGAAGTGGTTGTTTATTTATTTATTTATTTGATTAGTGTTTTATGCTTACTCAAGAATATTTCATTTATATGACGACGACCAGCATTATGGTGGGAGGAAGCTGGGCAATGCTCTGGAGAAACCCACGACGATGTGCAGGATACTGGCAGACCTCCCCACATACGGCCGTCACAGAAGCCAACATGAACTGGACTTGAACTCACAACGACCGCAATGGTGAGAGGCACAGGGTTATAACACTGCTCTGGCACGCTAAACTATTAATGTGGTGATATTCTGATAATATTACACAAGACTACTAAAAGTTAAATATAGTAGTCTGAGATTGCTCTGGAAAAATTTCGTAGGGTCAAGGAGGCCAAAGGCACTCATGATGCATATATACCTGCCCTTGTTCATGCCTGCAGTACAACAGTCATTTCCAAAGAATCTCAAGGCCATGTGGCCTTTGAAATAACTAGTGATTATTTTGTTTATGGTAAATTGACAGAAGAAATGGTAAGGAATATGGCTACAAACATATTGCCTTTGAGAAGTACGCATTTTGACTCAGACCCCTTAAGAATGTCCTAACGCATCTGCACCAGGTTTTTGAATGGAGCATGGTTTGAATTTGGTATGGTGCCATATTTGGTGGAACAAAATTTTGCATAACATAATGTCATGGTAATCTAAATTGTATTATTGGTATGATGGGGCGCTCATGCCCTTGAAAGGGAGATAACAATGTCGTAACTCACTGTACCATCCACTCACTTTGAATTTGTGTCAACGTAATATCTATTATGTGATCAAAGTTCTGTTTTAACGATAAAATCAAGGGCAGTTTAGCTTGACTTGTTAAGTTATGTAATCAGTGAGGTACAGTTTTCTGTCGAGGACATTTTCAGAATTTCAATATAACCCTGCATGCATGTAGACTTAACCTCCCTTCCTGCTGTCAAATCCAGAGCAGTCTGTGACACCTGGCACATATCCTTTAAGGTCTGGCTACATATCACACAAATTAATGAATGCTGATTAGCTGTCAGTGAATATTAGCTTTAATAATCAGGTTTGATTAATACTTATTATCTAACAGGACCGCCTCCGTGATCTAATGGTGGGAGCCTCCCCCTCAAGGTCAGGAGATCTGGGTTCAACCAGTCCTACCAAAGACCTTAAAAATGGCACTTGTTACTACCTCGCTTGGCGCTCCGCTCTAACAGGCTAGAGCAAGGAAACAGGACTGGTTGGCCTGATGTCACTATAGTGTGACTGGGTGGGCAGCACTTTGGCAGCATCGACTTGCCCTGCCACAAGTATACACGGTTCTAAGGACATCATCATCATTTGATTGAAAAATCATTGAGTACAACATAAAACCCATGCATACATATTATGTAGGGAACAAATTGTTGACAATGGCATTAAACAATCTCAGTCAGTCAGTCAGTCAAGCTCTTCACTCTGCAAATGACACCTTCACTGAAATAGGTTATTTTGGTAATTGTTAAAGTCACGTGTACATAAGAACACTTAGTGTTGGTTTTCTTTACAAATTTTCTTCAACTCGGAAAAACTTCACAGCTATTTTTGTTCATTTAACACAGTGATTTAATTGCCTTAATATAGTGAAATGTCAAGGAAACTTCATTAAAGTGTTTTGCATGACATAGTTACAGCCTTTGGAAATGTAAACCATTGGTCATTCCATTGAGTAAATGTTTTGAGTTGCAGTGGTGAGACCACGTCAACAAGAGCAGAAACGGCTGTTAGCCGAGGAGGAGATGACGCAAGAGCAGTTGGAGAAAGAAGCCGAGTTACTGAGAAGACAGCGAGAGGCAGAAACTCTCAAAGCTTAGGGACTTTTCATAATATATATATGTAATCAATGAATGAATGGACATGATCACTGAGTGTTTGAAACAGTTTGCTGATAAGCAGCTCTGTCATATAGTAAAGTGAGATAGTGGAGGTATGGTTTTGTCAGCTAAAAGCTTCCAAATATTAAATATTTTGTTTGTGGTATAGTGGACTGATCTTCAGATTCTTTATGCATGTGATGTGTACAATTTTATGGGCAGTCTGTTGGAATACAATCATGACATATCTCTCTTGATCCAAGTTTTTTTCTGTGAATCAGTTTTGCACCTAGTGCACCACTGATACTCCATAGTTGTGGTGGTTAATACATACATGTATATTGGAGCTGTAGGTGGTTTACTTTTGATTTTTAATGAAGACATTTAAGTCAGGACTCTTAAAAGTGAATTATCTAGCTTGCTAATGTAAAGGTATACAGAATATCCAAAGAAGGTTGCAATTGTCTAATATTTGATCCTTGACTTTTAATGTCGGGGAAATAATTGAGTATGAGAAATGTACATATACACGTCCTGATTTTGTGTCAGGAGGAAAATCCAGCCAAAGGTCAGTGCTATGTTTATGGGAATTCACAGAATGCTTAGTTGTATCGTGAAAAGATAGAATGATAAACTTTTGTAACAAGGACTCGAAACAGTGATGTTGTTTCATAAAATCCAGAAGTGGCTGGTTGATTAACAGTGTAACCCATGGGCACTCAGCGCTGAGCACAGGTTGACACTGGTGGGCAGTTATGGCAGTGATTGAACTGTTTTACATACAAGTATATGTTGGTAGATGTATACACCTACACCTGACTTGAATGTGAATATTACCTTATGTCAATACCTGGTTGGCTGTTAAAAAAATGTATGAGTGGTGAATGTTTCTGAGGCACCATGGCCAGCCTAATGTTTTTGTATTTCTTTCTGTTTTTGCGCGATCAAGTGTCCTGCAGTGCTATAAGTGTTTTGATGCAATATTCTGTAATCTTCTAAAATAAACTCAAGAATGGTGTCTTCATTGAAACAGTGCACATGACTTCTTGAATGGTATGGGCATTTGGATGAATAGTGAGTAATCAAATTATCAGAGATTCACTGTGAGGTTTTGCTTTGTGGAAAGCTTGTGACCTTGTAGACTTTGAACTGTCAGGTGAAATTAAGAAATGAATAAAATTCCCTTATGAGTGATGAAACATTTCACTTCAAATCACCTTGATTTTATTGTTGTAAGTCTGTAAGAGTTAATTTTGTGGAGATTGGAGTTATCTATGGCTTGCAGCAAATTCTGAGGGAACAAGATACTGTAGATATGCTGCTGTTTCCAGCTGGGGAAGTTTTATTGGACTGGTTGACAAAAGCTAGGGAGTGACCGCTGTGAAGACCATTAATGGTCTAGAGTGGTTATCTCCCCCTGGCAATTGTTATTTATTATGGAGTTTTCCATTTTCCATTCTTTGCCAGTGGACACCAGAAACATAACCACAAAGCGGTGCAATTGAATAGAACATTACTTATGATACACTGAAGGTCAATTTCCATCTGTTGACACCACAGGAATTCAGTGAGCAAACTGATATGTTTCACACAGTGGAGGTCATCTCTACCCAGTGCAATTAACAGGTGGTAGGCATCAAAGAGGTCTGAGAGAGACTCATGCACCAGCTATTTGCTACTTAAATTTTACAAGTATGTTATATGTATCTCGATACAGCTCGCACGTCTCTTAACTGAACCTGCAAAGAGTTCTAGAGATGACAGAAACAATGCTATTGTCGAGGTATGACCATGGTTTATTTACAATGTCAACTGACAGTGTGACATAATTACAGATGATATAGTTTAATAGCAACAAGGGAGATAATTTCTTTCAGTATGTACATCTTGCTTATACATAATTATATAATCTGCCTTGTGTAGAAAAATGGAGGCATAAATTCTTACTTACAAAAATCATACATACAAGCAATTCAAAATCACAAGTGTGATTATTTGTACTGCTCAGTCTTACTTGGAACAAAACTTAGCTTCCATTCACACGTACACCAATACAGAATACAATATATCAAAATAACACAAACAAGTCACTTTGAAAATAACGATTATTAAACAACAAATTGCACTGAATTTTCTCCCAAGGGGATTTATCATTTTACAATAACAAATTTAAGTTAGCATGATAAAAGATAACTCTGAGTGATTTTATCACCATTTGGAGTTCAGATATCAACAGAGCAAACAAGTCGATTCTTTTCCTCCCATTTAATATGAAGTAAGAAATGTAACAAACACTCAGAAGATAGATTCACACATAGCTAATTTTCCCCATGATCATACTTCTGCAATTTTAAGTATTGAAAGAAAAAAAATCATGTTAATCTTCATGATTATGCTTTTAAAAGCAATTTGTTACCGATATGGATTATTTGGGTTGAATTGGAATGAACGCAAATTTTACATGATTAGGTATATCCTAATTATATTAGCTGTTAAACTGGTTAACGCAGTTCAGAGAAGAATTGCTCAAAACTTAACAAGGTATTACAATACACAAACATATAGCAGTAAATAGGTTATCAAAGTTCAAGGCAATGGTAAAATGTCTGAAAGCATTGTAGAGAGTGGGGTAAACAAAAGCTTGAAAAGCATTACATTGTAAAAAAAAAAAAAAAAAAAAAAAAAAATACAAATAAGCTCTTTCGGCATTTAATTTGGTGTAAATGTATGTTGCTGACCAACCATGCCAACAGTGTGTCTGAAACAGAATTGTGCAAAGAACTGACCATGCTTCTGCCATCCAGAACTGATTTAAAAGTATCAAACACAAACGGTAAATCTGTTCAAGCAATCAACTTCATGGATACAAAAAAATTTTGGAAGTGAGATCAAGCAACTAAACTGGCAAAACAGGCCAAAAGATATACAATTCTTCAGTGGAAGGGATAGAATAGGACACCTATAAAATTTTCTACAAAAAAGTTTGTCATGTTTGTAGCACATCGACACCTAATTCCTGGTGGAAAGAGAATACTGTCAAACCCACGGTATCACAATCTGAAGATCAAAGTTACAATGTTTTTAGTGACGAGCAAAAGCAATATATGCAGATTTGCAGGTGTTACATGGACCTAATGATATGTATACAGCTTATGTTACACTTTCACTATCCCTGGCTTTCATTATATCTATACTCTAGTTTACTCATTCCAGGCACCAGTTTACAAATCTAGCACCAACACCTAAACATAACCTACCAAGTACTAATGAACCAAACATCAAAGAAGCTTAAAATTTATCACCATTTGACAAATCCACCAGAATGTTACACTTGACTTATATGTAAAAATTTTTATTTATTCATTTCTGAAGTTCAAATAAATGCAAACAACTATGAAATTAGATGGGGTGCTCCTTAATGACTAATACAATAAACAACGAAAAATATACTTCTCTAAACTTCTGCTTTCTGAAATTTTCCCGACTTTTTTTTTTTCATCTTTTCAGACTATTTGTATTGTTCATTTGTTAACTGCTGACAAATTCGATTCAACAGGCAGAAAAACATATAAATCCTGAGCAATTACCAACATATAATAGTTACGCTGAATAATGAGTAGAGGAACAAATTTGCTGGAGGCTGAAGCCAATCAAAGAAAAGAAACAAGGCAGAATATATCTCAATTGGAATACAAGAAAATGCTATGTTCAAACAGCTATTTGAAGCATGTTACATCTATTTATCAGTGTTTCAGAAGTCAATGTACACTGATTCAAACTGTGATGACATTAAGATACATTACTTCTTAAAAATAGAGAAGATAAATGCGATGATTCTGAGAAGAATGTTTTTTTTCAAGCCACACAAACATCAAATCACCTAACAACTTTAAAGTCAAGGAACATATATAAGACCTTCCAAGACAATTATAAAGAGCACCTAACAAGACCACTGAACATCATTTACAATATCCTGCAAGACAACAGAATGACACCTTAAGCAGAATTTCTTATATTAAATTTAGAGATTCAAAGTATATTCAATAACATACAGCTGCTGCTTTTACCTTGCCCTCCCAAAATTTCACTTCTATTTTACTTCAAATGTAACTACTGTTTAAGTTCACTGATAATCATACCAGCTTTCAGTTATACCTGTTCACAACTGAACTTGACATATATGTAGCAAATGCAACCACGGAAATAAGTTTAAGGGGTGAAGTTGACTACAACTCTCTCTGACCATTAAATTTACATGTATTATGCTCAAACAGAAACCGGTCATTTATCTATTCATTTACGAGTTTCACCTCTGTTTTTCGTGTTGTCAAAAGCCGCAGAGTTGGCTATTATCTTTACTGGAGATGAGTATATGCTGGCTAATGGATTCCTATACATACTAACCTGGCAACGTCTGTTGTGGGTTCACTTTAGTTTCATATCAACACTCATGCAGCAGGTTGCAGGGTCAGACCAAGTGTGTCTCTGAATTCTGCCTAATGCAGAAATACTCATTATATAGAAAATCTATGTGCTGCCTTTTAGCCTGAGACGAAACTGGTGTAAACAGCTCCCCACCTTCCAGTGCCTGGGTCACGTTATCTTTGTGCCACTGGAATTTCCTTTGTCAAAGCCCTGTTTAGGGGGCTGAGTGACAGGCACCCCTATGGAATGTGGTACAGCAAGGTAATGAGGAGAGTCTACCTTCACCTGAGGGCTCATAGCAAACTTCATAGATCCTGGGGGCACATGATAGCCGTATGTACCTGTGTGGTTCAGGGGAAACCCGTTGTGATAGCCAGCGTAGACAGGAGGAGCAGAACCACTTGTGCCCGAGTTCAACTGAGCAGGAGACCAGGCCGCGTGACTGTTTGTCATGGGCGACTGCATTGGCGAGGGAGTCTGAATAGGGGAGTGCACACTGAGGGGTACTGGGGAAGCCATAGATACCACTGGACTACTGTGATGTCCTGGGCTGGAGGAGGCAGGAGAACCTGCCGCGAGATGTAGATGGCGCTGCATCGCCAAGGGTGACTGTGGAACGCTGACTGACAACTGCTGACGCAGAGTGCAATTCTGGTTATTATGATACTCTGTCTGGTCAATGGGCAGACTGTGAACAAGAAGTCGGTCTCCTGCCTGTACAGCAGACTGGTGTGTTGAGTATGGCACATATGTTTGGGAATTCACAGCAGGCATGTCAGCCACCACTGGCAAATGGCCCTGAGTGAACTGTTTTGATGGGTAAATAGCCGGGGAGCCCGTGCCCACCGCTGGTTGCGTGTAGCCAGCCACTGGTTGCTGGTCACTGTACATCATATGAGGTGTGGGCGGGTCTGTTACCATATGCTGAGGCACATCCCCTGCAGTTTTGATATGGCCTGTGATCAGAGGTGGTGCGTTCTGGGAAGTTTCCCTCGGTCCAGACGTCACACATTCAGGAACTCCACCAGCTAACAGATTCCCTGAGATAGCTGAGGAGTCCAGTTCAGCAGAGTTTAGTGTATGACCCAGTAGAGTAGCTGTTAGATGTTTGGTTAAATCCTCAGGAGTCATACACTGAGAGAGTTTCTCCAGGGTTTCCTTCGCTTCCTTAACATCCTTGGAGGCTTCAGCCAGAGCCCTCTCTAATGCTTCTGTCTCTTCTCTTGATGGCTCCTCTTCACCATTCCGACCTTCAACATAATTTATTTTAACACTTCAAGTTCAAGAACTTTTAGTTCAAATGTAAGTCAAATCCATTATATTACTATAACAAGACCAATAATCACATCAGGAAAGAATTAAATACAATAAAGACATCTTAGAGTCTGCTTCACAGTGAACATAAACTACCTCTAAACATCTGAAAAGACCTTGGATTTATAAACAGCTAAATACACTGTAATGGTTCATACTGGAGAGTAAATACCAGCCAATTCATTAGCTGAGGAACAACAATGCTGACACTTGACACTTCTATGTAGAGAATGCACTTAACTATGTTCCAGATTTACTTGGTTGAGTAGATTAGTTATGTACATATATGCCCTATGATCTGAATACACAGAGAT
This sequence comes from Acanthopleura granulata, assembly GCA_016165875.1. NCBI lineage: Eukaryota > Metazoa > Mollusca > Polyplacophora > Chitonida > Chitonidae > Acanthopleura > Acanthopleura granulata. The sequence goes on along the minus strand of JABBOT010000003.1, from coordinate 10,091,627 downwards.
GAACAACTTCATTACTGCCTTGAATCTGAATTCATAGAGGTGGTGTGACAACTTAACCATTACCACTGTAAAGAAACTGGCTCCCTTAGAATTACCTCCCTTGTCATCTATTCAAGTATACAGCGTGTAGGTTATGTCACGATAGTTATAACTATTTTCTAGGCAACAGAGTGTGGAAAACATGACAACAACCTTTTAGAGTTGCACAAAGACTGATGTTAATGGTTTTCAACTTACGTGGAATATACATACTCATATTTGGAAACGCTGTCGGTTGTATATGGATATGTATTAGATTTATAAATTTCCTCCAAATGGTTTTAAAACATTACATAATGTTTATCCCAGTCTTCCAAATCAGTTTTGAAACTAAAATTCATCTGTAGCGATTTTCATAGGTCCTACCTAACCACAGCTTGCTCATAAAATCACACACCACTTAATTGGCAGGGTGGCGTCAAGGGAGGTAATTCAGTATATCAATGAAACAGCTTTTTAAATCTTACCTCCAAAGATATCGAAGGCATCATCTGGTAGTTTGAAGACATCATGAAGATCCTGTTCCTCAAGAAGACGTGATGCCTGCTCCAGGGGCAACTCGAATGACTTCTCCATCACATCTGCACAACATACACAATGTGCCATTTTAATTCCTGGTTTTGTGGACACTGTTCAACAATTTTTCCAAGGAAATGTGCACAGTTGCCAGTTTACACGACTAAAAACAAAATTAGTATAGGACATCAGAAAAAAAATCACATTTTTTCAACAACAAAATCCAAAATGGTGTGGATTTATGTAGCACATCACCTGGTGCCCAGAAATGATTTTGCTAATGATACTTTGCTTTCCACATTATCATCCACACTACACGTCTACATACTGCACTTAGATCCACTTTGCAAAGCATGGGTAATGCTGTGTTCCAAGTAAATATCAGTTCCTCACTAGTGTAACAACTGTTGTTACACTTAACAAACTGTAGAAATGAATTGTAAACCTGATCCCTGGTGGTTATGTATGTTCGTATGCTTGGGATTTTACATCCAACTTATACTGCCTGGTTATACCATTGCTGAAACGGCACTGCCCATACCTGGAAACTCCAGGACAGACGACGTTAGATCAGCCTCAAATGGTTTTATCACATTCTTTATCACTCCAATGCTAGGTGCTGGCAGCTGGGGTGTAACAACAGGGGGCAGCTGTTCACTTGGGGGCGACACAGGAGGGGTTGGGGGCAAAGAAGAATCGCCATTACTGGCTGATTCTTTATGATCAGACATCTCATCTTTAAGGCCTTCAACATCCACTGGCATGTCTGTAAATTCAAGACATTAAATATTTCAAAGAATGTTAACAGAACTATGAAATTCTTTTGTGTTCCAATAAAATAAAATTTCTGAAAAAAAATAAAAAAAAAAAAAAAAGAAGAAAACATTAAGAATATAATGAAGTGCATTTTGACAGAACCTAACATAGTATTCCAACAGTTACAGGTATGACAATAATTCTCACCTGTGTTTCCCAAAGGCTCAGAAGAAGGAATAGGTTTTTGTGGACGGACATTTCGCCGCTGGTTCCTCTTTTTCTTCCCCTTCTTTGGGGGCTTTGTTAAGGCTGACGGCCGAGTTTTCTTACGAGGTCTACTTTTTTGCTCTGTCCCTTTAGCCTTATTATAGTTATCCTAGAAATAAATCAAATAATTAAATGTACACTTTTTTATTACACTGGTGATTATGCCATACTCACTAATATCTCACTTATTGACAGTAATCACCTTTGTGAGCCAAAAAAATAGAGCGAAGACCTGACAAAACCATAACACCATGCCAAGGACACACTGATCAATGACCAAGCTCCAGCAAAATGAGTTGGAATTGAGCAAGAAACTTCATTTCATGTAATGTTTTTGCTTTTTTGTGGACGTATTTAGGGGTTCAACCCATTCAGGCTTGTATCCCTATTGTTTTCGTTCAGATTAATATTATTATTCTCCACAAATTTGTCCCACGATTTTAGAGAAAACAGCACGTCACACAGTTATGAAATGTCAGGATGTTTTAGCTACAGACCTGTAATTTGCACTTAAACTTTTGGAAACTTTTGATCAGGTGACTTGGTGGCCATACTGAATTTTGGTGAAAACCTTTAAACATCTTCTCCACAACAGCTGATGTGACTGAGCTGAAATTCAAAGTGCACCTGCACAAGGCCTAGCTGCATTCAGGGTGATAACAAGGACTTTCTGCATTGAAAATTGTACCAAGCTCGCTATTGGGTGGAATTATCATGTGACAAAAAACTGTTATTTAATTTTATTGTCGGAAATTGCTTTATGCAATGCAGTTTTGGATGCTGCTTTGAAACAAGCAAATTTTGAGAACTCCAGAAGTGACGTCATCAAAACCGAAAGTGGGTGTATCTCCATAACCAATGAAGCTAGAGATGCAGTCTAAAGGCCTAACATCATCCCAAGGCAAGGAGATAAATTTTGCATAACTGGAAGTGACGTATGCAAACAGGAAGTAGTACATGCCAAAAAAAAATACCAACCCCAAGTTTCTGAATTAAAAAAAGCTTCTGCGGGGAAAACGGCAGGGCAGAAAAGCGTGAAATTTGGGTAGATAGTATGTCTGGGGAATGTCTATCAGGAGTAGAATTTTGGGTGTCCTAGGTCATGTGACCTAGCTGCCATATTATGCTAACAGAAAAACTTTTGAGGGGCTCAAAATCATCCTGTGGAAAGTGCTATACATGTACTGTATACTTGCTGAATATCTTTCAAATGCCTTGAAAAATAGAGGATCTACTAGGCTTCAAGATTTCACAAAAGTTGATACACTATGTTTGGCACATACACATCTATAAGATATATAATGCATCTACCACACATTCATGTTTAGGACGAATGTACAATAGTGAAAGCATGCTACCTGATGTAGTTTGACATCCTGATCACAAATCTGGTCTTATTAATGATAACTTTTGCTGCAAATTGCAATGGAACTCCGGAAAAGCTCCCAATATTTGCAGGTAACTGTTACAGAAGTAAATTTTAAAATCTCAGAGTGCAAAAGGCTGCACATCTACTGTATATGTGCCTATGTAACGAAAGAAACGTTACAGACATGCACATGCCGGCCCTACCGGCTTGAACCTAGGCATTGCTGTCCCTGACAGCTATATTTATATTTGTGTTTTCTTACAGCTGCATGTTTCACTTTCCCGAACTTTTATGCAGTTATATGTGCACAAATATATATCAATGTTATCAGTGCGAAGTTCTGTGGAAGTGGACTAAGAAGAAGAATTGTTTTCTCAGTGATAAGTAATAGGAGTGTCCACTTACAGCTTTGGCAGCATGTTCTGGACATAGGGGGAGCTCATGTCGGATGTCAAACACTGGGATACAGCACTGGGTGTTGTCAGCAAATTTAGCTGTACAGTAATCAAACAGCTGTTGGTCAACATTGTACATTATGTCTGGTTGCAAAGGTCAAGGAATTGATAGAAGTCAAAACTGAAAGACAAAAAAGGGCATGCATTTAATAGGAGTTTCAGAACTTCAAGATACGCCATAAAACGTGTTGATAACAAACAATGCTAGTATGCTTGAGGTTGATGATCAAAATTAATACAATGGAGCATCTTGAATCAATCACTATTTTAAACACAAAGTCCACAGGTATAACCAATATATCACAAAAAGTAGGAGTATATCAGGAAGCACTGATACTTGACAAATTCTAGGACTTACCAGCATCTTTTCAGGTAGAATATCGACAACAAGTTATTATCTTGTTCTGCTTAAATGTCAAAATTTGAAATGTAAAATATGTGGAAACTTTTTTGTCATTTTGATCAATTTCCAGGATTTCCAATGAAATTCAAAGACCTGAAGGGATAAATTCCATCACCTTAAAGGGCTGGAAATTTTTATTTCAAATTCAGTGATTTTCAAGGATTTCCCCTGATAGGGACATAGCTCTGTAAATTTTAAAGCCTCATTTTTAAAGGGTTTCTGCTCTGGCTGTAGAGACAAAAAGCCAGTACGGTAGTAACATCAAACAGTTCACCTAGAGACAGACAGATAACATCACACCATAATATGACCTTGTATTTGTTTAAAAACTAGGCATTTCACAAGAGCCAACCTGTCACAGAACTCAAAATATTTCTACACCATATGGTGAAGCTATGAATTATTAAATGCAATGAATAGTTAGTTTAACCCTTTATGACATGGTCCTAAATAATATGATGAACAAAGCAATTAACAGCAAGGATACGTTTTTGGCAATGATTAGCAAATGGTAAAGCCTTATGTTCACACTGCAGGTCTTCATCATTTTTATGTTTGCAGGCCCTCGTCTTTGTCAGCTTCCTCTTAAATCTACAAAAGATAACAGGAATGAAACATGTACACAACAATACAATTGAACATAACTGCTGCAACGTCCAAAGCATGCTATAAGCTCCTGTTAATACATGATGGATAAGGACACACATGAAAACAGCCTGCTGTTCAGAGAAGCTCCCAATCACATCTTTACATCCTCTTGGCATTCAATTCTGAAATGAGATCTGTTGTTTATATCCTGAGCATTATGATTTTAATAATAAATTGCCACATTTATAGCATACCATTTCAACAATTGCATTCTTACCTATTAGGAGGTTGCTTGAGATGATGAATTTCTCTGACTGTTCTGATTGACAATGCTGCATTTTCTCTTGCAGCCTTAATCATAGCCACAACAGCTTGGTTAAATGTTTTATGGGCTGGATCATTGGATTTGTGAGATTTTCTTGATTGAGAATACTGGCGCCGCAATCTTGCACGCATCAATGCCAGCTTTGTTGTTCGTATGTGCAGTGCAAGTTCATCATCTGGCCTGTAGAATATAATCAACATAAAGCTTAACATCCTGACTGGTCAATGGGTTAGGTGAAATTATCAGAGGTTAGCCTCCAAAGTAAAGACATTAAACAGATAGCTAATATGTTCCTGAATAACTGAATGGGTCATAATGTGGGTTCCTGTTAGCTAATAAAACAGATTTCTTCAATGGGACTGTTCACGCAATGTAGGCCACAGCTTCTACAGGGATTAAACCTACATGTAAAAACCTCCTAAACAATTCCATTGCATGTGTAGTTTGATTATCATACAATCACTATGAGGGTTTGTCTCCTCGACCATCTCCAGAGCATTTGAAAGCGCAGCGTGAGTTGAGGCCACCCGTCAGCAATTAGTCGTGTGTTGACATCATAAATATTTTTACAATTTAGCAAAGCAATTCAGACTTTCTCAATCTTTATTGTTTCAACTTGCTTTTAAGACACAGATGTTCTTATACCAACGCTGCTCTCTACAATTGTGTTAATATGCATCATAAAGACATAACATAATTTCATTTTCGTAAAAGGGAGAGGCGAGTGGGCAAAGAGGAGTTCAAAGCATGTACACGAGAAAACAAATTATACTATTAAACAAGAAGAACTACTTTAATGATTAGTGAACAACGTACTCATCGTCTTCTTCGTCAGATGATGCAGAAAACCAGTCTTGTTGCCAGGGCAGTAGATCTTCATCATCACTTTTCTCTTCTTCCTCATCAGATGCTGCCACATCTAAGAATACACACACATTCTGTATCATATGATCACACTAAAATGGTCTTACCTAGTTGCTGTGTACTTGGATATGTTTAAATGTACATGTACAGCCTGTATCTAAAATAAACAACCCTTTTTACTCCTCACTTAGTTATCTGTAGTTATAAATCAACTGGGTTGGCCCTCATTATTACCATATTTATCATGGAGCAGCTCTGAAACTATTGTTGTTTAAAAGGAATTCTTGACATTGACTATTACACTTTCAACTAACATTTTATAGTTCCAAAAATAAGGTACACTTGGTTTTCAAAGGGGTTCAAACAAACAATTTCTTAGTTTTAGACCCTTATTTCAAAATTTAAGTCAACCTTTACAATACTGAAACTTGCAAATACAATATCAAAATGATGTAGAGAACTGACATGTTTTTTTTCACTTATACCTGTTCTCATCAACCACTAAACTAAAATTACATGTATACATAGCACCAGGCTAAACCCGTCAGTTTTATAGGCTGTTCTCCATGTGTTTAAATGTTAATACATCAAGCTTCCCAGAAAACCTGCATGTTTGTATGAATAAATAATAATCACTTTATTTGTTACAGTTATACTCTGTCATTTGTAAATCACTGAGTATAAAAAATCTGTACCTTACACGACTTGAGTTTGTATCAATTATATTTCTATTAATAGTAATATATGAAGGAGTAGTGATAATGTCAACAGAAAACCAGCACAACTGGATTAAGTTATTCATAAAGATGGGTAGGGAAATCTTACCGAATGACAGGTAATGATGATTGAGAATCTTGTGATGGACATACAGAGAGTAACACCGTAAAGCAGAGTCTGTTTTCAATTTTGCCCTTGCTTCTTTTTCAGAAAGCACACGTTTAGGTCTTCTGGGTAAAGTCCTTAATACTGGAATAACAGTTGATAAAAAGGCAGGTGAAGGTTGCCTGACACCAAGAGGAAAGCCTTCAGTAAACGGTAAGAACGGGTGCTGACTAGATAGAGTCCTTTGTGAAGCTGGCTGAGGTAACCTATTTGATTTCGTTTCTGGTAAAAAGGACAACAAGGAACTCCCGTGAAGTGGGCCTGGATAAGGAGGGGGTGGCATCAATTCTGATCGTTCCGATGAAGGTGTAGTTGATGAATTCACAGATGACACATTGTCTGGTAACTGTTCCAAATTCTGAAAGCCCAAAAATGGTGGAGGAGGTGGTGGCATAGAGCCCACCGATCCACCTCCTGTACCACCTGATCGTAATGAAGCACCATCATATGACAAAGGTAAAGTTGAAGTTTTAGTATCACGCTTAAGCCTCTCTGTACTAGGTTCTTTAGTTATTGCTGAGCTCACTTCCAGCGACACTGGGCTGCGCTGAGAAGGAGTACACACTGGCGACCTCTGTGGGGAGATCACATCCTGAATGTGAGTTTTCTTTAACTTGTCTTTAATCCTATTTTGGGCAATTTTGGTTTGAAGTCGGTTCACAGTACTTGACCCCTGGGATCTTCCCTTGACTTTAGTTTCTAGTCTTGGTTTGACACGTTCTAATTTTTCAGCTAACTCTGGGTATAACTTAGCAATCGAGCTTGCCCCAGAGCCGCCACTGCTTGCACTACTCGTTGTGGGAGCGGTTGGGGTTGAGCTCACTGCCCCTGCTGTGGTATGGACTGGTCCACACTGTCCAGTTTGACCATTATTTGGCCCATTGCCACCTGAGGAGTCCACAGGAGATTTAGAATTGAAAGGGCTGTGTTGTTCTGGGGGAGGTCCAGGATCTACAGGTGATGGGGACGTCTGGTGGGGTGTCTGAGATTGAGTACTGCTTGCGGTGCTGGCACTTGGACCAAGAGCACTGCCTGCACTTTCATTGCTGGGTTCTGGGAAAGCATATGGATCGTCTGGGTCTTCCAGCGAGTCCATTGACATATTCTCGACACTCTTTTTGAGATTGAATTTTGATTTAACACGTTCCTCAAAGGACATTCTGCTTTCTGGCGTAAACAATCCATTTTTCTCTGGTCGTATTCTCCTATCCTTTCTAGAAAGCATGCCCTGCTTAGATGACTGTTTGGCTGATGTCCTGCAGAAGAAACATGTAGTAGTCTTGGTTAAACAAATATGCTAAATACAATACATCAATACTAATATCAACGCCATTGCAGTAAACAACACATTTATTACAAAACCACTTCGTGTTATAGCCACATAAAGCTCTCATAACTGCCTACCTTGTTGTAAGAACTTTCAAACTACACAATACATGATTCAGTATCGGTATCATATAATTTGACCATTCATAACAATCAGGTACAAATTTTTTAACCATCATATACGGTACACTAACAGACTTGCCCAGATGAAGAAATAACTACAAGTTCATGTGGAGCTAAGGACACAAGAAAACTTACTTCTTGCTCTGAAACCTGGGTGCCTTTGCCTGAGGGAGTGTGGTATTAGGGTTAGGTCGTGATCGGAAGGCCGGCGGTGACCCCAGGTGGTTGAGCTCCAGTGTCTCCGCAGCTGGGCTGACGGCAAGACTGCCCTCCTCAATAGCATGCCCATTCAGTCGACTTGGCTTGCATACTGGTACACCACTGGGATGTGACAGCAACACCTTGTTCTCTACTGGCGACTGCGGGAGTCGATACTCAAACATTTCCACCCCTGCCTGACACATCTGTTGCCATGGAGACCTATTTCAACAAAATAATTTCAAAACAAAATTGGTCAAAAGGTATTATTTGATATCTGTCAATGCAAATTATTTGGACATGACTTTGCTTGTATGGGTTTAAAATTCTGCTTTCAGACCATGCTAACAATCAATTTATAAGAAAAATCTGATTCTGAGATTATTCCAGACAACAAAATGAACTGCTTGCATACAAGAAAGATACAATGGATGTACTAACTTGCCAAGCAGAATCATAGATACTGACATCACAAGCAGTCAAGCACAGAAAACAACACAGCACAAGCAGAATACCAGAACAAGTCCACCACCAACACCTGTTTGGTTATGCGAGCAAATGGGTAAGATACCCATTAATATGGCCAGGAACAACAACTGTAACTACACATGCAGCTGTCAGGGGGTCTATCAACAGGTGCTTTGATTACTATAACACAAAACTGTGGTCAGCCTAACCAGTTTGCAGATGTTCACAGTACATGCTAATTTGCATCTGCCATACTAAACGGTAACTAAATTTACACCAATACACAGTTATATTTTTCACATTACAACTTCACAAAATTTGCTGTTATCTAACTACTTGTCAAAATTTCCCCTTAAAATTTATCATGAAAATACGTCTCTACTATGACCTCACATCAGCTTAGTATGGCAAAACAATAGAAACTCTGAATATGTATGTTGACTATCACTCTGAATATGTATGTTGACTATCAATTATGGTGACTTCAATATTCAGAGTATCTATTGTATTGATTCACACCCTGTATGAGGAAACTTCATGAAACTATGATTACTGTACTGTTCATGACATGAAATAAATCCAGATTGATTGTGCATACAGGAGGACTAGGTCGCTTAACCTATCGGTGTATTTTCTGTAACTATATTGTGGCTCATACTGCAAGATCTAATTTCAACAAGCATATCTCATTTAACTTACGGAAAACAGTTTAACAGAAATTGTTTCAAAATGCCTCTAAAAATCAGTGTCAGTCAGAACTTCCTCGATAACAATACTGCGAGTCACAAAATTTGGAATTGTGATCAGTGATACTGTACCTTAATATGGCTTATTTCCTGTTATTCATAATGTTACAGAACCTTATAAACACTACAGGAAGTTATTTAACTGGCGTTGAGAATGGCAGCTGGGATTCTTCGTGTTGCTTTTATGCCATTCCTTTTTCACAATAACATGTAGTTTTATCTGGGAATGTGACATTGAAATTTTAATGACTGATTTCTCCAAAAGTGGGTGTGGTCAGTCACTTTATAGCCAGAAAACTAGTTTGTCAACATGGCGTTTTTTCACTGATGACATCTGAAATTTACTGTTTATTCTAACTAGAATTAAAATCCTACATTAATAATAAGCCACTGATGCCCTATATCATCAATGCCATGAATATTTGGAACAACGAAAAACTTGATCCAAAACTGTACACAGTAGTCAGACAGAACGATATATTTCATACCAACAATGGGTATTTTGAGCAAGATTATGTTTTAGAAGATGGCCGGAAAGTCAACTGTGACAACTTGTGTTGTTACTAAATCTAGTCCTTAAAAATTACAAATTATATCGTAAGACAAAATGTTTGTTTACAAATAAATGGCGTGGGAAGTATCAAGAACATATACAACATCAACGAAATAGGTCATTCATTGGCCGGTGTAGTTCACATCAAACCGTCTTTGTTTTCACTCTTTCTAACCACACAAGCTTAATAAATCAGCAGCTCAGTAAATGTATGATTGGTTGATGGAAAATAACCAGATTTTGGGCCAATTATCCAGAAAAATATCGAAGATTGCGTGCGAAAAAAAATATTGAAGTGGCACGATTTTCGCCTTCCCAGACGTTTCGAAACCAACCTTTCGGCCTCTTTCTCTCCAATGGATTCATTTTGTTACAAATCATTCATCTTACCTGACAAACTAGGCCCAACCATAGCAAAATATCACATTTATAAATCTTCTTCCGTTAAATGAATGTCTACCAACAAAATGGCGGCGGTAGCTGCGTGTAAAGTATGCAGATTTATTTATTAGTGTGTGACGAGTACACAGCACTCGGCCGAAGATCCGCGCCGTCCGAGCACCATGAAAACGCTATATTCCAGCTCCCATTTTGAATTTTTTCATGCGGCAAGATATAAAACGACTTATTTTCACCCCAGAGCTGCTTTAAACAGTCTAGAAATGTCATAAAATTCATGAAAATTTAGTGCGCATCGCTTTTCTGAAGTTTGCGCACACGAATACGACATCCCTCCGCAAGAGAAATGATAAAATTCCGAAACCCCCGAGCTGACAACATCTAACATTGCATTGCTCGTGTTATGAACAGCCATATTTACGATCAAATGTTATATTTGTAATGCTAACCCACCGAATTTTTAGACCCCCGACATAAAATCATGATGTTGATAAAGTGTTAAAGCACTGCAGAGAAGTAGTGCGCGGCCAAGTCAGCGATCGCCCCTGAGCTAGTGTAAGCGACCCCTCATTCGTGGAGCGCTTCAGCCGTGAAAAAGCCAGCCAGGCCATGTTCATACCTACTCCCTTTTCGCTTAAAATTCAGAGTGAAAAACACTCACGATCACGATTTGCCTTTTCACTCACTTTCTTTAGGAAACAAACATTTGCAAGCTGGGTTTATTCTTTAATATTAACAGCCGATTGCATTGTTTTCGTAGTTTAAAATTATTAAAATTTTCAGAACGGGTAAACGTGTATGAGCCATGACAGCAAGACACCCTATGCCGAGATTTGATTGGTTAAAAGGGAATTGATCTAGATTTAAGTCATATTGATTGGCTAACCGCTCGAAAGTCATGAATATCATACCCAGTTTATGAGCTACATAGTACCAGGAGGAGACAAAATTTATTTATTTACCACAATGCATGGTAGGCAATTAGATTAATTAATGAGTGTATGAATATGTGAAAAATATGGTCAAAGTTGTAGGCCTACTGCGTATATAAGGGTCATAACACACAGTAAGTCGGTTCATTGTGAAAGTAGAAACTTTCAAAAATTCTTAGTATATAAGGTAAACAAAACAAACAAACAAAAAAAAAACAAACAAACAAACAAATAAAAAAGGAAGTTATTGTTGATTACGTATTTAATTGTTGAGAATCAATTAAATAGACAGCATTCTTCCAAGTTTCCAGCAAAATACTTACAACAGTACGAATAATGAAACAACCCCCCCAAAAAGGGGGGCAAAAAATATCCATATCTTCTGCATAACTGTAATGTTTGCGCATTTTAAGGAATAATTACGTTGTGCATATTTCTTTCAATGCAAACACACACGTCAGCTGACAAAATTTAAGTTGTTTCTTTGGCGTTTCATGTTGAAATGGCAGTGGCCATTTTCAGGTGTTTAGGAAATGTCTTTGACAAATAAAGATATAGTTTACGTTACCACATGTGATGCTCAGCTTTTTACCAGCATAAGTTTAGGCTGAATGTCTGATAAACAAGGGCAACAGTTTGCCTATGTCTACACATGCACCCAGTTGATATAAGCCTAGAGCTGATGCTTTTTCAATTGCCTGCAGAAGTTGTTGAGGGTATAATTAGTTAATAAGTTCAGCAAAATAAAAATGCAGGCCCAAATTTAAAACTTAAAAATATCCTGCTAATATCCTGCAACACATATTTCATTTCAAATCGGATGTGTCTGTTTTATGTAAGGAATTCTATGTGCCATTAATCAAAAACGTGTTAGAATATTTATAATTTATATTATGTCAGCTTGTAAAAATTCTAAAAAATTATACAAAAATTTTGAATTTATGTATGATAAAAGTTACATGTATATTCACGGAGAAAATATTTGTGTATGACCGGCATGTGTACATGAATATTTTTATCCGCAAAATGGTTGTACGGAAAATTAAGCAAAGAAGAGTGCTTTCCCTTGTATCAGTGAGACGTACCAAGTGAGCGATTTGACGTGCCGTGAAAATAATGACAGAACCACTGTCACATTTGTTTCAAAGAACACAACAAAGGGCAGAGTGCCAGCTGTTTGTAAGTTGGTGAAGGATATTCTATAGGTAGCTAGAGACCTAGTTTTATTAAAAGAAGAATACGTTTAAATCGAAACACTTGATCAGTTGCTGTTGTTGTTGTACAAATGTATGTCTGGCACTGGTATGATGACAAATGCATTCACTGTAAATAGAACTTAAGCAGCATCTAGACGCAAATATCTTTGCCACAACATGCGGAATATGATGCGTGTTTCTTCAGACTGTATATGAAAAAGTGCTTGTTTTATCCCTTTGTTCAAATGTGTAGTGAAATCAGTATAACTGAACATCTTGAATAAATATTAAATGTGGTTGATTCAAACTCCAGGAACACCATTTGGCAGTTGTAAAATTTGGGTAGCTGTTTGGCTGAGCTGGTGGAGGCATGAATGAACCTGCATTTCACAATGCACAACCGAGAACCACCACAGGTCAGCAACAAACAGCAGCATAAGCTTTACAACTCCCCTCACACGAAATCATGGAGTGTTTACTGTGTTGTTCAGTCATCACCATCATATATTCATTGTGAGGTCTTGAATTGCCTGAATATCACCATACCTACATGTGTCACCTGTGACATCACCCCCTTGAATTTGAAAATTGCTCATCAAGTTCTTACATCACAACACGTATGTGTAACTGACAGGTGTGTTAATATTCCTCGGAGTGAAGCCCCCATTAGAAATATACTATGGAATTGACTCATTCTGTGTTAAAATGGATTTAAAGAAAGTAAATAATAAGCCTTTCTTCAAATTATGTCCGTTGGATGTAACCCGACCAGACCTTCGAAAAGGGCTATGCTCAGCAGTAAAATTACATGTATTGTTATTATGATGGAAATTGTTGTTTGTCTTGTTCTTTCTCACCATTTTAATTTCTTTAAAATCCCTATCATTTTCAATAGCTAGAATAAAACAAAGAGAATTCCCTACCAACCGACCCCCTTTCTTTCATCATAGGGTCAGGTTTTGCCCAACAAATAGGTTTTTAAGAATAATCAGACCTCTGATATTTGATAGATCTTTGTAAGCCCTATCTTAGGTGGAGAGTGTCAGCTGTATGACTCAATCAGTTGCAGTTTGTAGGCGGGCTGGGAAAAGTTTGTCTGGTGTTAGAGTGTTAGAGAAGTGTGGCATACCCAGCAGGTGTATGAACTGTATACGTCACCTAGACCAGAAAGTACTCCTGAAAATGAATGTAAGTCCAGTAAGCCAAGTTTTGATTTTTGACCAGTTATGCAGGTGGAGACGAGACAAAGGGGTTGTTGGTCGCCCAATCATATTTTTGCACCTAACGTTTCAGTGCCTAATCCATAGAATGAATGAATGAATGATTCTGGCTCAATACTACATCGGAAAGCCTGATTTAAGAAATTTGTTGCCTAATCATGGTATAATGATGATATCATGGTATAATATCAAGGCAGTTAGCTTGCTAGCTATACAGATTTCCTCAGATTATGTGGATTTAGCCTACAGCAGCATTTGTTTACCATGTAGACCTTTCCAGACAACAAGGATGTATATGTACCAGTAGAAAATTTAAACACAATCAGGTTTCTGGTGAACCTTCCCAAATCTGTTGGGAGAGTCAGCCAGCACGTGCAGGGTTTGAGCTTGTAATGGAATATAATGAGAGGATAATCTTTCCTAACATACCCTAAGCTCAGCAGACCTACATCTGACATAATTCACAAGCAATTTTCAAACATTTGGATGATTTTTAATGTGTACCTTTCGAGGGTAACACGTTTAATCTGCTGGAGGCAAAATAAAGGAGATGTATAGCCTTGCTGATGCTAATTTGGCCCCTCATACCACAGTGCTTTTGCTCAGGAACTACATTTTAATGCAACAATATCTCCATGCTTGGCATAACCAGCTTTGTGTCATCCGGCAAACTACAAGATGTAAGAGGGCATAGTGCACAAACAAAAAAACTAAAGCAGAATTCATCAATCTTGATTAAAAAAATACATGTGATAAGAAAAACAGGAAATTCCGTTTATTACAGCTTCCTCTCATAGACAACAATAGGCTAAACATTGTTAATATTACATTAAAAATGTAATTTTCCCTGATGTTCTATTGTAATTTTAGTTACCAGAAATCTCCTAAAACGCATCTCTACTGCTATCTGAAATACCAGAGCTTCTGGGGCCAGGGTGGCCCCTGGACCATCTCCCATTGGGCTGGGATAGTAATATATCAGCAAACGCATGGAATTTTTGTGAAAAAACAAACAAGAAGACTAATATTTCATTTATCCTGGCTTCCTTTTGTAATTTTAGTCACCAGATTCCACCTAAAATGTTTCTTCGCTATCTGAAATACCAGAGCTTTTGGGGCCTGTGCGATGAAAATGATACTTTCTTGGTACGTTGATCATATTGTATGACCTACAACCCTTATAATAGACCTACTCTCACATAAGATAACAGTTCAGATAATGTTAAATACTAAAAGGGATGTTAATGAGAAAATAAGTTTATGCATATGTACATGTATTGTGCTTGTACGTGAACATAACATTTGTTTCGCGCAAAAATGCATCATGATGTCATTGAATAGGAAATTGATTGAATTAACCTACAGTTTTTCCGTATAATTAACCTTCATGTGCCCTATTTTTTCTCAATTTTTCCCATATTTTTAGCCCTATATTTTGCAAGAGGGTCACTGGGAGGCCTGTAAATGCCTCTGAAAGATGTTTAAGAATGCATGTATATCATGATGGCAAAGAGCATTCTCTTCTGTTCACACATTCATTAAAGTCTGTCCTTACAGTTTTAACCGTGGCTTGTCTCCAGTTAACAACTCCCTTTGAAGACACAAAAACACTAACATAAGAGGGACCAGAACTAAATTATGAAGTACCATTTCATAAGACATGGATATTTTGTCTCCAACAGCAAAGTTTTGGTTCTTGGATAATGGCAAAGTGAGGAGCCTTGTATATTGTTTACTTTAATATTACGATATTTCGCGGAAGTGTCTCTCACTTATTCAAGATTACAAACACATCCCTCTTCATCCTGAGGGTGAAGGTGAGGAGACTAGCTAAACAACCTAAAATTTCACTCATGACATAATATGATTGTCTTTACATGATTCTGAGAGTTCTGTTGGTGTTAGAATGGTATTATGAGAATTGGCTGGTAGAAAGGATGGTGCCCAACTAGAAGAGTGTAAGTTTCAGCCACATATTTTATGACATTAATTATCCTCTAAAAGTGTAATTTCTTGGAAGAAATTTTAGGTCATTTAAGGTACTTATTGAGTCTCTATGTGTCAAGATGGGCATTAGTTATGGTGAATGTTGTGGTATATCCACGAGGAAACAGGATGTGTGAGATAATGTTATTTGGTGAGCATTGTGGTATATCCACGAGGAAACAGGATGTGTGAGATAATGTTATTTGGTGAGTGTTGTGGTATATCCATGAGGAAACAGGCTGTGTGAGATAATGTTATTTGGTGAGTGTTGTGGTATATCCATGAGGAAACAGGCTGTGTGAGATAATGTTATTTGGTGAGTGTTGTGGTATATCCATGAGGAAACAGGCTGTGTGAGATAATGTTATATGGTGAGTGTTGTGGTATATCCATAAGGAAACAGGCTGTGTGAGATAGTTATATGGTGAGCATTGTGTGATATCCATAAGGAAACAGGCTGTGTGAGATAATGTTATATGGTGAGCATTGTGTGATATCCATAAGGAAACGGTGTGTGAGATAATGTTATATGGTGAGCATTATGTGATATCCATAAGGAAACGGTGTGTGAGATAATGTTATTTTGGACTATATGTACAATCTGAAATCTGTTTATTACATCTGCTCTTGATCATGTATTGTATCATGTATATTAATCATGATTATTTTTTACATTTATTTGACTGAATGAATAAGATGATAATTTTAAATATTGTGTGGTAAAACAACATGAGACATTTATTCGTTGATATGAAAATGGATGGTATAGTTAGGGAATGGAATGGAGCATGTCACAAATATATTCTTGATGATCTCCGTAGCAATTCATTAACTTACATGTACCTGTTTTACCATGATAGGAAAACCTCATCTTATAAGCTTATGTTTATTTAAACAGGAACCGCTGTCCACTAATTGAATTAGTCCACATCTATTATTTATAAGGTTCGTTTTCACAAAAACAACAACAAGAGAAAAAACAGAAACTGCCCTGTTGCGTTTATGTATTTGTCTAGATGCATATATAGGCCTATTGATTTTCACCTAGTGCCTTATTCTGCCTCTCCTGTAATAGTCAAGGTTAATTGTATATCATGGTAACCAGCGGTATCACTGCAAAAGCTCTACCACTTCAAGCACTGTTTTGCTTTTCATCTCATCCCGTTCCCCACCTCTATTTTTTTTGCCACAGTTGTTCTTCATGGTATTATCTTATTGATCCGATTTTTGCGAACACACCCAAAGTTTTCTCCACCCAGTTGTCATTCCTACTGGGGACTGGGAAGTTTGTAATTGACTGAATCATGAGACATGAGATAATTTTAGCCATCCTTAACATGAAGCTGATTTTGTAAACTCTGTCTTTATAGATGTGCTTGAAATTTGAAGGTTAGAACTTGGAAACCTAGTTGATCAGTGGACACCTTGTCCATTTTTGGCACCGCCCTTCATATTAGTTTGGTTCAGTACTGCTGTACATGTAGATCACATGGTGATGATATGCATGCTTTGTGACTGATGTGTACAGTGTATTGGATGTAAGCATGTTAAGTATTCCTTAAAAATTTTGTTGTGGCATCCCTCCACAAGCTTATGTAAACAAAGACTTGTACACATGGTTGCTGTAACAAAATATAAAAAATATATATGACAGAAGCATCCTGTGTAAAAGGCTGTACCAGTATGTGTTTTAGGTCATGTGTTTTGGTGAACACGCTACAGGGTATGTGTCTGAAGACTTGTGAGTTTATGTGTGTCATAAATCCGCACACAACTTCACTCTAGCATAATATAACATAACAGTGAAGTATAAAATGTAAGTAGCAATCCCGATGAACCTGTCACCATGTAATGTAGAGAGCACAAACATGTGGTGGTCACATGGGTAAAAAATAACATTACCTCAGAGCTCTGAATATTGTGTTCAGTGAAAAGCCAAGCATGTATACAACCTGCCACTTTGTCAGTGTGGCATGCTTTTACAAATATTGCATCATTGCATGTAGAGAAATTACTGAAACCTGTTTTATGATTATTTAGGATAGTTGTAAAGCCTGTATATTATACTAAGTATATGTATATATAATATTCAATATTTGTGTCCTGATGGAATGTAGCTGTAAGAAATGATTCTGTTGATGCAGCACTGGAAGGTTAATGTGAGCCGAGAGCACTTGAGTATTAGCTGTACAGTACCACATGTATATGCGTGTATTGTTTTTCTTTATATATACGCAGACTCCATAGCTGGCCTGTTACTTGTCCCACCATCATGATGACTTTATTTAGTTATTGATGTTGGTATAAGTGTGTTTTTTTTTTTTCATCTGTATGTTTGTTCCAGATATGAAATTGATGAGTGCTGAAACCTCTAAAGGCCCCGCCCACAGGTGTGATTGACAGGCTCCATTTATCCAATCAGTCGTGATGAACAGTACAACGAAACACAAGGCAAAAGGTGTGAGGATGATGCGTCGACACCGGAGCCACACTGACAGCGATGTGGGTGTGATGAGCCGATCCTGTGAGGTGGATGGAGAGAGCCCCATACCCCAGGAGTTCAGGTAACCACATGTACCTCACCCAGACATGGGGGTTGGGGGGGGGTGCTGGTGGTTTATAACCTGACACATGTCTGGAATAGGCCACATTGCAGCAATCAATAGTGATTGTGTTTGGTCACCCAGAGTAACTGCCTCTGCTACTAACAACAGTTGTTAAGCTCATAAACACTCAACATAAACATGTACATGTGTAGAGGGATACAGGTATGTCATACCAAAACAGCAAAAATGAAAATGTATTTTCTCTTGATGCTCAGTATTTTAATAGTTAATAACGCACAACCTGTAGAATGATTTGATGGAGTGCCCTTTGGATTATCTTCTATAGGACACTTTAAGGAGGTAGCAAGAAAAATTTGAAGGCATTGAAATTGTCCCGCTACAGGGAAGTGTTCTCATAATGTGCCAAGTTAAACTAGAACCACACTTTTTTGGAAATAAATTTATGGGGATATTAGGTCTTGTAATTATTGCCCTGTATTTATTTGTCTGTTGTTGAATGCCACATTCAAGTAAGATGTCACTTACACAGTGGCAGTCAACTTTGTTCATGTAGGAAACCAGAGTAAACAAAAGATTATTGGCAAGTTACTGATGGGCATACTTGAACAGCACATTGGTAGTAGATGACTTGAAACTGTGTTCAAATGTTCACTGAATTGCTTATTGTTACCAAGGCTTCATAAATACTGAGACATGTCTATTTACGTACCCGCTCCGCTTTAGGTACCACTTTGTTGTTGTGTGTATGTGATGAGGCAAGCAGTGGTCTTCTAAGATGGGTATGATGCATTTGTGATTACCTTGTGTTATGAGGCAATCAGTGGCGTTCTAAGATGAGTAGGATGTATTTGTGATTTCCTTGTGTTATGAGGCAAGCAGTGGTCTTTGGAGATGGGTAGGGTGCATTTATGATTTGTTTTTTTTTTGTGAGGTGAGCAGTGCTCTTCTAAGGTGGGTAGGATACATTCCTGTGTTGTGAGGTAGGCAGTTGTCTTTGGAGATGGGTAGGATGCATTTGTGATTGCAAGTGGTGTGAGTCAAGCAATGGCCTTCTAAGATGGGAAGGATGCATTTGTGATTTGCTAGCATTGAGAGGCCAGCAGTGCTCTTCTAAGATGGGTAGGATACATACCTGTGTTGTGAGGTAGGCCGTGGTCTTTCGAGATGGGTAGGATGGATTGGATGCCTTCTTTGTGAGGCGAGCAGTGGTCTCCTAGAAGGGTAGGATGCCTTTGTGGTTTGACTGATACTGTAAGGCATGCGGGGGTGTTCCTTGATAGGTGGTATAAATTTGTGATGTACCTGTCCTGAAAGGTATGCAGTAGGGATCTTAGACAGATTGCATACATTTGTGATGTGCCTGTCCTGAAAGGTATGCAGTAGGGATCTTAGACAGATTGCATACATTTGTGATGTGCCTGTCCTGAAAGGTATGCAGTAGTGATCTTAGACAGATTGCATACATTTGTGATGTACCTGTCCTGAAAGGTATGCAGTAGGGATCTTAGACAGATTGCATACATTTGTGATGTACCTGCGGTGTAAGGTATACAGTTGTGTTCCTAGCTGACTTGCATACACCTCTGTGATATTTTTTTTTTTCTGAAATTGAATTAACCTTGTTGTTAGACCTGGGATTGCAGTTTAATTCTGATATATAAACAGCTGTGTTTACAAGCAGAGATTCGTTGATTCTAACGTTTGTTTGTTGGAACAACCTATATGTTGTTGGGGATCAGTTAATTGACAATTTCGATCAGCAAACTTGAAAACAAACAAAGAATATATAGGGTCTAGCATAGGAACAGGGCGATCAATTTCAGAACCGAGTACATACATACATGTGCATGTATTAACCTGTGCTCTAATTCCTTTTGTGTTTCAGAGCCAGACTGTATGAATTGTTTAGTCAAATTGAAAAGGAATTTGAACATGTTTATGTCCAGAATCTTTCTTGTGAGTATGCCTAATGTATGTACATGTATGTGTTAAAAGTATATCGTGTGTGTTAATCTTGTGTTTTGTGCTAATCAGTATAATTTGTTCAAATAATTGAAAATTGATGTACATTCACACTGTATAAATGTTGTTACCATGTGCATCATTTATATTACTAGAACCTCTTTACGTTGATTGAATGTAATACAGTTAAGGCAAGAAATTTTAGGCCCTTGACATGTGTTCTGAGGTCATTGTTCCACATTTTGGTTGAGTTTTTGTGTTTCTTTTTGTATGCAGTACAAGAAAAGGTTGAAGCATTGACCGATAGATTGGAGAGTGTAGGTGGAGAGAAGCCAGTGGTGGAGAGTGCAGATGTACAAGATGGCACGGGCAAGGCTAAACGATGTGGGTTCTGATTTAACCTCCCCATCAGCAATTAAAAGAAAAGAACACATTTATACAACCTATGCCTTAAAAGAAAGAGCTTTACTTATGGTTAAATAAATAATCTCAATTTTCTGGTGAAAGTGCTTGTTATTTGAGTATTTAATAATTAAACATCCAAGACTGAGAAGCCTTTTTAGGCCGCCATTTTAACAGATAGCTTACGTCATCGTGCTTAGCTTTGCAAAGTAGCTCTTCTGTCTTTGAAGGTAAAAAAAAATCATGTAGATAACTTAATGGAGGGCTGCAGCGGGGACCCTAACTCTAGTTCTGATGATAGTGAATGTAGCTTGGGCTTGCAAGGCTACCAGTTTGAATCGCAGAGGAGTGAGGCTGAGAACAGTAGTTCGACCGACCATGCATCAAGCTCAAGTGAGTGGGAACCAGGATTTCTGGCTTTGACAGGGGCAATCTGTGAAGGCACAGGTTGCACTTTCAGCCTTCAGGACATCGCAATTCAGACACATTTTGGCAGCCTACAGCCACACATGTAGGCATGATGTGGCCCTCTAGTACATCTCAAACAGTTCCTTTTTAGAGTTGGCTTTAAATGAACTTAAAATTTGCAATTATCACGATGTACGAACATGTTTAGCTGAGAATGGGAATGCACGTTAATTAAATGGGTTTGACTGAAACCTTAAGCACAATGACGTCGCAACAAATATTCAAGTGGAGGAAAGGGAGATTTTCATTGGACAAGCCTAAAGCGTGGCGGGACTTACTGTGTTCCCAGAATAGGTGGATTTTGTAAACAATGACGATGTTTAAAACAATCTCTTTTACCTTTAAAAAATGTAAAAAAAAAAATAGTATTCCACACAGTTTGTATAGCTCTTTCATTTAAGGTGTAGGTGTATAAATGTGCTCTTTTCTTTTAAGCAAAGTTAAATTCTGTGATGTCCATTTGCTGTTACTCTTACATTCATATGTAACTTGTCATAGAGAAATGTAATAATGGTCATTTGTTTATTTTCCGACTTGGTAAATTTTAGCATTTGTGATATTATGGGAGCCTGAGGAAGCAATTCTGAGGTTTCTTAAATCTGCTTAAATAAGCTGGTGTATTTTGGTTTTCCAGCCAGTCAATTGTCCCAGAAAATCAAGACCACCTACAAAGTTTCCACCAGTAAGATTGTGTCTAGCTTCCGAGCGCCATCTGCTGGCATGTCATTGGTCAGGGAGTACAGAGGTCACCGAGATGGAGTTTGGGAGGTTAGCTTGGCGAGGTCAGGTCACAAAGTTCTGGGAACTGCATCTGCAGGTAAAGTCCACAAAAGTGAAAGTATTACATATTTAGATGTTATTACCTGAAAACCCCCGCTTATCAGGTCATGGACAAGTCAGACCATAAGCCTTTGTATCATACCTGGATTCTTCGCAGTGGCTGTATGCAATCACAACATGAAAACGCAATCTGAAGCTCCTCATGACACCTGTTAAATACGAGGCACTTTAATGTAGCCATGAAGTCTTTTGTTTTGTGTTAATCTTTGTGCAAGTGTGTGTAAATACATGTATTTGTTCATCACATTTTATTAATCTCCTACCCGTATGGGAGGGTACTATTTAGGCCTGTGCCTCGTCTGTCATTCAGACACCATTACTGCAGGGGGCCTGCATTGCTCAGTTAGTTAATGCACTAGCGTAGCGCAAAGACCCAGGAGCCTCCCACAAAAAACACCAATCAAATAAATAAATAAAAAAAATCTGTTAATTCATCAGTCCGTCATGAATCAGTTTTAAAGACTCGTCAAAACAGTTCATCATATTGAATTGAGTGTTGGTACGTAGCTTGACCATCAGTATAAATTACAGATCAAGTTCCAGTTAGTTTTCAGGACTTTTTCAAAACTCATTGTTATTCTGAATTAAAACATGGCTTCATGGAGACAACTTATAGATTCCTTTTGAGTTTTCGACGTTTCATCTGTTTCCTACAATATCATGACAGTTGTTGTTCTGTTATTTTTCAATGACATCTGCTATTATTCCCATGGCTCGAACCTGTTTTTGCAGTACTTCAAGATGCTTGTTAGAGTTTGTTGTTTCCAAGGTGAGTGATGTAGATAAGGCTTACTTGCACATTTAAGTTCTTCACCCTGTGAACTGTCCTGACTTTGTTGATAGACAAATGCTATCATTCTCATTGACCCTGAGTTTCTCATAACCTGCCTTTTTGTGAAGTTGCCCTGTTATTTTGCTCATTGTGTATGATTTCAGATCATTCAGCCAGGCTGTGGTGTGTGGAGACGGGGCTATGTTTATTACAGTATTTAGGTCACAGTGGATCTGTGAACTCGATCCGTTTTCACCCTACTCAGGACCTGGTTGTGACAGCATCAGGGGACAAAACTGCACATATCTGGAAGGCTAATGTCACCCTCCCCACCAACCCAGAAGCCGTGGTGAGGGCGTCGCACTCTGCACTGGAATTTGTTGTTGCTTAATGCCAGACCAAGAATTGATTCAGGCATTCTTTGTTGGGCATAACCCGATCCTGTCAGAAAAATAGGGTCGATCGGATGGGAGATTTTTTTTTTGTTTTTTTTATTCCAACTAATGAAAAAGATAAATAATTTAAGGAAATTAACATTTGTAGAACAATTAAAAGAATAAACTTCTGTCAAAAGCCTCATATGGCCCTTTCTTGGGTTACGCCCACTGAACATATGGTTAATGATGTCCAAGACATAGGTACACATAAGAAATTATCTCTGTCCATAATTAAACATTTTTGTTTCACTTTAAATTTGAAAACCTAACACTACTGATGTATGAATTTTTATGTATTGTTTGTTTTATTACTTTTCATGCATTTAGTTTTATCTGGAAAAATGTCATCCAATTTACAAATACAAACTGCACAACGAGCACTTAGTATAAATATTGATTGACTTTTCGAAGTGGACCCATCACGATTTTTCCAATCCAAGCAATAGCACTTCATGTAAATACACGTAACATAAAGTGTGTAATATGGTTGGCTTGGGAAGTGGACCAATTACAGTTTATCCAATCCAAGCAAGATTTTCTGTCTCTTTTTATGGCTCTGTCAAAATTTTATCTTTCCTCCAGAAATCTCACTCATCAGGAGAGGATGAAATCGATGGTTCAGAGAAAGAAGATGTTGTTGATGGTAAGAACTATGCTTAATTCTAGAAGGATTTAACCAAGCTATCTTTGGTTGTCCATCGTTCTTTGGAGGAGCTTTTCCTTGTAAAGATTGGCATCTTTACGGCAAATACCCTTCATACTTTTGATGTTGGATGTAAGTCTTGTTCTCACAAACTGGCTCATGAATCCTGTGTGATATCATGAGACATGACTTACATCATTCTGAATTGGTGTTGTCTCCTCAGAGAGTGGTGACGTTGGGTCAGAAATAGCCAGCACCAAATCTCCTCTTCTAGAGCTGAAGGGTCATCTTGCAGTGGTGGTGGCAGCTGATTGGATGACAGGTGGGAGTCAGGTGATCACGGCCTCCTGGGATAGGACAGCAATGCTTTATGATGGAGAGACAGGGGAGGTCATCAATACACTGACAGGTGAGGCTGGCCCGTGTTCTATTCCTGAAAGTGTTTTTCAGAAGTTCACCTGAAAACGTTGGTTTGCAAACTGCTGATAGGGTACTTGTAATATGATTGCCCTCACTTATCCTCGGTATTGAAGACATGGACAAATGAGTTTGATTGTCTTGTAGTTGATATCAAATGATATTTGGATGACAAAATAGTGACCGTTTCAATGTGGTTCAGTAGTATTAAGGTGTCTTTTCGAAGAAGATACAGTGTGTCAATTTGGGGGAGGTGGAGGAGGGAGAAAGACCCAAGCTTTTATGTATTCTGTGCGAACGCAGAGCAATACATTATATAGTCATGACAATTTCCCAACTCTCAGACCAGAAGTTGTTGGCCAAAATACAACCAATAACAAATAGCTCCAAAGATGATGCACAGATTTAACCTTTCCGGTGCCCAGTTTTGCTTCATGTTCTTTTCACAAAGTATTATAAGGAGGAGATGTAAAGTAACAATTCAGTAAAATGAATTTAACATTTAAAAGTGTCATTTTTTTTCTCCTCCATGTGCAGGAATATTTTGTTTCTTTTGTGAGGGTCATTCGGGCTACAGCCTCAGTTTGTGAGAGGTAAATGATTCAGAGGACAATCTTTATCAGTATATATAAATAAAGAAATTTTTAAGTGACTTAGTGCCATTTTGATTGTTTTCACAGTGTTAGAGGCATGATTGCTTTCGTTTTGTTTTTGTGCTGCTTTCGATCTTCATGGGCCGGGCCCCATACTTGATACTCGGCCGCAATCTTGGAAAACCATTCATCATCGAAGCCCACTTGTCTGCTATACGCAATAAATATTGCTTCACTTGTGGAATATAGAAGATCAAAAGCTGATGAACACTAGTTGATTTGAATCAATACTCATTGCGGTTTTACCGAATACCCAGACCTGATCTCAGATCGACAGACTGGAGATAAGACCAGCTTTAATTAGGCTGGCCCTACTAAACTCGTGCAAGTGGTTATGTCAAGCGACTTAAATCATTTTTCAAGGAATTAGAATGAAGATGTTATATTCTAGAATTATACAGATCCATACCCATGTATACCTGCCATAAACAATAGAGAACTAAAAGTAAGTTTAGGTTTAAACTTGTTTTAAACATGTCAGAGTTGGTAATAACGAAAATTGGACACGGTATAACGTATAATATTTCGTAATCAAAGTTATTTCAACATTATATAGGGCATGCCAAAAGAAAATTTGTAAAGCTCAGCGTATTCTAATATTCTATTAGATGATTTTTGTGAGGTTTATTTTGGTCATCTGAGGTGAAATGGGGTGTTTTTAACAATTCAAATGGGGTTGACATTGAATTGGGTCAGCAGGAATGTATAACTGCACTGTGTAGACCTATAGGCTTCCTTGCCTCACCTGAACCATAGTTTGTATAAAAAGTAGAGAAACTATATGTTGGCTGGATATCAATGAAATGCCCCCTGGTCCCTTTCTTGGGGTAGACATTCATATACATCTGCTGCATTAGACTGAGTTTGACTATGTTAAGTATGGTATATTAGTTTATTGTATTTCAGATTTTATCTTACTGGAAAGAAATGTTTGTCATAACTTTCTTTCATGGAATGGATTTTGTGTTTCTTGTTTGTCATGTTGGTTCCCATGAACTTGAAACACAGAACCGAAGAGTTGTCGCTTAGGCCAGTATATGAGTGAAATCCCCAGCCTGCATGCAGCAATTCAGATGTTTATCACAAATTAGTATTTGCTATCCGCATAAAGCGATTAACAATTCAAATGGATGAAACAGCTAGAAAAAGTAAAAGTGTGAATTTAATATACATTTAATTTAGTGTCTTGATCACAAACAAAGGCAAGACAACAGAATTATCTACAAGCATGAAACCTGAGCATTCATCAACGAATACATTTCAGCGCCTGTTGGCTGTAGTTTAATTCAGTTTTCTTGTCTTGATGACCTCAAGCGTTGACTTTTCTAGTTATGAAAGAATGTTCATATATGACAAAATGAAATTTCACAGCTTAATGCTCTCTCCATTATTTCTGGTCAGGTGCATGTGTGTATTTATTTATTCATTTATTTGGTTGATAATTTACTCAGCACTCTAAAATATTTCACTTATATCATGGGGGCCAGCATTATGGCAGGTGCATGTCAGGGGCTTTTCTAGCCACTTCCTCGTTGAGGTAACAACAAAGAGAATTAAAGCTGTTATCCAACAGGGTTGCCAGAATCCACGCTTTTATCTATTTACCACACCTGGTAGTCCCCTGATAACTTCATGGTAAGAAAAAAGAGAAAAAGAAAAACCTGAAAAGCTTGAAAAACAATGAGCTGGGTTTGAACCTGTGACTACCAGGTATCATGTACAACGGACCTTGTACTAAAAACCAGTGTGGAAGCAGTTCAGCTTTGATCTTTTGCCCATAGCCCATAACAGAAGACATAAAGAATACAGTGAAGCAAGGATAATCTCCGTTCTCATAGTAAACTGCACTCAGCGATGTTCTCCTTTATAGCTATAATGGTGTTTTATCTCGTGGCCTCTCAATGTGGTGAAATTTTTGCTTTTTTGGGACTTTGTATAGTACATATCTGGCCCTGTGCACTCTGTAATTTTCAGCATCATAGCTGTAACGGTGACCTACAACTATGGGGAAAATTGCGTTTTTCAAACTTTGATTGTAACTTGCATCAAAATTATACATCTCAGATAAAAAATAAGATCAGATTCGTGATCAGGACATCAAACTACATCAAACTCTAATTTGCGTCAAAAGTGTACCTGGCAGGCAAAAAATAAAACCAGATTCCTAATCAGGACGTCAAACTCCATCAGGTAGCATACTTAAAATATTTAAGTTCAAAGAGTTTTGGTCACCTAACAGCTTCGGTAATCAGTGCATTTCCTCAGTTTGCAAGATATGCAAATGATTTTTGCACTCATAATTGGCCCCGATGTATTCTGTCAGTGTTTTAAATTTTAGCTCAATCAGATAAACCTTTTATTCATAGCAATATGGCATCCAGAGTAGGGCAGGTTGAAAAATGAAATTTGTGGGGAAAATTTCCATGTAAAAATGATAAGAAATATTTTGTATTTGAACATCATGTGCTATTACTAGTGCATAATAATTTCACGATGCTTAAAAAAAAAAAAAGAAGAGAGAGAAAAAAGGCTGGCAGGATTTATATGCATTTGAACTGGAGACTGCCAGTTACAACCTCTACTGGGGCTATGGTAAAAGCAGTGAAAAGAAAATAAACAGTACTCTCAGATACCAGGACTCAGCCACATGTATAGAGCGATTGTGCCTTTGATCTGGTGCTCCTGGCGCCAGACAGAATTAGAATACCCCGCTCATGCCAGCCAAACCACATGAAATGCTTTCGTGAAGTCTTGCACAAAGCTCCCATATTATCTAAAAGGGAGGATTTTGACAAATTTCTAAAATCTATACAATGTACAAAACTAATTCATGCAGATTTGTAATCCTGACAACAAGGGGGCACCAAATAGTGTGTTTTGTTAATCATTTTAAGCAGTATTTAGAGGTGATGTAATGCGAGGTCAATTACAGCGTAATTTACATATCAAATCTAACATGTGAAGGAAATTGAGTAGGGTCATCCACCTAGAAACAGCAAATGGAATTGCCTACCGACCGACTGATAATTTGTGAGAAGGTTTCTTTAAACTTAACAGTGAAATTCAATATGGCCGCTAAATCAAGACTGCAAAGTTTGGACTCTTCAGTAGTTTGGCAGATATTGCAATTTTACAAGAGGACTAAATAATAATAATAATAATCCGAATGATTTCAAGAGAGGGAACCTGTGTGGGCCCCTAAATATCGGACAATTAAGTTTTAGACAAATTTTGTATTTAGTTTTCATGAAATAAATTGTGTTTTTGATACATTGGTGATCAAAAAATACTGGGTTTTCTAATTTGTTCAGATTGAGTTTCTAAAAAGAAATTGGATGGAAAACAAATGAGGTTCTCACCTGTCAGGTGTTGTTGATAGGTCATGACCAGGAGCTGACGGAGATTCATGCTCACTCCTCACAGAGGCTCATCGTCACCGCCTCCAAAGACACAACATTCCGTCTGTGGGACCTGAGAAACCCAGCCATGCAGGTCAACGTCTTCCAGGGGCATGCACAGTGAGTCAGTTATCACAGCTACATAGAGGATTCAGGCAGATATCAGAGATCTGCTTTGTGAGTTGTGGATCTGTGGTTCAGTCTTAAATCGAGTCATGTCTGAGACTTTTTTATCATCAGTAATCTTGGCACAAACTGGCTTGGTGGTCGGCATAAGTGGAATGGGCCAAATGCTGGTTGACCTGGTGTCAGCATAGTGTTACAGGGTTGGGCATCGTGTCTGGTGGTTTTGACATGGCGTTTCACTGAGGCAGCAGTGTAAATAGCTTGGTGTCGGGTTTGGCCTGCTACGTTGCGAGAAGCTGCCGTTATGTGAGTGAAACGATATTGAGAGCGTCATTAAAATCCAAGCACACAAACCAATCAAAATGAGAACAAATTTCTGTTTAGTTAATTTAGATGGCATGAATGAAAGTGTCTGGAAAGCTGTACAAAATGCTGTTTTGTGTTGAAGTTTGGTAGGTGCAGAAAGGAGGAAACAGTTATACATTGTTTAACATATGGCATGGACAAATGATCAAAGTGATGGACAAATGCAGTACAAAATTTGGGGAAATTAATGGTTACTTTGAACAGAGAATTTGTAAATGAATTATTAATATTCAACCATACAAGCGTATTGTCGCAAAAATATGTGAGAACCAGGAAGCAGTCCTCTGTAAACCAAGATGTTCATGTATTGTTCTGAAGTGTAACATAGCACACTTTCTGGGCAGCTCTATCCACAGATGACCATGGTAGTTCACAAGTAGAGATAGCTTTCCATTTTTAACATAAACTGACACAAAATGTAAGTATTATCTTTCATACTGCAGTGTTCATGTGTTATATTTTTTCATTTGTTAGCAAATATTATTTGAATTATAGACAAATTATATCATCTAATTTCAGAGAAGCTGTTAGGGTACAGTATGTGTGAAGTAGAAGGCTTGTTGGACTGCAGAGTTATCTCCCTTGCTTTACAGGCCCGTCACATCAGCAGTGTTTGCTAGCGGGGATAAGGTTGTGTCTGGCAGTGATGACCGCACAGTGAAGGTTTGGGACCTGAAGAACATGAGATCACCACTGACCACAATTAGGACAGACTCTGCTGTCAACAGGTATGGAGTTAGGGATGTTTCAGGGCATCTGTCTTTAATACGAACACACGTGTGTCTGCAGAGTTGATGGCTGGATTGTGCCAAACAGTTTTAGATTTTTTCGATGTCTTAATAAAGTTTACTTGTTGCAAGAACAAAAACTGTCAATCCAAAAATGGTTTTTGAAAATAACTGTGATCCTGGTAGGATATTCTTCAGTTTAGGATGGAATTTCGTTTTTGTATTCCTGGCTTCCTTTCTTTAAATTGAAAGTTAGTTTTTTAATCATGGGTGATATTTTTTGCATATATTTCTGTTATTTACGTTTATAAAAATCTATTTCACGCTGACTCGGTTTCTAGAGGTTTTACTGGCTCTGAAAATACAGGATGTTGGTCGTATTTGACCATAATGAGATCAAAAATTACATTGGTCATTACTCCGGGTTCTGGCCTGGGGAAAATTGGCCCATTATCATATACAAGATACAATGTAGATTGTCAGCATGGTGTACACAAGTTGTCCAATGAAATTGCAGCTTACATGATCATAGTAATTGTTTTCCCACCAAACTCAATACAGAAACCATATTACAAAGATAGTGGATAGGATTAGGCCTCAGAATCATATCTGTTAATCTTTCAGATTGGCTGTGTCTGCCTCTCAGCACTTGATAGCTATTCCCCACGATAATCGTCATGTGAGATTGTATGACATGTCAGGTGGTCGCTCAGGTAGACTACCTCAGAGTAAGAGACAGGTGAGTTTACACATCACAGTAATAGACAGGTTAGTTTACACGTTGTAGTAACAGACTGGTGAGTTTAAACATCACATTGACAGACAGGCAAGATTGCACATCACAGTAACAGATAGGTGAGTTTACACATCACAGCAACTGACAGGTGAGTTTACACATCACAGTAACAGACTGATGAGTTTACACCCCACAGTAACATACAGGTGAGTTTATACATCACAGTAACAGACAGGTGAGTTTACATGTTATAGTAACAGACTGGTGAGTTTACACATCACATTAACAGACAGGCAAGGTTGCAAATCACAGTAACAGACAGGTGAGTTTACTCATCAAAGCAATTGGCAGCTGAGTTTACACATCACAGTATTAGACGTGGGTTTACACATAATACTAAGAGACAGGTGAATTTACACATTACAGGCAGAGCAAGGTGAATTTAGCCAACATAAAAAGGTGAATTTACACCTCTTGTGGAGAAACAGATGAAAACTTGTCTTCTGTTGTTTACTAAGAATTTATTAAAATACTAAACTAAAACCAAAATTCAGGTAATAGTAAAACCCTCTTGCCTTAAATAGTAATATATGAGGATTTACATGCAGAAGTCAGTTCTTGGCATCCTGTGGATAGTTTTGATCTCTGTCAGGTTTCCACCCACCATGACACTGGCTGCTGCAGTCCAAGACTAATATTTTTGGGGGGCAGCATGAAACAGCTGTGAAATTATAAGATAAATTCCGCTTTTCAAAGTATTTTCCATAAAAGCAATCTGATGAGAGTCAGAAACAGAATTTACAGTCTTCTAAAAATAATTGTCTTTTTATTGTGTCTCATATTTTTTTAAGGTGTTTAGTTCAGTAATTTCAAATAAATATCAAAACATCTGATACAGTAATATAAGTATGCATAAATCAAGTTTTAACCATCTCTGTGTGTTGTAGGGCCACAGTCGCATGGTGTGCTCAGTAGCCTGGGCTGATGAGAACCCTGTGTGTAACCTGTTCAGCTGTGGCTTTGACAGACAGGTGCTTGGCTGGCATGTCAACCCCCAAGCCAAAGAATAGAGAGCAGGGAGATAACTCTGACACAACACCACTCGATCTGGGCGCTGTGCAATATGGCTGAGATTTAAATGCCCCCTTGTGTTAAAGGATGTCAAGACTACATCATGCATGTATACATTGGACATTGTACTTACCCAGTTGACCAAAGTTATTTAAGCTGTACATGTAATGTTGGGTGCTTTACAGTCCGCTCAACTCATATGGGGACAGATATATTTACGCTTGTCATGGTATTGGCATTGTACAGGAAATGATAGAACATTGTAGCCTTTTATGTAATTCATGACAGATCATGTAGCACGGTCCTGATTCTAAATCTTTGCCATTTTAGCCTGGCAACAATTTGGTGTGTGTTCTTATAATTTATTTGTTAGAAATATCCAATTATTGTGTTTTAGCAGTAGTGAGATAATACTTTCCTATCTTTATTAATCCATGGAGTATTTGAACATAGTTTTCTTTTTTGTTTCTTTTTCTTTTATCATGAATTCTGTTGAAGCATGAATCAAAATATTGCTTGCAATCAAATAATTTACTCAACAAGCAGTAGCAAGTGACAAATCATTGTTAAACTGGTGAAATCAGGCCTGTGTACTTAAGTTCGGTTTGTAGGGAAGTTCAGGTTAATGGTACGGTTGACATAACTATACTGTATTGATATTGGTAGTATAGTATACATGATTGCATGTATATGCATGTGATGAGTTTAGTACTAGTTGCTTCTTAGTCACATTGTCCTAAAATGTCACAAATTTTTCCTTTCTGCATTATTGAATGTGAAAAAGGTTCAGAGGGCAAATGATTTATACTTTCCACGCAAAAGAGTAACAAACATATTTGTAAATGACATAACTTCATTTGCAATCCATATTATTTTCAGTGTCAGAAAATAAATGTGACAAAACACACAAATCATGCAAAACGAGATGCGATTATTTGGCTATGATGCTAAACAGTATCCTTAGGATGGTTGTTGAATTCATGTTCATTCAAACTTCAGAATGGCATATTGGTGCAGAGTAATGCTTACATTTTATAAGTGTATTTGAGTAATTAATGTGTATTACTTTGTTTAGATTACAGCTTCAAGAAATTGTTATTGACGAACATTAAGATCATTGTTAAGAACCCATGTAATAAAAAAAACACATGAATTGCTCTGTCATAATTATGTCTGAATTAAGCTACATGTGGCTGCTATTTAACGTGATCCATCAGGGAATCATGTGTTTTTCATTCTAATGTCTTTTGTCATACGAGATGCAGCCGTTATGCAGATCTCTTACACATCATCATGCAAGGCAATAACTTTCTGATGATTATACTCTAAATTGACAATATTTGACACTAAATTTTAATTTCTCAGTAATGGTCAGTAATCTTGAGCTAAGGTTTGGTGCCCGATGAAGAGAAACAGACACCTGATTACTGTCTCCGTTTTAGATAGTTTAAGCTTTGAGCAGAGGCAGCAGATCAAATAGACAGTTAGGAGGTTTCTTGGAAAACATCTCAGAAACATAGAAACTATCCTGGGATTGTAGCTCTTCTATGGAAACATGCATTTGATACATACAGTGTGTGTTACCTAATTTTTTCTTAATTCTCCATATAGCATTAGTGGAATTGCATAATGTTGATTGTCCTACCGGTACATCAATAAAAAGCATGTAAGCCATCTGAATTGAACTTTTGCTTTCGTCACATGGCAGACGATGATGCACAAGGTCTTAAGTTCAAATCTTGCCCGTGCTTTGTCAGAAGGGTCTTTGTTCGACTTTCGCTGGCTGATGATGCATGAGGTCATGAGTTCAAATCTAGGCCCTGCTCTGTCAGAAGAGTTTTTGTTTGGGGCTTTTCGTTTTCTGACGATGCAGAATGTCATGAAATCAAATATAGCTCCTGCTCTGTCAGAAGAGTTTTTGTTTGGGGCTTTTCGTTTTCTGACGATGCAGAATGTCATGAAATCAAATATAACTCCTGCTCTGTCAGAAGAGTTTTTGTTTGGGGCTTTTCGTTTTCTGACAATGCAGAATGTCATGAAATCAAATATAGCTCCTGCTTTGTCAGAAGGGTCTTAGTTTGGGGATTTTCGTTACCTGACTGCATGATGTTATGCGTTCAAATCTAACCCCTACTCTGTCAGAAGAGTCTTTGTATGGGGCCTTTCACTCTTACCTTGCAGGAGGTCATGAGTTCTAATCTAGCTCCTGCTCCGTCAGGAAGGGCTTTTCACTGAGAGGGTTTTATCTCATAATATAGCTTGCCACAGTTCTTAGGCATCTGTCTGGTTTATTCTTCCCTTGACTGATAATTTTTTTTTTTGGGGGGGGGGGGGTGGAATCAGACTTGGGACCAAACAGCAGTCAGGTAAAATTGTCTTCAACAGGCAGGAGAAAAAACAAACAGTTGTTTTGGAAATTGTAGTTAATTAATACCTTGTGTAACAGTACTGTCATATGGTACGAATTTTACCATTAACCGTTTGAATATGATACATGTTATGGAATACCTGTTTTGGCACCCTGAAATGAACAGTATTATCTGAATGGAATTCTATATGTAGTTTGGTCAGGGTATTTGTATGCATATACTAGCTGTCATTTTGTTCTGTCATTAGACGTGGTCGTGTTTTTACAAGACAAAGAAATGAGATGCCTCTTTGACTTAATGTTGTTTTAAGAAATCATGCAACAACAGCCAATTGCTGGAGACATTTACTGTCAGAAATTGACCTAATATTATAAGAGTAGAACTTCTAATGAACGTGAATATGTTCGCTGTAAATAATCTAAGTACAATGAAGCCAATGCAGATAGATGTAGCTTTTCCTCACTGTAGTTTTGTCTTGGAAAGTAGCCACGACAGTGTATTCGGTCAGAGTTTCTTCATGGCCAACTTTATGAGACAGATGGAGTTAATATTGATTTTTGGTAAATTTTTGCACAACTTTTTTTCTTCATTATTTCCAGCTTAAAGTATGCTGCATGATAGATATCAAGTTCCAGAACAAAACAGATACAATGTACATGTGTATCATTGGGTTCTTATATAACAGTTTCTTTCTTTGAATACTTACCTCTTGTAGATTAATTAGTAAATTAATATCTATCAATTGGATTACTTACTTCTTTGAAACAATAAATTTGATTTGTATGAAATGGATTTTATATACTGATATATTATTTCTTACTAAGTGTATTCTTTTTCAACACTTATTGGTGCTTTACCCTTGTTAGCCCACGATTCAGCCAAGGCAATGAATTCCACATTCCCAGTTGTTTGAGATGAACCAATCCATATGTAATGGTCTTTATTTTCAGCTTGTCTCTTGGCTATGTTTCATGTCATTGTGTGTTAGTTAGTTAGTTAGATGTCTTCTTTGTCTGAAGAACTCCTGGCTTTAATTAGAGCCCTTCCTTGCCTGAAGAATTCCTTGTTTTAGTTAGATCCCTTCCTTGTCTGAAGAACTCCTGGCTTTAGTTAGATCCCTTCCTTGTCTGAAGAACTCCTGGCTTTAGTTAGATCCCTTCCTTGTCTGAAGAACTCCTGGCTTTAGTTAGATCCCTTTCTTGCCTGAAGAACACCTGGTTTTAGTTAGATCCCTTCCTACTCTGAAGAATTCCTGGTTTTAGTTAGATCCCTTCCTTGCCTGAAGATCTCCTGGTTTTAGTTAGATATCTTTGTTTTGTCTTTAGATCTCCTTGCTTTTGTTAAATGTCTTTATTACTATAGATCTCCAAGCTCTTGTTAGGTCCATTCTTTGTCTGTATATCTCCTGGGTTTTGTTAGATCTCTTCCATCATTTAAATTTGGCAAGACAACCCCATAAAGACATACAGAAAAGTAAATGTTTGACATGTTAAAGTACATCAAATATTTACAAAGATTGAGTAGGATAATTTGAAAATCTTAAGCTACACTAATAAGTTTACTTTCGTTGGAGGATAATTTGCAGCTAGACTGAGTTTATTTAAAAGCCTCACAAGACGTGGAGTCTGTGGATGGCAAATACGTACATGTATACTATACAATGTATTCACACTACCAGTGTCCCAGCCTTCTTGGGTGCAGACCAACTGCTTCAGAGTGCATCCTTCAGTGGCAAACCTTGGCTGAGTATCACAGATTGTATGCCATGGTTGATATATTTCACAGTTCATTCTGTTGGCGTCTTAGGTACCAGTGGCCAACTTTCCTTATACAGCTGGTCCGCCAGAGTATAATTGCAAAATTATTGTGTAATAGCATGACATTAAGTAACAATCAGTCTATAGCTGACTACGATGGTGTTAAGCACTGTAAAGACAGAATCCTGTATATCACCTGAAGTTTGTGGGAAATTACGTCCGTCTGATGGCTTTTTGCCCTGCCTTGGAGATCTTTCTTAACAACAACAATCTAATAGTATGAAACCTCTGCAAGTACACACTCTGTACTCACAATCAACCTGGAGAAATGGATGTGGATCCTAATACACAAGATGTCTGCGGCAAAATGTGGTATGATGAAATATGATATTGATAATGTTTTTAAAATACACATAATTGAATTCTTGCAGGTTTCTGCAGAATGTACACTATTTCAAATTATTTTGCCAAACTGGATGAGATGGAAAGAGAAACCTTAATTTCTTATCAAACACTACTCTACCATTGGATGTGTCGGGATGCTTGTGAATATGTAGGTAATATGTATAGCGTGCAATCTGACATTCATCTCTGGTACAACGTAGCATGTTCATCCGACATTCATCAAGCCGCTGATGACTAAAGCTTTTCTTCATCGCTGGTAGGGCTCGGGCAAAATATACTTGGAAAAAGATTTACATAAAAAAAAGAAGCTAAGAGAGGTTATTCTTGGCTGAAGAAATTCTTCGGAGTTCTGTGATCAACTCAGCTGCTGCTGATTTTGTATTCCTGTGGGCATCTCCTAACCTGTTTGCTTCTGGGACCATGATAATTGCTTTCAATGCTTTTTTATTCAAACCACATCATTATATGAGATACCAAATTGCTTACAATATCTCCTGCCGTATTTCTGTTGGCTTCTTGTAGAACCTTGCACTGTTCTGTTGAGGTTGATTTGCACATGTATTCATGAACTGCAGAATTCAATGAATGCTTCTGACATAAATCACGTTTTTGCCCAAGTTCAGTATCTAGATTGGCTGTAACAATGTCTGGTTTCTGGGTAAGCCACATAAGACTTTGCATGCAGAAATGGAAGCACAATGCGTGTTCAGGAACGCATGAAAAAAGAAAGATTACGTGACTGACATACATTTAGGTAGATGAAATAGGTTTACCTGGCTGTTAATTGCGCAAACAAT
Source organism: Acanthopleura granulata (assembly GCA_016165875.1). Taxonomy (NCBI): domain Eukaryota; kingdom Metazoa; phylum Mollusca; class Polyplacophora; order Chitonida; family Chitonidae; genus Acanthopleura; species Acanthopleura granulata. The sequence goes on along the minus strand of JABBOT010000003.1, from coordinate 10,055,102 downwards.
GTTACAATGTTACAGCCTTCCCATCTGGTATGTATACATCGATTTAAAATGAAAAGAAAACCAAGAAAAAACTTTGTTGGTAATTTCTTTTGAAACGTAACAAGCTGCTAAACAGGTGAATGGTTAACTGGGTCTCTGTCATTAGAGCTTTATGGTTGATAACTCAATTCCCTTGAAGGTACAATCTGCGACTACCCGGTCCACACCAGCTTACCTCCACCAGAACCCATGCCTCAGTGAATTATTTACTGCACAAGCTGCGACTATGTTAACTGTAATGGATTTACGGGTAACCGAATCAATTTTAATGTTAGTACCTTGCCCACTGATCACTAACCCAATAACACTTTGTAATTATACTTTTGGTTTTTATTTTCACCACGTCTCCAGCACATTAATTATATATTAATTACTTCCTGATGTGAAGGATGAATAATCCTGTTGTTTATGTCAGATATGAAAGCCCTTGTTGGCATATATAGTTGCATTTGTAATATTAATGAACTGATCTATAAAGATACACTGAGGCCAAAATAGACAATAATTACACGAGGGAGACTTTGCCAGTAACTATAGTTAAAGATCAGTGCAAGGTTTAATTTGGTGAACTTCAGAGTTCATTATTTCTGCTTTGCCCACTTTTTGGTTATTATTGTTATTATTATATTTGTTTATTTTATTTGATGTTGGTTATCACCATATTCAAGAATTTTTCACTTTTATGATGGGGATTCAGATTTTATGGGTGGAGGGAATCGCTTCCTCTGTTCTTATTATTTTGTATACATGTATTATGGCACCATTATTGGAATATTTAACCCACTCTGCTGTATGATGTCTTTCTGCTAAACAAGCTAGACATTATTAACTTCAAGGTGGCCAATTCATGTTTACGATCCTGCATATTCCTTTATTGTAACACTCCAATGCAAGAAATATGTGACGAAAACATTGAGAATTTCCCATCTTGACACATTATTCCCAGAAGCCTACTCAAACGTTGAGACCTGGACCTGGAATTCAGATATCTAACAGTTGGTGTACATGTAACGGACAGTTGGTGTACATGTAACGGACAGTTGGTGTACATGTAACGGACAGTTGGTGTACATGTAACAGGTCTTGAGACAAAAACCTTTTCTTCAGACATGATATTTCTTCTTCTCATTGCCAATGGACTTCCATTTTCATGCCCCTTTTTTTTTTAGAGATTCTTGGAAAGACCACAAGATATATAAAGCAACCAAAATTCCACACTAATGTTTCATTTGTTCATTGATTTCTTTTGCACCCTTTTGCTCTAAGCTCAAGATAGTACAGCAAAACACCTGTGCTACCTTTGGCAGCAAGCCAGTCTTCAGCAGTCACTAGAATCATTTGCTTCAACTCACTTGAAGATTATTAAGTATTCGTTGCCATGTGACACTTGGATGGCTTTCATCACCACAGTGTTCCACCACTGAAGGATCATGCTAAGGACACCAAACATGACATCCTAGCCATTATTTGTAAACTGAATAATATACCTGTGCAGACTATAATGCAGTCAATGTGCTGCCATGATCCTTAATGTCCAGTAACATCGAAACATGGCTGAAGACACCCACCTGCATGGCCAAGACACCCCAGCCAGTTTAACAGTGTTACAGTTCATATATGGTTGACTGGTCCTTGCACTTTGTTCTCTGTGCTAATTAAAAGACACCATGCTGACAAAGGGACATGACATCCCACACCATCCAGTCACTCGAAGCCGGTGGTAACTGGTTGTCCAACTCATGTGCTTTCCTTTAATGTGTAAAGCAGTAAATAAGGAAACCACAGTATTAGAGTGTCTTTGTGCACTGATATAAATTTGACTGAACCTAGACTTTTGGTATGCTCTATATATACACCAGCCCAAGTTTTTTTTAACCGATATGCCTCGATTCACAAAACTTCTTGTATTACAATACCGAATACTACATTTAAGTAGTGTTTGACTTCAGTTTTTTTTTCATTTGAGAAACACTCTGTTGAACTTAGGCAAACAATTTACTGAAGTAAAGTTTGTGAAACTTGCCCAAGGCATTTAAATCCTGTATTTGTGTATGGCAAGCAATTGGGTATTGGTCCTAAGAGGTGCAGAACAATGTTTTTTTTCACCTTTAATGTTAACATTAAATTCATACATAAAAAGCACAGGAAACATTCTTGCTAGTTTGTAGACAGTTTATTCTTTGAAAAAAAAAACTGACTGTGAGACAAGGCAGTTGTGATTCAGGTGGTACAGGTGTCATGAAGTTTGCTATTGTAAACACAGCTAGGTGAAATGCCAGATGAATGTAAGATTGAGCTCTGTCACTAGCATTTGTCTGGTACAGTACCATGGAATGAGGTGTTATCAGCTGTCTGTATGTGTCCAACAGACCATCATAAAAGGAATTGGTGGGGTGGGGGTGGGTTATAAAGTGTTGGGTTCTTCTCCCAGTTAATAAATTTTCCTCTAGTGAACAGAAAGTACATGTCCCTTAACTGGACACCTTTCGGAATTCCACACGCAATTGGCTCTTAATGCACTATCCTCAACCTGCCATACATGTAATACCCATTGCCCAAAATACCAGGTGAACGAGGATTTTTCAGTTACATGCTCTGTCTGGTCAAGCCACTAGTGCAACTTTGTCACCAATTATCGGGCTATTTCAGAGAGGTGGGTAGGGCGTGACAACAATAACAACCTGTTAACATTTCCTGTTACCCGTGTAAAAATCTCCAAAATAGATGTATACGTGTACAACAGATCAGGCCTCAGATTATTGGCCAAAATGGTTTGAAATGTTTTTTACACAATGTACAAAGATGTAACAGAAGAGGGCATGAATTAGTAGCATATTCATTTACAAATGTGACAAATATTACTGTATGTCGCAAAATCACAGGTACAAAATCTGAACTGCTAGAAGTGGTCATTGAATGTTCTAAAAGCTGGTTGTACCTTAATTTTCTACACTCTGAACTGAGAAGGCAACTTAACTAGACATGTTAGAAGGTGGTTGTTCAATGTGTACTAATTACGGCTTTATAAGCCACACCAGTGTCAAAACCTCTGTGTTGTCAAAACACTGGTAAATATGATAAAGACTGAGAGTCTGAATTGCTTTCCTAAATTATTCAAAAATTACAGTGTTTCAAAACATCTGTTATAAATTTCTGAGAATAATACGGAAACCAAACACTTTCTCTGTTGTTTCTACTTCTGCCTGCTGTTGCATCATGCATGTACAACCAAAAATGATGCCCCGCTTTCATATGCTATCCTCATTGTTCCAGTATTAGGATATGCTATCCTCATTGTTCTAGTATTAGGGTATACTATCCTCATTGCTCATATCTGCCTGATTCAACGTCACATCAGGGCAAATTTTAAGGAAACTGGCATAGTAATTCTATTTTTGAGTCCTCTTTATCTATAGGGGTTAAATACGTTTATCCATTATATATCCTTTTGAACCACAGTTATAACTCTGTTCCATAAGATTTCTTCTTTCATATTATTTTTACATTTCCGCCGAAATTCCAACAAGATTCTCTTGAAACTGGAGTAGCACTTAAAAGTCTTTGCATCAAGGCGGAATTGGTACCAAGACTTGGTTTAACTTTTCATACACACTTAAATAACTAGCCTCTGAGCATTATCTGGTCTACTTTTCGGACAAGACTATTTAACAGCTCTTCAAACATTTATAAACACAGAAAACCAATTTATATATATGTGGCAACAAAGTTTGCTCTATGGCAACAACATGTAACTAGAAAGTCTGGTGCAAGACGCAAAAAAGTCTGATCTGAGCAAATAACAAGGTAATGCTGATGAAAAAACTCCTACAAAATGGAAGAAAACATTATAGTTTTGTCAGTAAACTTGACTTACGTGTACAAGTACATATATTCTTACAACAAAAAAAAAGTTTAAGACATACAAATGCACATGCAGATATAAACTTACACATAGACATTATAATCATCAGTTTACATGCACATGTGAAGTTTTAACAGCAAAGCTGTGCTACGCAAAACCTAATGAGTATTGTAACAAAGTCTGCTACCTGTTTTAACATCACGATAGTAAATCCGACCTGTGTACAACACAAACAGTCCTAAACAATGAAGCATTATCTTTCACTACAGAACAAATTCAGAATCTTCAAACAGCTTGGAATGGATAAGGTGTTCAATGACACAAGTACACATAAAAGCGGGCACTACCTGATCTCAAGTACTGGAAATCAACATTTTATAACATCCCCATCAAGGGCGCAAGAAATAAATTAAACAAAACCGCTATATAAATATGCTGTAAAAAAAATACTACAATGGGATAAAGTTGAGCAAATGAGGCCTGGGGATGTCTATGAACTTGGGATATTTTCTACAAGGGTGGAACTTAAAATGTAAAACTGTAGTTACACAAATGGACTTGCACTCTCATAATGCTGATCTTCTTTCTACAAAATAATGCTTTTTTTCCCCTCATATATCTGCTTTGAAATCAAACTTAATTTCCACTATTCTGGACCCACATACTGGAACCAGTCAGATTGTATCAAACACATGTACAGTCATGTCATGATTGTCTGCCAGGTCATGTCATCATCATCAAGGTCTAGCTGTACAGCACCATCAAGGCCTAACTGTACAGCAGCATCAAGACCTAGCTGTGAAGCATCATCAAGGCCTGGCTATGCAGCATCATCAAGATCTAGCTGTACAGCATTATCAAGACTTAGCCTTACAGCATTATCAAGACCTAGCTGTACAGCATCAAGATCAAGCTCTGCAGCATCAAGACCTAGCTGTACAGCATCACCAAGACCTTAGTTGTGCAGTGTTATCAAGACCTGGCTGTACAGCAGCATCAACACCTAGCTCTACAGCATCATCAAGATCCAGCTGTACAGCAGCATGAAGACCTAGCTGTACAGCATCATCAAGATCCAGCTGTACAGCAGCATGAAGACCTAGCTGTGAAGCATCATCAAGACCTAGCTGTGCAGCATCATCAAGACTTAGCTGTACAGCATCATCAAGACTTAGCTGTACAGCATCATCAAGACTTAGCTGTGCAGCATTGTCAAGACCTAGTTGCACAGCATCATCAAGATCTAGCTGTGCATCATCATCAAGACCTAGTTGTATAGCATCATCAAGACTTAGCTGTACAGCATCAAGGTCTAGCTGTACAGCATCATCAAGACCTAGCTGTACACCATTGTTAAGATCTAGCTGCACAGCATCATCAAGATCTAGCTGTGCATCATCATCAAAACCTACATGTAGCTGTACAGCATCATTAAGACCTAACTATAGCATAACCAAGACCTGTGATGGCATCAGCAAGACCTGTAGGGCGTAATGAAGACCTGTCCAGCACCATCTGAGACTGAGGTATGGCCGTCATGTTCTGGTATTAAATCTCCAGGGCTTGAGTTCAACATCTACATAGTTTTGTAGAACAGATGATAATTTCTCACCACTTTTAGAATTTGAAGTTTACTGTAATAAGATATTAATAGATAATACTAAGTCATACATACATTTTTCCTGTTACGGTAGTTTTCTCATTCAAATAAAAATGAAGTAATAAGTCTTGAGCAAGTACAGACAGCAAAACCTGGACAGAAAAGGTCCAAGATTCAGCCTGAAGGTTTCTGTGTCGTCTGCAGGAAGGCTACGACTGATATGAGCTGTAAGGATATTCTAACTGGAGTAAAACCACGGAGAATGCAAGAGCAAACGCCAATCTGCAGTCAACACCCCTACTGGGGAACTTCCATCTAAGGTAATGGAATTAAAGTGAATAGGCCAGAAAAAAGCAAAGCTAAAATCAAAATGTATGCTCTACACCACAGCCTATCCTCCACACCATAACCTATACTCTCTTACTGTATTACAGCTACACATAAATAGCCTCAAGCCAGCAATCAAATGTTAAATATGACATTTCAAATTGAAACTTTTTTTTAGCCACTTAACCCTTAATATTTACCAACATGACAATGGTAAAGTTGATTTTTAATGTAAACACGCTTCTCCCATCTCTCATATATTGCTTTACAAAAATAAACAATCAGAACAGCAAACCCACGCACACACAAAGCTGTGCACGCATCTTAAGTTCAAAAGATTTAAACTCAACCAGTTGAGATCAAAAATTTCATTAATCATTTCTAACTGTGTACTGACAAACAATTTATCTTGTGATATGCTAACCTAATCTCTGAAAAAACAGACTACATTTACATGTATACACAAGACTGAATAATAATCACAGGGTACAAAGGGCTGTCAAAAGTCCTTTTAAAGTGGAAGAAAACCAACTGATATTTGCACTTATAGTGTTCACAACTGCCAAAAGTTCCTTCATGTACAGAAAACACTTTAATACAGTGTACAAAGAAAAACCCATGTGTTGTAATTAACTGTAAGATGCTGCACAGCCTTTGGCAAACAAATAGAAACCATTCCATTGCATACAGTGTCTTCCATTGCCATGATTGCAGACTTTTTAAAGCAATATTAATCTTGCATTATTGCATATGTTGATTGCTATTTCCATTTCCATGAATTTTTTCCCCCAAAACTGGAAGCAAGTTATTGCTTGCCTTCAGAAGACAGCACGAGCATGCTATAGCCAGACAATGTAAGGTCTACACCTGACCTTGCAGTTTAGTCACCAGATGGTGAGGAACTAACAAGATCAGCTCACTGATTCAAACTGATCCTGCTCAATTGGTTTCTTGATCCAGTGTCCAAGCCCTGCTCTCTGAAAAGCTGAGAACAGTTCTTGCTTGGTTGTCTGGTAGTCCATCACCGACGCCTTGGCATCGGAATACAGCCGTGGACGTGACGTCACAGACTGGTTCGTTGATGATGGAAGCTTGCCGTACAAGCCACAAAAGCACTGATACAACGCCTGCTTACAAATCTGCGAGCTCCGTCCATGTTCGTCTTTACCGGTTTTAGCACTGATCACTTCCAGGGCGGCGTCCCCGATACACCAGTTTACGCTGTAATTCGGAGCCTTGCCAGGCTGCCGAGACTCTGGGTTGCTGATGATCTTTAGTGAAGGCTGATGATGACGATATGGTGGTCGAATGTTGCGAACATTGGACAAGCGTGAATATAAAGCTCTGGTCAAATGATCTCCATGGAAGAGACTGCCCAGGACTATACTACTGAGATAGACTGGCTCAATGAAGTGACTCAGCAAGGCACCTGTGGAAGCAGATCATATGAAATTATCAGCAACAATCTGTGACAAACTTTATCATTTGGCAGAGTATAAATTTTAGATTAAACCACGGTTAATGGGCAGATTAACGGGTAATGATAACCTCATGTAATCACTGACATATGATTTATTAATTCTGACAAGGAGGTTGCTTTTTTCTGGTGTGTCTGTCAACAATTTTTACAGGGGAGAAGTCATGCAGTTATTTGAATTAAATTTGTGCAGAGGTTGGTCTTCTTCCAAGGACCACTCCATTAAATTTTTGTGGCTATTCCGCTCGCATTGCAGGAATCTGATTACGAGATCGGACGGTAACAGGAATAGTGTCCCTTTGCCTGTAGTGCAAGAATTAGTACATTCTGCTGTGAAGTAGGTTTACACTCTCAGAGTGCCTTTAAAGTTTGTTAATGTGACTGATGTTCAATAAACTGAGGTCATTCTACAGCAGATTCAGTGGTCAGACTGGTTCAATGTTACAGTGACTTACATAGAAAGGGATTTTAATGCAAGCTTACATGAAGCACTATTAATGGTCAGCAAGGCATTAGCAGGTACATCAGGCATTCGGTTTAATTGGCTGTCAACTTAAAACCATTCGTGAAGCAGAATGTCTTGAATAATTTGTATTAGAAAATCCAATACAAGTGCATGTTGCTTGCTTGCAGTCTTACACATGTAACCATAATGCTGGCCGCCGTCGTTTAAGTTTAATATTCTTGAGTACGGCATAAAACACCAATCGAATAAATAAATATATACACATGTACAGTTGGACAGGGAAATTGTACATTCCCTTGCTTTCCTTGTTCATTCTGCTTGTCAATGACTGTTAAAGACCACTTGTCATCCACCAATATGGTATGCATACTGGTGCATCACACCTGGTAATGTTCGTGAGTAGCTTGCCAAAAGTCCATGGTTTTCACCGTGCACTCGTGTTTCCACCAAAGTGAAAAATTCCTGAGTTCGGCGTGAAAACAATAATCAAAGCAAATACATATATATGGTGGACATGGTGGCAGACTGACCTTGTATCCCGAGGAGATTCCAGCGGGCTATCTTGTCACTACAGGACATGGTCAGTAACCGCTCTCCCTGCAGTACCCCGTCCCAGGTCTGTATGGCTGCTGACGACTGCACGGGTATCGTCCCCTCCCCAGACTCAATCTTGGTCCTCAACTGCCCGCGAGCTTTACGGTTTGGGTGTTTGTCCCCACCCTCCCCGTCCTGGCTCACCTCGTGGGGGGAGAAGATCCGGGCGTCTCCACACGGCGCTGTACTGATGTACAGGTGGAACTGAACGTTGTCCCGCAGTCTGAATCCTGCACCGTCTTCCCGAGGAATGAACACAGAGCGGGCAGATTCCTGAGAGTTGGAGGACAGGTGCAGCTTTAGCTGGCTGTAGAGGAAGCGCACCAGGGAGCGCCGCGTCAGTATCTCCGCGTGGCAGTCGTTTAGCGCCAGACCCGTGTCGCTCATATATTCGCCGTTTATGCACTTTGTGCCAGTTGCCAAACATATGACAGAGGTCTGGTCTGGGCTGGGACCTGTTGTCATGACGACGCCTGCTAACACCTTCCTCCTTGCATAGGGTGATTTGTAGTTATTGGTGAGCTCGCTGAATTTCTCCAGGATGAGCTGTGAGATGAGATCGGGCAGAGAAGGGTTCCCACAGCTATTCCCCTCACTGAACTCCTCCAGGCCTGCACACAGACACAAATGATCACATTTTCAGACACAAATGATCACAAGACATTTTCTATATTCCACAAGCATTTTTGCTCTCAAGATTTTAAAAAAGTTTATGATAAATAGACTCTGAATATTATGCATGGCTACATATATAAATATATGGCCACGTGTATCAACCGTTTATATAACACAGCTACTGAAGTCCATGACACTGGCTAAAAACAATCTGAAATGATGATTATGCTTATACAAGTTACCAGACAGGGTTCTGTCTAATTATGATGGTGTGGTACACTTATAAGCCTGATAGGTTTTGGTAGGAGGTAAATATATTTCTTTTTCTGCTGTGGGAGTAAGGGTACGTTGGTTTCAACATTATTTCCTTGTCTCCTTGTACGTGTTTCTCAGCTCAGTCACAGGTCTGTATGGCTGCTGACAATGCACGGGTATCGTCCCCTCCTACCTGCCGTCCTGCCTACCTGTACTCGGCCTATTCCCCTTATTCTGAGTGCCAAGCCAGGGCAGTACAAAACACTACAGACAGGAGGTCAAATGTTCAAAGTTGTCTACTTGCTAAGTACGCTTTCATTTGTAGTAAAGCACATATGTATTTTTAATGCAATCGGCTTTAGCAAAATTTCCTGATCAAATTTATATATGAATCCCCTAAACTAATCCTGGATAGCTTTGAATTAATTATTTCCAATATGTCATGGTCACGTCAATATTTTTTTACATCAAAAACTAAGTTTATGACAAGTAGGCAAGTGATCAAATGTACAAGTAAACTTTTATAGTCATCGTGATTCCTTTCAATTCTCATGTTTCACTGTTGCTCAGCCACCAAAAAAGTATGCATGTTGAAAGCCGGCTCATCTTGATATCTACATTCCATTCACATTTACTGGCATTCCTATTTACCATTATCATTGTCACAACTTTGAACAAGCAGCTGTATTTGTTATTTTTTCAGCTCATGACCTGAAAACATTACAGCAGGAAGACAGGTAAAACATTCTGAGCCTTGGTACGGTACCAAGATACTCGTAGCAAATCTGTTCAGTCTCAGACCCGACCAGGGCCTGACCCTGATTTGAACCCTAAGTCTTTGATGAAGTGCACAGTGCATGTACATGATAATGCAGCCTCATGTCAATTGCCTTCTAGCCTTACACGAGAGCTGGTCAGGAGATAGGTCTCTTCTCAGAAACAGCTCTATGATAGCTGTGAAACTGCCTGCTTGAAAGAGCAAGCAGCATGACAGTTTTCACACACAACAGACTTGCGCCGTGGTCAGAAGTAGCACCTCTGTGGAAGGCATGTTAAAGGAACATAACTAATGTGTGAATTGGCCGCTGGGTAAAAGGTCATCTGAGGTGAGGCCAAAGCCATCTACAAGTGGCCATGGCGCTAAGACTTTCTGTACACTTCTCTTAGGTCTCTGCACACTGTTAAGAAAGATCCGTTCCCTGTCAGCAGGTAGGGGAAGTTAATCAGACCTGGCGAAGAGTCCATAACACACACCTGCCATTCTGGTGGTCATGTAGTCAGCGTTTATGAGCGCTGGGCTATTCCGTATGCTTCAGCAAATACCCATGATCTGACAAACTGTCTAGACACCTTACTACATCAGTAACGTTCTTCCTCCGTACAGGCCAGGATGTAAAGGACTCTTCAACAGGACAATATCACAGAACAAAACAAAACAAAACAAAAAATGGCCTAGCTTTCCAAAATCGGCTTGAAAAAAACCACGCCTTTCCTTCACAATTTGAAGGTCACCAGAAAATATGTTTGGTATTAAAAGAAACAGATTTTTTTTTCTTTGTTGTTCTTTATGCTGCTTCTTTTATTCTTTGGATTTTACTTTTTTCCCCACTCACCTGTCAAATCTCCGATATCCTGGTTAAGCAGCCTCCGGAGAGCAGCCTGAGCTGCCCGGGCCTTAGCGACTCTCTTGTTCCTGCCCGACCCCTGAAACACTTCCCCATCCACAGTAGCAGACATGACAAACATCTTGCTGTGTGTGTCACCTGTCTCCGTCACAAACTCGTACTTTATACCTGGCCGTAACTCGTTAAGAATCATCACAGGACTTTTACCTGAGGGCTGAGCAGAGAGCGTAGGAGTCTTGGGTAGTACCACCTCCCCGTTACCAGTTCGTGAGTTACCATTAACAAACCCGTTGCAGTTGTCTTCGTGGTTGGCCCCACTTTCAAAGTTGTTGAAGAGGTTATCTAGGTCAGTGCTGTCTGAGGTAAAGTCTGTACTAACAACCTGCCTGCCCATTGCTTGATGAGCTTCAAACGCATTCGGAAATTGCACAAAGGAATGTAAAGCCTTCTCAGCTGCCACCATTTTAGCCTTCTTCTTCGTATTTCCCTGTCCTTCAAAACTTTGCCCATTGACGTCGACGGCCATGATGAATGTGGGCGCATGAACAGGTCCTTTCTGAGAAATGAACTTGAAATGTAAACCTGGTCGAAGTTCGTTCAATTGCATTAAGGCGTTTTTAGGAATGCTAGGTCCTGGAAGTTTCCTTCGCTTTTTTCGCTGGATGAATTTTAAGCCCTCATGGTCGGCTGAATGTTTGCGTTTTGTTCCGTTTGTTTCCATGTTACTGTGGTTTTTCTGGTGGTGACAGTTCTGCAACACGACTTTCACACTATTGTTGTTGTTAGCCATGGACCTTTGCTGGTTCTCCTTCCAATCAACTGAGCATTCTGAAAAGAGAAAGGAAACCATTAGCATAATTGGCACGTTTTTGGTATGACAGAGACTCTTTAAACATCTACATGTACAGGTCTGACAAATTTAACCCTAGATACAAGAAAAAAACTTGCACCAGCGTCTTCAACTTGGGTATGTAAATGAATGGCTGTAGCTAAAATGACAGAATTAAAAAATTAACCAGATACAAGGACATGAAAAGGGCTGCTTGTCCTAGCTTAAAAACTGAAAGAGGCAAATCACATTCAAAGTGCCTACAGTACTTCATTCAAAGTGCCTACAGTACTTCATTCACAGTGCCTACAGTACTTCATTCAAAGTGCTTATAGTACTTCATTCAAAGTGCCTATAGCACATCATTCACCACAACAAACTTCATTCTCTTACAGATCAATTAAAGCAGCAATTAAATTCCTGAAAGCCCATCAAACAGAATGTCTTACCTCCTTAACGACCCAACAAGAGCACACATCATTTCCTTAACCACAAGTGAACCATACATCAGTTGTCTCATGTTGTTTACCACAGGAATACACCTTATCTTCTTTACCACTGTAGTATATCTCATATCCTTAACCAAACAGGGACAGAATGTGTAACATTCCACATGTCTTGAAACAAAACAGCATGCCTTATTACATAACTCAGACAACTGATCTATTTTTTTTTTTTTTAGTCAAAACATACCAGCTAGGTCTCCCCTCTCTGCGCATAACCTTGGCATGGCCAACATATCCTATGATAACGTTTCTACATCCACTAAGAGCGTGCTTCTAAATCTCAACCTATCTAAAAGCTAGAAATTACATACAACACGACCCCTTAGTATATACCATATTCAAGAATAACACATTATTATATGTTCTTGCACACCTTGACATGATCATGCACAAGTTATATGGCACATCAGCTATTTCTCATATAGGCCTACAATGATCTCATCTCTGTAACCTGGGCTGATTCGATCCACGGTCATGTATTTATTATTTATTTTTAACCTACCAGGTTCTGTGCCCCCACAGATCTGCAGCACTCAAGTGAGGATCAATGAACTCGTTGATGGACACCGGGAGCATGGTATGTGTACATAAAACAAAGTTCTTCCCCACAGCACACATGTACTTGCACATAAATGTGGACTGAGTCCTCAGAACATCACACTCAGGGGCTGTGTTATTATTTGTACATGTAATAACAAGCCTGAGTGGCAGACAGGAAGACCTTCATAGACAGTAAACAGGGACTGGGGTACAGAGTGAGGCCAGGATTGCTTAGCTCTGTCCTCTTGCCCCTTCAATGTTGACACCATCACTCAGAGAAAAACGCTTTGGAAGAAAGAAAAACAAGTGCGTAGTGCTACCAGAGTCTCCCGTTTAGTTCCGGAGGTGAGAAAGTCAATCTTCAGACAGCCTGATTTACCCGGCTGTATTGATATGTAGGTAGTTCATATGTATACAGAAGCTCACACCACACTATACATTTTACACTATCAGCAAAGACTCATGTCTCTCAAAAACTTATCCACACTCTATTTCTAGACAGAAGGGAAAAAAACCCGGCACATTATTTCAAGAGTAGTACTGTTGCGTGGCTAAAGGTACAACTGCACAATGCACATGAGTGAACCATTAACATTCCACAGAAATACTGAGTACTATGAGAAATTATGTATCTATGACTGATAGAAACCAAACAAAAACTTCAAAATATTAAGTTCTCAGGTTGTATGGCCATACTCTTTACTGAGTTTCTTGTGTATGATTATGGTTGGTGGAATACTAGGTCACAAATTCACAAGGCTGTTAACAAAAGCGGCCTTGGGTCGAGTTAACTAGTTTCACTTATACCAAGCGATGGTATGTGTTGCCATGGTAATCACATACTCTTTTTCATATTGAAACCGCCAACCCAGTTTTTGAAAAACCATCTGAGAATTCAACACCAAATTTTACAAGTATGACAAGTTTTCACAAAAGAAAAGGTAGGTGTGTGCAGTATCTGTGGGGTATACATGAAGCAATTATGAACTTGATTTTATTAGCCTTGGGCCAAATTTTGGAAAAATCTGTACATCAACTTTCTGCAACTTTCCTTGGAAAAAGAGGCATTGGCCAATAAACTGTCGAAGTTCTACTTCAGAATTTTGTAAACAAAGCTTTTCTAATATTTTTTTACTCATGGTATCTCTGTTGATGTCTTATGAAATATCTCATTCACATCCCAGCTAGAATAAAACTGACGATAAATGAAGAAATATTTTATTAGCTAACGACTTCACCCAGGGAAATGGGTTTGCTAAGGTCAATGTTACCATCAATCATACACGCAGTGAAATTAAAACCCCAAGGCAGACTGGGAAAATCAACCAGTTCTTGTGGCATAAGAACTGTCTGAGTGTAATGGATAAGGCATCTGGAGAAACCACTACTGAGCAGACCACCACATACACCCCTTAAGTTGAATGCCTCTCCCTAGCTCTTAACTTGACACTATGAAGTCTGACCTCAGCATATGTGGGGCAGCAGTTGTAGTCAGCAGCTGTTCCAGTGTGAAGTTCATAACCCGCCATCACCACACTACACCACTCAATCATTCACAAACACTCACTCTCAGTGGACAAGCAGCAAGATGATTACATATTCTAGAGCACTTGTTTAATCCTGCACTGTTATGATCACTTTGGTGAGAAATTATCTTCATTTCTCACAAGATATGCCAAGTGAACACTACAGGCACGATTACCTCTCTCCCAAACGCAAGGGTACCAAATCTGTCAGAAATGTGAGAACCTACTTTATCTTTAAATGCACATGTTCAAACAGTTAGATCAGCAGATATATTCTTCAAATCTTAAAAACTATTTTGCTGACAGAGTTGTTTTTTTATGTCTTCATCAGACAATACTTCTATCACTGTTTTCCCAAGCTTAGGAAAAACTTCTAGAATAAACAGTGGCATTTCAAAAGCACACTGTCCTTAATTCAGCCATAAAAGCATATTTCACACACAAAAAGAAAACACATGTATATTCGGATCTCAAAAAGTAACAAAGAATTTGCCTCAGCTGACAAAGGATTCTTTATGTAATACTGTGATTTCTGTCTTAACTATAACAGTTTATTTCTTACAAACAAATGTAACTTCTGGAAACATTCCATATGTCTCCTTGTCGTCAAAAAATGAAATACAGGATGTGGCAGTGATTTATTCTTGCAAAATACTAAACAAAAATACTACATTATGTACACAGGTCACAATGGTTTATTTGAAAAATATTGCTGTCTGACTCTCACCTGGCTATCGGTATCTCAGGTAACCAATGGTTAACTGCAAAACCATTAATTAAAATGAATAACCAAGAACAGTTCATTATAAGGTATTATGAACAATATTCCATTAATTATGAGGAATCACAAATAACAGCCCATTACAAGCAATTTTCAAAAACAGCCCTTTAGAAGTAATTTTCAACAACAGTCCATTACAAGGAATTACCAATAACAGTCCACTATTATGAAATTAACATTAACAGTCTATTAACTATAAGGAATTGCAAACAACGGTATATTTCAAGGAATTACCAATAACAGTCCAATGTAAAGAATTACCAATAACAGTTAGTTACAAGGAATTACTAATAGCAGTCCACTGTAAGGAATTACAAATAACACTCTCTAAAGCTACAAGGGATTGCCCACAAGAACCCATTACAAGAAATTACCAATCAGTCCATTACAAGGACTTGCGAAGAGCAGTCCATTATAATAAGTGATGGCCAATAACAGTCCATCATGAGGAATTGCCAATGAAAGTACAAACCAGTCCACATTAATTACAGGAATTTGCCAAGAACAGTCCATTACAAGGAATTATCAAAACAATCCACTGTAAGGAACTATGAAGTCTATTAGTTATAAGAAATTACCAATATCAGTCCCTTAAAAATTAGTCTTGCTTATAAAGAATTATGAAGAGCTACTCATTATATGGAAACAATCCATAGTCCCTTACTCTCAGCTACTGCAGGCGTAATATGTGCATGAACAAATCCAGGTAACAAAGATCTGAAGCCTTCAGGTAGTGATTAAAGTATAAACACACCAAGATGTTGTGTTGGCAAGTACATGTAGTTACATTTCTGATATTTAATATGTATGTTGTACATACAGGCTACTAACAAAAACATAAATTGTGGTCATCACAGGTCGCCTGATTATAATCTCAAATACAGTGATTCATACCACTGTTTCTGACATCATGTCTCTATTCTGTGAAACACACCTGTATTTAAGGCACATCTAAGACATAAGGCACAGGTGATCAAATGACAATGACTGCTATTAAGCCTGGTTTATGTAAGAAAAGCCAGAGAAATGATACTGCCTGGCCTTATACTTACAGATTTTCTTCAGCTGAATATCTTAATAGTGTCAGTAATGGCCTACAATGCTATGTACAATTACACAATGATTTGTAACCAGACATTCAGTGCAGCCATCCTGTTCTGCAAAGAAGCCATAGAAATGTCCAAAAGATTACCCTTCACATCATTTTGTTCTGTGAGCCCAATAAATACCGGCAACCAATGTTATTCAAAACGAAGATTGTACTTCTCTATTTCTCCAATGGATTGTATGTCGTGCTGAATAATGCCCGCATGATCTGGTAAACATTTATGCAAAGGTCTGCACCCACGTGATAGCTGACACACCTAGAGCATATGCCATCCCAAACGCTGTCTACGCAGCGCGATCATACTTTAATGGCTGTTTTACAAGGAGACAGACGCCTCTTGTAAAGTTCAGCACGTAACTGTTGTAGCAAATCAATCTCGCCTATCATGTTTCCTTAAGCAACTGGCTCGTGCAGGGATATTCCCTTGAAGGTCACCAAAAGTTACCCTCAATTTCCTGCATGACAAGATCTGAATGGGTTAACGGTTTACACAAGGGTACGGGCCCGCCAGTTAAGAATGTGCACTAAGCCCTTTGGGAGGCTATAAGGTGTAAGCTATTAGATTCTACACCACGCTCTCATACGCATATGTCTGGTGACTGGTCCATGAAGGTGGCAAGACTGAAGGTGGAGAACGGTACGCAGATGGCTGCCCAAAGGCCTGGGGAGGCGGGATGCCATCAGTAGACACCTTCGTACAGGCTGGCAGATAGCTACCCCGACTGGGTCCAGACTACAACCCAAACTCTAATCCAATAAGACCAGTTAAACAAATTTCCTCAATGATCTTCTGCAGCTGATCTCTCGCCAGCATTACATCCGCGAAGAATCCAACAAGGCCAATAAGTGGGGGATTTTCGGGGTGTACGTGCTTCATCAATACACCCTGTGTCTTGGTGCAAGGGTGATGAAGGTGTAAGTCCCTACGTAGTCCTGAGCCTAAGATCACCGGGGTCAGCCTGGCTTAATAAGAGGCAGGACTGACAAGCAGACCAGCATCATGGTCCAGCAGAAATCTCTCTGGGACCATTGTTCAATAATGGTGGCCAAGAGTAGAGGAAAGGTTTCGGTATTATGCTCCATGACAATGCCCTATACTATCGGCTTAACAAGGGACCTATAGATTGCCTCACAGACGCTCAACTCATCCATCACTCCGGACACGTAAGCATTCCCAGGGATATGCACAAATAGACATTTCCAAAAATTCACGGAATTGCCAGCCCTTTAAGTGTTCCTGTTGTCGGCAAATCCAGACGACCTTGGCAAATATGTCTGGAAATATATATATCATGCAGCTGACCTCTAGACCTAGGGTACTTAAAAGTTGGCAAAGGGAGGCAATCAGGTATAGGGGCCCTACCCGAAACAACAAGACAATGACGTATGAACAAGAGTGACATTAATCATTGCTGCACACCTCTCTGTAAACAACAGTCATAATGAAATAGCACCCAGATCCCCAGCTTCAGGCCAACATTCATCTGTTACCCCAAAAAGCGCTTAATTAATCAAATGCATTGTGGGACCATTAGCGCTGAAGGTTGATCTGTTGTGCCATCTAGACAATGGTAAACCTGCTCAGTTTTTCTGCCCAATACATCAGAGAGTTCCCCCGACAGCCTGGCTACAAGCCTTACTGGGCAAAGCAGAGAGAGAAGGGGCAGAAAAAAAGGCACCGTAATCACTTCCTGTTGACATTCTTCATTCAGAAGAGCTCCTTTCTCGCCAGACAAAAGGTGAAAGTTATTCAGCAAAGCCCTATCTGTGAACAAATTGGTTATCTCCACTTGTGTGAGCAGTCCTCTGAGATAGGCCTGGATTTCCAGGAACTCTTATCATGGAGTATTCCTAGACATCAGGCATCAGCGAGTTTTAGTGATCAATTGTACATCAAAGTTCCATCGTCATTTTCAAAAGCTAGTAAATCACTAACTAACGCATCACCCCAGCACATATACTGGGATACTCATACAGGTAAATACCAGCATATGAATGCATGTACCTGTACAGACTAAGCTGACAACAGACACCTGGAAAACATGTAGGTCACTACCATCCATTCAGGTAAGAAAGCAATCAGACAGGTGAGAGGGGATCTTCTACACTAAGCCAGGTACACATAGTCTGGGGGTCAGAGCTTTGTTACTGTTCAGAGCCACAGTCACAGGTAGCACCAGGGTCAATCTTCAACGGTATCAAAACTAATATCAAAATTCCTGACAAAAAAGTGCTTACAGCCACTTTCTTTTGCTGCAGATATCAGACAAGGATAGAAAAAATTGAAGGAATATTTAAGATTAAATATTCCTGTAGTGTATATATGTGAGGCCTGTACAAGTAGAGATTTTTTATGCATGCAGATTATGTACTAATGTAATTTTAATGACACAATGATGGAATACGTCACATTTTATATTGATAAATAAAATCAACAGAATACTGGATTCAGCTCCAATGTTAGAACCAATATTATAAGTGAAGAACATTTGCAAGAGATTCGTTTTCAAGAGCCAATGAAAAAGAGAGAATATGGTTTACGGCCCACATGCTGCTTGGTACAAGCTTTAAGCTGTTTACATGCACATGTATTTCCAAAAGGCTTGGACTAGGGCAGACTCCTGGGTAACACCACTCTTATCACAGGAGGGTGAGGGGGAAGGGGGGGAG
Organism: Acanthopleura granulata; assembly: GCA_016165875.1. Classification (NCBI taxonomy): domain Eukaryota; kingdom Metazoa; phylum Mollusca; class Polyplacophora; order Chitonida; family Chitonidae; genus Acanthopleura; species Acanthopleura granulata. The sequence goes on along the minus strand of JABBOT010000003.1, from coordinate 10,036,282 downwards.
GAAGACAGATTACTGCTGGCTTGTTCAAAGATGTGCTTCACCGCAGCCCCTTAAAGCATGGCCTAAACATACAACCTCCAAATCCTGCTTAATCAGTTTACCTGCTTATCCCACTTCCACGGGGCCTGGCCAGGTGAACTGGATCACAGTGGTGCAGCAGTCACAAAATCTCTGAGTGAGGCTATTAGACCCAGGTAGCCTTACAAAGCTCAATATGTCCAAGGTTACACCTGTGGTCGCTGGTCAGACCTGGGCGTGTAGGAAGCAATCGCTTTAACAATGACTGACAATTTCATCCGCACACATTGAAATATTGGCTTCCTAAATATGTTTAATGATTTATCAGTAAAACCATGGTGCGATTTACACAAATGCTCCCTGACTACCTAAACAGACCAATTACTTTCCTGTCAACTTACATGAAGTTTCAGGACCTTGTCAGGCAGACAATGTTGTAATGTGACCACCCAAATTATGTACTTAGAGAAGACAACTTATTACTTCACAAACAAAAACCAAATGACTCAAATATATTGCATTTCAACTAAACTCTGCAGCTTTTTCCAAGGGCTACATTTTGCTTGATTCTGATTTATTAATCCACCTAATACAAGGCTATTTAAGAGTTTTTTTGTGAAGTTTGATTAATTTCTCATCAAAAAGACTTGTTGGAGTCAAAAGTGTCATTTTTAGGCCTTCATATGCTTCTAAAAGTGCATTTTTACAGGCACAACATGGGCTGAAATACAGCCTATGTAAATTGGAAGAATATATACTTGAACATTTGGAGTTACTGAAATAGTAAAGTTGGAAATTCCAGTTAGAAACAGTTTGCAGTGAATCACATGCATATGTATTCCTAAGAAAACTGCACACATGGTCTTTTGAGACAGCCAAATCAGCAGTCTGTTCACAGAACTAGAGTGTCTGGCATGTCTGGGGGAATAAGCTTGTGACAGATTTCTGGCTAGTGACTCATTTATATCACAGAGGACCTTAAGACTCAAAATAAATTGACCACTTCTGGACAGTGGTCAGTCAGTAATGCTACAAATACTTACACGTATATATAACTGACCTAGTGGACAAAGAGCTCAGATAGAGCTGTGACTGAAATGTAAGCCTACACCTCTCTGACCTCACCTGACCCGACACTTGTTCATTTGTCTACTTGGTGGGCAGTGGAGAAGAGTTTAATAGCTTTCTGAGTACTGAAAATGATGCCAAACACTGTCTGCCAAGAGGGTCAGTTAGGTGTGCTTATTACAGGACTGGACAGTCTGTCAGTACATATCTCACACACTCTAATCTTTCTACCTGACCATCACTCCTCTTTCTTCCGTCAGGGATATACAAGGAATCGGTCTGTCTAGACAAGATACGGCTGTCATAATACCCTGAGTAATGATACAGGACTATGTGATAAAAAGCTGCAGGATATCAGTGAATTGCCCACCTATTCCTCAAGATGGCAATATAATGGAGTACTCATTGGTACCCCTTATTTGATCCATAGATGTATTGCTTTAATTAAATCTATTCTGAGATCTTCTTAATGGATAAAGATACCAACATAAAATATATTATGGGTCTCTTGTACTGCCTGCGTCACAATTTAAAATTTTTCGCCTATAAAGATTCCAGGCTGATGCTCCCGAATAAGTTCTGCACACGAAAGGCAAGGAAATATGGCTTAAGAGACTGCCTTGTAGTATGGAGTTCTTTGATCAAAATAAATATTTATTTGCTGAAGGAACATTGACTGTCTAGTCATAAAATACACGAGGCAATGCAGTGTTTAGTATGCATAGAGCATGTACTCTGGGCAGACATGGTCAAGAAATAGGTTCCAAAGAACGACCATATTGATTTCTCTCCAGCATTTCCTTCTTCCCTCTAGTCTCTAAGCACCCTTGTTCAGTATACATCACACAAACTACACTTCTTACAGCATCTTTCCAAAGATTACAACCAAGAAAATCCATTTTTTTTCATATTTCACAGAAGCCATTTTGGTATCAGAAATTAGACTAAAACAAGCCAGTGCATTTCAGAGCTAATGGAATCTTGGCTTACAAGGACTCCAAATGTTTTAATGTAACCATGGCGAGAGTTTCTGAGTTAATTGGAATAACAAACAAGAGGAACCCAAACTGTAGCCAGTGAAATACATACAAATGTAGCCTACCGAAGAGTTATACCAAAATTGCACCACTATGCATGGAGGGGGTCAAAGTACAAGTACAAGGATCAATGTGTATGATAATACCAGAGACAGCTGCAATCACAACAGTTACCAATCACTGATTACTGAAGGACAACTGTCATCCAAACTGCTAAACAAAGCCCTTGTATTTCCGTTGTAAACGAAGACATGACGGTAGTAAGGGCTCTGAAATCTCAAAACAAACTTGATTGCATATATCTCATCCTGCAATCCATGATGGAAACTGAATAAAGAATACTATCATATGCTATCCTTGAAATTTATAAACCTTGAACTTCAGTGCATAAAAAATTCATAGTGTAGTCTTTTTTTAGAATGTTTGGGTACCTACATGCTATTCTTAGTACGTTCTTAATGAAATTTCACTAAGTTTTCTCCTACCAACTTCTAACAGCAGATTTAACACCAGCCACAAACACCCAAAGAAATCTGGTACAAAAATGTCTGCCCTTGATCATATTGATGGCTTCCCGTCCAACAAGCTTACCTGTCTGTCCCAAGTACCTGTCTGTACTTGGAAACCGCAAGCAGCTAATCACGGCAGATGTGGCCCTGGCTTCATCAGTAATTCACACAGTTAAGCAACAAACAATACAATTTGAGAAAATAATACCCAGCCAACAAAGTCATTAGGGAGATGTTTGGCTGAGCTCAAGCATCCCAGACATGCCACATACTGCCAGAGATTGCGGTGCTGAGAATCAGTGCAGCTGTTAGTGTGCTGGCAGTGAATGGTGCACGCACAGAGTTACACTGATGAGCGCTGACAATCTGTGCGATCGAGGCAAGAATCTTAGTCCTGAAAAATTCAACCTTCATATGCTTCGTGGCCCAGGCTAGGGCTATGCTAGGAAGTGCTGACAACAAAAACCGCCACAGGAATTTTAACGAGGCCAAAAGACCAGATATATTCATATGAATGTAACCTATTACTGTGTCCTCCATGAAGCTGTAAATTCTCAAAAATACACACATATCTACATAAACATGTAGAAGCATCTTCAAACAATTTCAAAGCACTTGTGTAGAAGGGTTACGGTCAGCGCAAAAGAAATCGCTAATGCAGATGCATGAGGCTCTTGGCTACTACACTACACGGAAGTGAAACTTCACTGTAGCAATATCCCCAATATGCCTTAACTACTAACACATTTGAATCCTATAACATCCACTGCCTATTTTAAGTCTCAAAAGAAATACAGAGATAAAAAAATAGATCTTATTTACTGTAACAAACAACAAATCATCCGAATTACTGGAGCATTTGGATTTTGTTTTTTTTTCTTAGCTCTAACCCTCATGGTGCCCTGCTGATAAACATTCACCCCACTTGTGGATAGCACCACCAACACAGACACCCTGGCTCCATCAAGAGTCATCCCCACAGTTGCTATCAACACCACACAAAATACACCTCCTTAAACCGGTTCAAACGCTTTCTCAATAACAATTAACTGCACCAGTAATGTGGCTGCAATTTTACTTTGCATCAAACACTAAAACAGAGCCAATGTCCAGAAATTTGGCATGGTATTCAGCTCGTAATGCTTTGAAAGGTGATTATCACACAAGAATAATGTGGTCATACTATACCTGAGGCAACCGTAGTTACAAAGCCATTCCTCTCGGTCATCCTACACAACACTTCACACAGAAAATCTCCTATCTCTCCTTCAGATCTCTGCTAACTGCTTCCTTGGCCTTTAGGTAAATCTCCCTTTAATCATAGGTTATACAGAATCCCCAAACCCTGCTCTTTATAGCTGTTTCCTTGTGACTTTTCCCTTCTCTACTAGAGAGCTATATTAGGGAGCATACTGCCTTCCTCTGATCTAAGCCTGCAGACGTCTCACCCCACACACAGATACACCGCGTGCGGCAGCCCAGTGTCAACCGCTACTACTGCCTCAAGCAATGCTCCAATACTGAGCCAGCATTTATAACACTACAAGCTGTTGTAGCGAGTGTCGAGTATTGACTAGCCCAGCCCCCCTAGCTCTCTATATCGGGGGAAGTCAGAATGCTAACTCTGCTGGTAGCTTAGTGTGCGAGCCGCCTTAGCAAGCACACGCCAACTCCATGCAGTCACAATTTCCCCCTCTTGACTTGAAGCAAACTAATTACCTTCATCTGAAGCTAATAAATCTGGGAAGCTTTTAATCTGACGGTATGGCTGACGCTGTGCTGTGCTGTGGTATGTAGAGCGCAGTCTGTCACCCCAGTGGGCAGGTTACCGCATGCTGGGTACACAACAGTCAGAAGACAGTTGTAATCAACACTAGAGTTCATCAGTCAAGTTAGCACAGGTTACCCAGACTGCAAAGTCTCAGACTAATTCCCTCCCCCTGTTAATCCCTGGTGGTAATCCACCAGGGTAAATCCCTATAACACCCCCTCTCTAACTACTTATAATTGACCAGGTACAATACAGCTATGGAGGCAAATAATTGGTCAAATTAGGGATAGAATGAATGTCTTTTCATGCTCACTCATCTGAATCCAATAGAGTGAAGCCAGAGTGATCTATGCCACACACAGATAAACAACTCTCTGATCCAATGAGATAACTGTCACATCCACAGAGCTGTGAGATTACAATGACAACTCAATTGCAATTTCACCCAGCTATTCAATCAAAGTACGACTATGCGGATTACTTAATGCAGTATTTTTTGATTCCTTTTTATGTCATATGTGAAATCAACAATCAAATACCCCCATATGTACACGTGAAAGATTTTACACAATGATGTAAAATATCTGGTGACATTTGCAACCATACAAATTAACTTTTTTGACAAAGTCTATTTTGAAGAAAAAAAAGAAAGAAACAAATAAATAAAATAGAAACAACTATGGGCTTAATGTGATTTTATCCTGGCAACCTGTGTATGTGTACAATTGATGAGTAATGACGGCAAAAAGGTCTGCAGAGAAACTACAGAAAAAACAGTCTTGGGATTATTAGTGTTGTTAAGATATATTTCAGAGGTTCAGATGTACAGTATCATTGTTACAGCATCATGATATATAACTGGCAACATGTTTAACCTGTACTGAAGCACTAAGGAATGCCTCTTCTCACTTAAACACAACACACTTCTCCAGTTGAAGACAAACATATTTGGAGAAGTCCTGTCAGCTTTTCTCAGGCTTTCTCCCATTAAGCTGTGCATAATTTATCACCTACCACATTATTCACTGAGGAGAGTGTGTTAAGACAATGGACTGATGTGCAGAGAAGTTGAGGGGTGGGGAGGAGAGGGGGCAGAGCTGTGCAAGCACCATATTCTCATTACCACTGGCTATTAGGGGTGCGTTCATGGAGAGAAATGCCAGTCGTAACATCTGCAAGCATTCTACTTTACAACAGACCCAGGTGACCCTGAGCATCAATTCAATGGCAGAAATGCTATCAGCTTCATTGTCATAAACTGAAGTAAAACCACATAAAACTCTTAACTGGATTTTTTTTACAGCCAATTAACATGCAGAAGAATTTCCCTCCCAGACTAGGACAATAGTCGCACATTCAAACAATTTTCACCAAGAATTTTTTACATACTTATTATGTCTGGTCATCGTCCAGTACTACATTTACAGATTTATTTATTTTTATTTATTTGATTGATGTTTTACGCTGTACTCAAGAATGTTTCACTTATACGACGGCGGCCAGCATTATGATGGGAGGAAACCAGGCAGAGCACAGGAGAAACCCACAACCATTCGCAGGTTGCTGGCAGACCTTCCCATGTACGGCCAAAGGGGAAATCCATTAACAGAGAGGTATGACCATGTACATGGATGTATCAGCCTTACATGTCATACAATACCAACTCATTAATTAAAAACTAACCATATGAAACTACTAGAGCAGACCATTAATGAACAAGTTGCTGTTCACAGCATAGGTTGTTGCACATCTGGTCTTGAAACAATAAATCCTTATTACAACAGTAAGTGCATTAGAAAGTAAAGATAAATATGCCCTATACACATGAATACGGCTTGAATCGCTCTAATCAATTTGATGCAACGTGGAGAAGAATTCCTCAGTTACATCAAACCATACCTCACAAGTTTTGGACCCTTGATTATCATGATAGGGGCAATAATGGGGATGTTTTATGGAGCAGGGAGTATCCCTTAGTAACTGAGGAATCTACCTGTCAGGGTCTACCTGCAGGCAGTAACATCACTCCTTTCATCTGCTCACTTTGCCAGCTCTCTCCACCATTGTAAACTGTTCACATCGTACTCATGGTTGTCCTTTTTTTTTCAGTCTTTCAGTGACATTTCAGCGGAAAAGCATACAGAAATTTTCCAGAATTCACTGGAATACAAATCACCCCAAATTTATTCATAGGGGAAAATATTTTTAAAATTAAACATCCAGATTTTTCACCACTGAGAGCATTCACCAATGATAAATCAAATTCAACTTTCTATTCATTTGCCTCTTGTCACTGAGGGGCTTATCCAACCAATGCTTTGCAAAACTCACAGTACAAAAGGACTGTGGAAAAATTATGCAGGAAAAATTCTCCCCAAATAAGTAACGATTGTTATGCTAAGGTTATAATGTAATTTTTGCTCTGTAACCCTCCACATAGCCTCTTAGTAATATAAATACATTTCTCCTTCAATTCTGACATTGTAAAAAGATGTCCGAATCAGCTACTCAGCCACAGGCAGTGACTAGAGCAGAATACATTAAACCTATCCCAAAACAGGCACACTATTTGTTACACACAAAATAATCCTGCCAAGTTATATGTCATTATAACTATAATTATAACTGTAATTATAACTATATGTAATTATAATTATAATTATATGTAATTATTATTATATGTAATTATAACTTGGTGCTTACACCAGGAAACATATTGTTCAAAAAGTGAACACCATGAGATCACAGTAAGGAATCATTTGTGAGCTGGACACAAAGGAAGAGGCAGTACTTCTTTATTTCTATAGTATTCTTGAAATCATTTTTGACCTATAGAAATCCTCTTTCAGAAGCATGTGAAGGCCTTGAAGTGATCCCTTAGATTCCAATGCTTAGGTGTTTCTGATAAGAAATTAATCAAACAAAAAAAAGACCTCTCGAGCGGCAGTACTAGGTGAAGAAATCAATCAGAGTCGAGCAAAAGGAAACAAACAGAATGACCTACAGAGAATGAATTACGTGGACATGCCGTCAGAGGACTGCGACTCCACCAACCTGGAAGACAAACTGGCAAACACGTCAAAATGACTTAAGACTAAAATTTGCTAGAGCTAAGATGTCTCTGCCGACACTGCTCACAATCCTCTGTTTCCTGTCACAACTGTGCCCCAAACATAAGTGTTACCACAGCAGTTGTTAGATGACTGTCATAACAAACAAGTCTGTTTAAAAACTAGCATGTTTGTTAGTGTACTTGAAATGAAATGTATTAACATGCACAAAAACTTTCAATGTCTCTGGAGCTTCACATGCATTGTGTAATCATTTGGCCAAAGTCCAGGACGTAATATAGCTTACCAATGAGAACTTGGTAACTTGGTTTCATTTTCATATTTACTCAAAGAATGGCACAAAAGAATGCATATTCTGGTCACAGATGGTACATTTGTGAAAGGCAATTATAATACAAACGGCACCTTTCAATATTCCTCAATACAATGTAGATATGATGTGAAATTTCTCATGTTAAGTGATCTAAAATAGTATTCAAAATGAATTTGCAAACCATTAGTGATGTAAATATCAAGTTGGAATAAAGCACAGATTCTGCAACCTTTTCAGTTATTGTGTTTCAGCTAAAGTCTGAACTGTCAAATGCAGTTTCAAAATATAGAAGGCCTTAAAATAATAATTTTAATGCCAACATTTTGGTTTTTCCAAGAAGAAATTAATCAAACTCTAAATAAAGAAACAGGAAAATATTTTTAAACAAATTCTGTACCAAGTCATTATCACTGTCAATTTAATAATGTACTAAAATTAAAAACTACAAACTACACCTAAATTAGACAAATAAATAACTATATCTGAACTACCTGTATCATCAGCTGAAAATGAATGTCCCTGATGCTGGGTTATTCACACACAGTAGTCAGGAACCCAATGGTATGTGCTAGTCCATGTGCATATAGAATCAGAAATTACACCTTCGGCATCAAAGCTCTACTCCTAGTCCAGAGCTGTCAACTTGTACAGGTACCCGAGAGATCAATGCCATCATAAGAGGCTCCAAGAGGCTATCCAAACAGACACTACTCTATAATTCAGCCTAGAGGCCACGGGTGTTTAGCTTGTGTACACAGGCACAGCATTATGCCCCTGCTCAATGCCACCCAAACTGCCAAGCTGGCCGGTCCACAGGTAATTTACTGTCATCCACAGGACTTACCTGACAACTGATTGAACAAGACAAATCAGCACAGCACAATTCAGAGCTTATGTGTGCCGAATGGAAAACCGGTTTGTCAGCCATGACAGGGACCCTCTCCCTCAAACACATCCTAAACAAGCCAGGCTCTACCTACCTGACAAGAGAAACGCATTAAACTGACAGAAAACGATCCGTCAACCCATGGCACATATTTAGGGAAATACATGGAGAAATTAAAGGCTTCATACAGGGCTTACACTGTAGCCGTATCTGATAATTCAGATCAAAATGATGTAACCATGACGACTGACTTCTTTGGTGTGTCGAATGGCCATTGGCAAGCTAGTGACAAACTTTTCTAACAGATATGTAAACCATATATTGGTGGAGAACAAGTGGTCATCAGCAAACGTTGCACTGCGCAAATCACCCTTAAACACTGTCAGCTGCCTACTTTCACGAAAGTCCCTCCAACTTCTGCAGTGGAATGCACAAACTCCCTGTAGAAGACTAGGATTATGCCTCTACTGCACATATCCTAGTCATTGAAAGACAAGTACCTTTAACCACTCAATTATGATCTTCTCCGCACTGTAGTACAAATACTTTAAGACTTAGAGGCTATATATATATATACACACACACACACACACATACATACAAGTACACTATAATGCCACTGTTGTTTAATTTTGACCATGCCTTCATTCTCATACCACTGAAGGCTCGATTTGTTCACATCTCAGCTTGCTACATGTACACTTAATTCTTGTCATATGGTATAACAACAATCTAAAAGTATGCAAATGTACCAAAAGTTTTCCAAGCAATGTTTTTTATTGACTGCTTGAAACTCAGTTTGTCACTGGTGCTGAACAGCTGACAATACCTCCTGGGTTCATAACAGACATCAATTAACCATCACTCAGGGGATCACTGCCTCCCTCAACCCCTCCCCCCCCTCTGGCCGACCTTAATCTCTGGCTGCAATCTTACTCAGCTATACTCCATTACTCTTTGGGGCAGAAACATCTGGCAAACTGGAACAAGCAAACCTCTTCTTCTTACACAAATTCCACCACATCATGAAGTTTTATTAAAATCACATTCACAACCAGACCTTTAGCCAATCTAAGACTAAGCAGATGTAGGCCTACATGTAGGCAGATATGAAGATGCACTGAGCACGTTGTTAAACTGTTGAACTCTTGATAACAAGTTCGTTACACAGGCTAAATGTAAACATGAAGAATCATCCAGCTCAGATGGCCTCAATGGCCTAGTGGCTAGAGTGTGGGCCTCGAGGCCGGGAGATCCAGGATCAGTCTTGCCAGTCCGGTCATACCAAAGAAAAATGCTTGCTGCTGCTCCATTTGGCGCTTAGCACTGAGAGGTTAGAGCAAGAAAACAGGACTGGTTGGCCCGTGTCAGTATAATGGGACTGGGTGTGCTGTCATGTCAGGTGTCTTCGGCATTATGTTCCAATGGTGGCAGCACTTTGGCAGCATCGTGTCAGGACATGCATCCATTCTAAGGAGTCATTTGTCATATAACTGAAACACCGCTGAGTGTGATGTAAAACCCAGTCATACACACCAATAAATCCATGCGGAATCTCACCATATGGAGCCCCAATAAATCTGCTGTACTGATGTCATCCCCAGTTTACATATGCTAATGGAAAATGACTGGTTTTGCTTTATCAGCTAGCTCGATAGTTTTGTCTGTCCTGGATGAAGGTATAAAATTCATAAACATCAAATCCATCCCCATGCAAAACTTACTTCAAGTGTTAACTCTATATTATTGTTAAAGAATGAACAACAATATTTTAGATAATTGGTCCTTTCCAGCTAATTTTTGAACAGCATGGAATTAGCTAGGAATTTCTGCGTGGCAAGAGTTGTTATAGTGTATACATCATCTGTTATAATTATTTTGCCATCAGTGACAAGATGGTGAAATCAGCTTAGGGAAATCACTTGCATAATATAATGTATTTCTCAAAGCAGCATAAATGTAAGAAATTTCTTGGCCATCCAATATGCTGGAGCGATTACAGATGCGAACTCTATCAATTGAAGAAATAACCTGCATGTTCCTACACTCTAGGTTAACAAGAATCGGAACAGTTCAAGAAAAACGGTCTCTGATTAATTACTGCCTAGGCTGTATCTGTCAGGTCACAGCGGAGCAGCTGTTTGTGGAAACACAGCATGCACGGCTTTGAAACAGCACAATCTATCTTCCTGACGACTGCATGCAAGCACGACAATGGCTGCAGCTGGTGTATGAGAACGGGTAACAGCCTAGGTCAAACCCAACATTTGGCTGCTTCTTAATTAATACAGAATGGGAAGTCGTTGGACATCACAACAATTAAACAATGTTCTAAGTTTCAATTATTGATTAGATTTTACTTCCTCTATCCCGTCTTTTGTTTTTAATCTCTCTTTCAACACTCAATACTTCCGAATATTATCATACATAATTAGTCATTACTTCAAAAAACTTTCTTTTAATTACATTTCTGATTGATAGGATGGTTCACAACCTGAATCTGCAAGCCTGTGTCATGATACGATCGTAAATAAATATTAGCTCCTAACAAAACAAAAAGACCAGTTCGATATACATGCAGACTGGTATCACATGAGATACGAATCGTTCTTACAATATCAGCAAGCTAGTGCACATAATGACCCAGGTGCCTTTCACCCATGTGATTGATGTCAGTTGAAGCCCACTTCGCAATGGATTTTTCTCCAGTTTCATGTGAGAAGGTCTGCCAGTAACCTGCAGATGGTCGTGGGTTTCCTCCCACCATAATGCTGACCGCCGTCGTATGGGTGAAATACTCTTGAGTACAGCATGAAACACCAGTCAAGTAAATAAATATATAAATACAATATTGTATGCATCAAAACTCAGAGGAGAACATGGTGCATTTACTGGAATGGATTTCTGACTGGCTCTTAAGCTGGATATTACAAATGTCAAAAACGTGCTACTAAAGGTATTTGTCTCTAATGCCACTTGTTATCAATAAATACAAGACCTCATTCCTGGGAGCACCAAATAGTCTCAGATGTATCGATTGATATGTATTTATGATGGACAGATTATTATGCTCTTCAGTCAAATGCACCTCCCCCAGTGATACAAAAGATACATGAACGATCCAATCAAGAGGTCAGAATTCTGCATATAATTGGGTATTAAATTTACTTCCAATTGGATGTCATCATTTTGCCGCCAGATAAGAAAGATTGCTGATCATTTATACAGGCACTGAGTCTATCATCTTGACACACCTCATTAAGGGGAACAAACAGATATGGCATCATCTTCTATATCATATTCCCTAATGTGGACAACTGAAGATGGAAGGAAGACTATTGTATTATCATTAATTAACTAGCTTGACTATGAAGTATATTCATCTTGCATTTTTTTCTTTTGCTGAAGAGACACATGGACAATGATATTCCACTGAGCTTTATTGTCAACATTCCTTTTTGTCCTCTTCAGGGTTCCTCCAACACTAGTGCCTTATGGGACGGAGGGAGCTTGCTATAATCCCAAGGATGTACACAACCATTTGGTACTTCGCTATCGTGAAAATGGTCAAATAGTTTGCTCTTTCTACTATCGTGAGGCCTGAAAAAACAAACCTGATTGAACTTCCCTGAGTAAATATTGATCGACTGCCACCACTTTGTGGCCTTATTTTTTTTCTATCCCTGAATAACGACAGGATATTTTGAAAGCTAGCTGTAATAATCTTGTTTTACCCTGAATTGAGTATATTTGCTTTTTCTCCTTTTTTGTTTCTTTCACAGATCGGATATTAAGGATGTTCGCTATAAAGGCTTCAAATGAAACCTTGCAACAAGTCTGTATGTAAACACTTCACACCATGTACATGTAGGCTGTGGACTGCGTGCCATACAGCATTAGCGTTCTCCAGCCTCCTCATTGCCATGTTCAATAATTTTGCACTGATGAGTTGGTGTAATCAGAAACCGAGAGGTTTGCTGGTCATCAGTATTTTGGAGGCAGTCTTTATGCGTCCTCACACATTACCCACCAGGCCATGCCTCATGGCAGATTTCCTGTCAGACCATGATTCCCTGGTTCGTCTTCAATCACACCCCGTGGACATGATGTTTGCCTCTGGCTATTACTCTCTGCAGGCATGCTTGGGTATACTGTTTGGAAAGGCTTTGAAAGTCTACCTCTGCCACCAAACACACCTGACCATTTTCAAAATCGAAAACTTGTCGCAGTTTCACGTAAAATTTAATGATTTCCAATTCCCCACATCCTATACAAAAACATGCAATTGAACCAAATTTTATGGTGAAGATTCAACTTTTTCACCTTTATCTTCTCAATTATTCTGAATGAATTTACAAAGTACATGTAATTCAACTGAGATTTTTCTACAACTATTTGCTCTGAAGTCTCTATGACAAATTGCAAGGTGTTATCAAAACATCTGAATTCTTACAACTAATGAAGATTGTGAACTCCACCTACTTATTAAATGTTTAATACAACTGACATAATGTATGGTATTCCAGAATAACTTTAATTAAGATTTTAAGTGACATCTGACAACATCTAATAGTTATTGTTAATAATTCAGTTACATTTCCTCACGAGTGTAAATTTTTATGATTACACCTTCAACACCACTGGACCTGGCTGTGAGCTGAATTAGTGGCCAGGTCCAAACGGGATTAGAACTTCTGTACAAGGCTTATATTTAACACTACTCAAAGCTTTAATATTTACTCCCTGTATATAGTGAGACCCAATTCACAGAACCATCTAAAAGGTCTGAACATCAGAAAAGTTCATGTGCAATATTTTAATATATGTGCTTTGGAACAGAAAGGGAAGGCCGCACTCCAACAAAGAAAACTAAATGCAAAAAATATTACACAGGAAACATCTGTGTAAAATATAGCTAACCTGTTATTCTGAAAGGAAGTATAAATTCATTTAATTCCCTTTTGTGCCACACTCAAGAGCGTTCCACTATTAGGATCGCTGTCAGATTCATGAAAGCAGGAAACTTGTGAATTCAGAGACAACCAGTGACCTTTGGCAAGTTATTGAGAAACTTTACTGCATATGGAGTGTGGCATACTGGTGGAAAACACGATTGGTGGTAAGTGATTTTCAACAAAAGCAAACCTACAACTGACCCCAAAAGAGTCACCAACAGTTAGTGTGATGAAGGCCACACACACAATGGAGGCTGGTTGGGAAGACTGCATGGATAAAAACTCTAAATTACGGTATTTCCATTACCATTCCAAATTGTGTGAACTGCAAAACAACAAGCCGAATTGGCATTGCAGAAGTCTCTCTAGATCACACTAGTTTTGGAGGAGACGGAGTGAGGGTTCTCACACGCAACCACAACAAACCATTGTTAATCCCTGTGACATTATGGTAGTTCGCAAGAGCCCCCACCCTGTCTCGTCCAGATCTTGAGACACACTGGCAATGCTGATTCAGCTTATTAACATTTTCCAAATATTTGCCCAACGAAAGAGGAGTAGTAAACTTTACAGCCATTTTAAAACTTTCCTCGAAAGTTACATGTTTCTTGTAGGCAATAGAAGTCCTTGCTATCAAATACATAGTTACACTTATAGATTTCCAATGCTCATAAGAGCTGCATCTCCACTAGGAACAATACAGCTTCCAGTCCTTGGGTTTTATATTTGGCCAAGCTATACCATAACTCATCCTCATACCATCCTGAAGAAGCCACCTAAAATTTTTATCACAGACAATATCACCGTAACGTGTAGTTCCTTGGTCAGAATTTATGTAAAGAGAAGGAATTATATGGAGGGAGGAAAACAGAAATGGCTTCAGAAGATAAAGATCTATCTATGTGGAGACTACTAGTTGACCTCACCAACAAATCTGATCTTCTCATGATCACAGGAGATATCAGTCTGGCTATTTTTGTATCACAAAGGAAATGTATTGCCATTCTGAACCAGAACTGGAAATCTTGGACGATGAAGTCACAAATGAGTCAGTGACGTACATGTGAATTGATGAAGTGCTCACAGAAAGTGCTGGTGTTTCACACAATCGACAGACAGTTGATGTGCATTTTAATTGCTATGTGTTCACGTATGCTAAGGACTATAGTGCACGATGACAACATCTGACAGATTGGTGCGGAAGACCAACAGGCTCTACTCTACAAAACTTTACATTAACAATGGCGGTCAGTTTCATGGGCTGAGGAAACAGAATGTTTGGAGAAACAGCTAGTTTATGGCATTTAGCTGATGATTTCACCCTCACCTCAATATGAATGCCATAATGGTGAAAGGTATGCGACATTCATGTAAGATTGCACAAACGGCAAAGTCCTGTTGGTGACCTATTGTCCCTGAGGCCTCAAGAACATGGTATAGCAAGAAATCTTGAGAATTCCTTGTCCAAGGTTGATGGAGAAAAAGCCAACAATGCCCAACATTCTGAGTGACTGAAAAACAAGTGTATTAACTGTGCAGCCATGACCTACAGCCGATCACAGCATAACTGTGAGCTGAAGGATAGCACACCAGAATGAAAAGAGTTTAGAGAGCTGGAATAGGACATATAATCGAGTACATATACAAGCTACTTCTTCAGACTGAACTAGTTTTAAAATGAGACGGTATTCTGATGTCTAAAGACAACACAGCACCAAGGAATCAACTGTAAGAAATACGTAAATACAAAAATAATAGTACAATGAGAAGCCGCATACGCTGTCACACACAAATCCTATCATTGCTAAATACAGTTGCAACCGTGAATAATGAGATCAAGAAATCCAGTGCCATGTGGCGGGTAATTAGTACAGATTGAACTCAGCAGGTACATGTGACAACACACAACAGATATGGTGAATTTCACTGAATAACAATGGCTGACCAGAATGCTGTGCAGAATGGACAGCTCAAATATTACAAAACCCATACGGGCTTCTACTTCCGCTGGCATACCGTTAATTACAGACATCAATAGGTGGAACCTGGGTAGGAATGAGGCCTTCAAGTCCAAGGAACGTCCACAGAGAGTCTCCAGCTCAGCTAGATCATACACACACACAGTGCTTCCACCTGGCTGAATGCCTATGTAAAGGGGACCATGTCTGTTCTGCGGCCCAACAAAGTGGCAAAACATTCACTGGCTAAATAAGGGGTTATTTTTGAATGGCTTCCTTGCAGCCGGGCCAAAACACTTCAGAATCAATAGCTATCGCACTGGCCACCTTGACTGATATACCCAACATGAAAGCCATAATTGTTCCTGTAATTCATCAACTATGATGCCCTAACAGAGCGACAATCATACAGAGGCTGGAAATGAACTGATCTTGCCGCACTATTAGGCAGTTAGCTGCTGCCTCCAGCCCAAGGAGAACCTTCAGCTTATTGCCAGTCTAACAGATCCAGCCAAGCAGATAATGGTTTTGCTCATGATACAATGGACGTGCACAATCCAGCACTTGACAGGACAATGATGCAACCTTCCATGGACAAATAACGCCAATTACTGTCCACAGTACACAGATTTTATCCCAATACTTGATGTGAACATAAAGCTGGTGGCACAGTCTGGCCACAGCTTTTAACAACCGGATTCTAATCAATACAGATAAAAGGGATTCAATACTGTTGGTACAAAGAAAACTTGTAGACTTTTTGTTAACATCTATTTCCAGGGAGGAAATCTCTTCAACCTGCTTTTTAGATCTGCTCTTATCTCAGAGCTGACAAAAGAGCTGGAATATTCAGTTACTTCACCACAACAGGTGCACTTCATTTAAATGAAGCAGTTTTAATGACAAAATGAGGTACTATACTGTCATTAACACAGTGGATAAGATCAGTTTTAACACGATATTTAGACGATATAAAGATTTTCAATGCAATTTCTCTATTATTGTTCCGGTTATTCAATTTTTACTACATTAGGACTTTGTACAATATACATTCAAGACATTTTTAAGCAGAAATAACTTTGTGATGAGTTTTTTGTGGATGATTTATATTTACGCATTAGAACTCTTTACTTAAAAAATACCAAGACTCAATGCTTTGTTTGAATAAAAAAAATTTAAAGAGGAGTTAGCGAATAAAATGTTACAGCATCATCTGAGGTAAAAATGTCAGAGCCACACACACCTATTACCTTATCAATTACCAACAATACAACATAGAGGCAATTAAGGTCACAAAATACATTTGTGTATGTACAGGAACACGGGACAATGAAGATCACAAATACATATGGTCACAAATACATTTGTTTATGTACAGGAACACCATACAATTACGGTCACAAATACATCTGTGTATGTACAGGAACCAGACAATCAAGATCAGATATACATTTGTGTGTGTAAAGGAACACCAGACAATTAAGGTCACAAATACATTTGTGTATGTACAGGAACACCCGACAATTAAGGTCACAAATACGTTTGTGTACGTACAGGAACACCACTGTTGTTCAAACCCAAAATACATGTACAACACAGGCCTCTTTGTCTTTGTCTAGGTTCAAATCTCATTAACTGTCGATTTTTTTTTTTTCAGTTGACAACAGGAGTGAGGACTGCCAATGCGTAAAATGAGATGTGGCGTAGTCTGTGTCATCCTGGGGCATTCCGCGCCCAGTACCTCAAGCCCAAGGGATTGATGTCACACACATTTAGACTGCAGGTATTACACACTTTCCCAACACAGTGCAAAACCCCAGTAGTCCAATCTAGACCATTTGTTGGTTTAACAAAGTAGAGGCAGAAATGTCAATAAAAGTCATGTTGTGTGATAAGCGAGTAAATATGGTTGTAACGAGTGGATTATTATGTGCGGGGCTATGGGGGAGATCTGGCTACCACATGGGTTTGTTGGCTGACAGGTTCTCTAAACACTCACATTGTACTACAACATAAGAGGACATTATACACAATCCCAACACTGGTACAAACTCTTTATCAACCTCAGAATCAACAAACCTCATTGACTCCATTCACTATAAAGAACTACCTCTGAAAATGTTAGGGTGTGAAGAGATTAAGACTGCTGGTACAGATATTACTTGGTCCAGACATCAGATAAACATGAGACATGTACACTGCAGTAATGCTACCACACATGGAACAATCACGCCCAGACCTCTTGAACTTCCTGATGATTATGACAGAAGAATATTATAGTCATGCTATGATTACTGTCAGTAATTTTACAATTCCTAACTACAGGAAATTCCAAAAGATTACATCTGGAGATGAAGTAATTCTACCAAACTCTTGATAACAGTAGCCATTATACAAAGCCTTTCTACCACCCAATACATACATGAGCCTTTCTTTCTTTCTATACAACATACATTATGGAATACAGAATCAAAGTTTTTCACCATACATGGAAAGAACTTCTGAAAGTCAGGGAAACTGCTCCTGGAAAGTAGGTGATAGATGATATATTCCAGAACAATTTCTCAGAACTGCAAACAAGTGAAGATGCAAGGCAGGTCTTGATATACCGGGTATAGATCCAGAGAAGGTTACATAAAATGTTGAACAATGAAGCAGAATGTAAGCGTAAAGAAAATGCCTGCATGAAATGACTATAAATGTCGAACAGACAGACAGTGGGTATGGGCTATGGCACATCCATGTAGGCTAGATGTATGAAGTCCAAAGCCAGCTAGAGATTCTGTAACTAGTAGGCTAATGGTAGACTGCACTGTGTTGACATTTGTTAATTATTCAGGTCAAAATGAAATAGTCAAGCTCTAACGAATTAGGCACCTACATGTAGGATAGTGAGAGAAGACAGGCTATTATGTCCTGACATACTAGACAGCCTCTGTTTCTTGTCAGGAAAAAAAGAACATTGTGGATGTTATACATGGATCCAACTTCTTAACCGTATATGTAGGTACGAAGCAAGAAGTTTCAAGGTCACAGCTTAATATACATGACATGTACACTAAAGTATTACATCAGAAAGGTATGCACTGTAAATGGTGCTAGCACAATGTGAATGTATCCCTGGTACCTGACGGCAGCAGCAGACGCTGTAGAACCCTGTCAAGTTAACCAAATTACACAGATGAAGAGAAGTCCCAGAAAGCCATGGGAAACCACTGGTATTAGTATGCTGACAGGAATATGACGCTTGGAAAGTAGTAAATCAACCAAAGGTCCCCGCTCTGGGACTGAATTTAGCTGTGTGACCAAGATTGCAGCGTGGGTTGGACAAGGCTGGGCCTGGGGGAGAAAGGTGCAACTGTAGGCATTGTTCACAGCTCCTAGGGCCTTCAGGCGGGGTAATTAGGGAGTCTGGAAGCTTGGCCATTGTACACACACATACTCATACACACAGCTACTTTGTGGGAGGATCAAGACCAGGGAGTTACTCAACACTGCTCAAGAGCAGCAGCAACGTTAGCGCTGTTTGTAACTGTTTATCCCAAGAGCCTTGTAACCTGAGACATAGAGCTATAGCCAAGTTGCTTTCCGCTGAACTCACCCAAAACACATCACATCCAACTGTGAACATACAATGAAACACCTTTAATACCAACTGTTATTGAGGGAAGAACTTACAAAATTCATTGCTGGCAAAATTTTGAAATATTTTTCATAATGCGTTTAAGTGCGTCAGACATTTCACGCAAGGCTATATTATGGAGATTACACTGAAAACATTTATCAGAATGGTTCATAAAAAATCCAAGAGACTTGAAATTGATACTCAAAACGATTCTACATTTTTTTAGAGAGAGTTTATGAAACACACGCCTACTAGTCTAGAGAACTTTGCATCATGTTACTTATAACACAACCAAACCACAGGAATGATACAGGAAACACCAGGCATGGACTCAAGGCAGTGTATGACTCCAGTGACCTGGACACATCTGATAATGCAAAGTTGGCACTTGACATTGAACACAGGTCTACAGTATCAAAACTGATAACAAAAATATCTTCAAACGACTGGATAACTTGAGAATATATTCTTTACACATGGATCTCTTTAAATACTTAACACATTTGTACATGTATAAGCTAAACTTGTAAAGTACATATAGTGAATATTGAATAAAAATGGAAAACTATTAGTTTTAATTCTGTACTGACAATTATAGTACCACAATAATATTTATAGATTTGATTGATGAATCCAATGCCTTATACTCAAGAATATTTCACTTCACAGAGTCAGTTTTCAGGGAGAGGTAAACTGGCCTAAACCTGGAGGAACAGACTGCTTCCATGGTGTTAGGCGATTTTCCAACCTGCCTTTTTGACAATCCTCCATTAGCTCAATCAGCAGGAGTTGCCAGGGAATAAGGCCCTTTCATACTTGGTCAGAAGGATGCCATACCTGAGCCAGCCAGCCAGCCAGCCAGTCCCACATTCTGCCAGGATAGACTGCTTTCACAATACATGTCTGAGTAGTGAGAATAATAAAATATGTAACTTGACTTGTGATGTGGCTGTGCCAAAGTCCAGAACGGAATAAAAACAGCCATAAATTTGTCGAAGATGTCAAACAAAATGACTAGATCTGTTACTGTCAGAGTGAATTAAATATTACTGTCCATTTTGAAAACGCACCAAAAGTTTCAAGACCAAAAACAGACAAAAAATGTCCTTGTTTTCGTCCATTACCGACAAAATATATCTGTATCTTATCATGGTAACAATTAAAATTTAATTCAATCTAATGAACTGTCTTGGAAAAAAGTCCAGGAAACTGTTTTGTGGCAGACTGGTTGACTAACATAAACCCATCCTGGGAACACATGAAGAAGCTAGGACTAATAATACTTAAGGAAACCTCAAAGGAGCCAGGTATCACTGTACATGATATTCAGTCTGTTTTCATCTCCTTTATCCCAGAGAACATCTCCTTTCAAACAGCAGCAGTATGAAGAGCACATGTATGATTTCAGTGCTAAATTCCTCACTGGGTGCAAGTGCCTACAGTCAAATATCATTAGCCCCATTCATATTGCATGACCCCTGGTCATAACATGGTTAGAACACTCACCCATAATTACCCATGGACCACAGTGCCTACAGCCCGTTAACCCACAGTGTGGGGGACACTGGCCGTCTTGGGACATGCAGTTAATTTTCCAAGCCTGCAGAGGCTTAACAAACCTAATTAGTATCTCTTGATTATATTTCTTGAGCCATCAGCATTATCATGCCCTCATAAATAGTCATGAGTTGTGAGCTAAACCATGTTAGGCCAGACTGGACTGGATGGATAACTGAGCGATCCCAGAAACTTGGGTAGATAGGTGTAAGCTCATTACCCCTATCCTGAATACATAATTGTTAGTTTCATAAAACCCTTTCCCTGATCTGACCATATGACTGGCTTGTACACATGAGAGGAGATCTAAGCCCTATGATTATATACACAGTAAAACAAACAACCACAGATCTGTGAATCCTAAAAACCGACTTCACCCACTGTAAGGAATACAGGCAGACGCTTAACACATCTCACTGCCAGTTATACGTTCATAAACATGATAAACTTCTTTACTGGAATCATCGAAGTCGTCACAACTGGAGCATGCACTAAGAACCATATCTGACATAAAGATCAGCCTGGAAAAGTGCACTTTCAGAAACACATAAAGGCTTTAAAATGATACTTTTGATGCCACCATTGTTGTTAGTTCACAAAAATCTCTAAAGTGACCCTAAAAAGATGGAGAATGAGAAAAGTAAATTGTGTCAACTTTTATATGGAATACAGTGTACAGGGCATTTGACCCTGTCGTCACAGATATGTATACAGCGAAGATTCCTGCTTCAGTTTAAGTAATTATCAGATGGAAGAGCATGTGCTCCACAAACTCTCTCCAGGAACACTGTGATTATCCTGCCATAAGCATAACCTAGAACTACATGTACACTATTTGACCTAATGTTTACACAGTAAAAATACACTTCATACACCTAAAGGCCTAAAAAAAAAAAACTTTTGATGTTGACACTAAATTTTTCTGGTAAGATATAAATTGTATTCCACAAAAAAAAATACTCTTAAGAGGTCTCATATGGTTGTGGATAAATCAGTCAAAAAGAAGCAAAATGTGTCACCTGAAAAATGTTTAAGGGAAATACAGTAATGCAATTTCTTTGGCTCAATCATTCCTGGAATACTCCATGATCTCCAGCTTCTGATTTCTGAGAAGATAAACTGTTTCTTTCCTGTTATAGCCACAATTCACAAAGACTTTTACTGTGCATGTAGACATTCAGTTAAGTATGTCTACTCTATTTTTTTTACTCTTCCAAAAATATCACCAAAAACTTCAGCAAACCCTCCAGATTACTCATCAAGAATCCCTTTCAAGCCATGCACATTTTGGTAAAACACACAAATATTCAACACACAACACATGTGTACATGACACATTGGTATTCCAGAAAAAAAATTTGCTGGACTGTAACGGCCAGTTCTTGTCTAATCAGAAATAAGTCTGGTTTATAATAGCTCACTGTGGGAAAACAACAGAAAAATAGACAGGTGTTTATTTTCACGACTGTGCCCAGAAAGTGCCAATAGAAGTTTCTAATGTTTTTCAGTACAACAGTTGAAAATGACTAAATCCTGTGTGCGAGCTAAGGTTGTGCTGCTAATCTAAGTGTATCTTATTTGAAAACAGGAAGCAAAAAACTGGCAAGTAATATCCACTTCCTCCAGTATCGCCACTGTAAACTGACTTGAGTCCTGGTTGTCTGTCTCTGCACTTAACTAAGGCTTACTCATCCAAAAAGAGGCATTAGCCCTTGTGACAGATTTTAACTTGACTGGCAGAAGAATCAAGGACAAGCCAAACTCAAAGCCTCCTTTAACAGTATAAAACAGTAACACAAGGTTTATGTCTGCCTTGTCACAAACACACGGGCCTTTGGGCTACAGTTATGGTATTGATTCTTCAACCTGCAGCCTTACACATCACTTCTCTATGACCACAATGTTTTCTTGAGCTGCAAGATTCACTTCTCCAAACCAAACATGTACAATAAACCTGAGGCAATGAAAGCGGAACTTGTCACAAGTTATGTTGTCTGCATTTCAGCTGTCAGATTTCTCGAATGTATACATGTACCAAAGTTCTGTCTGCCATGTTGGTCTGAAAAAAGCTGTACATGTACACCAAAATGTTTCTCTTGTTTTTCAAAACATCAGTATTGGCTTTAGACGATGAAAGCACCAGAAGTTCAGGTTTATTCTTGTGGAAAGCAGAATAGGCCAAACTTTGTCTGAGTTGGACAACATAACAGTTTCAGACTTTTTCACAGAAATATAATCTGGTGAATTGTTGTTCCAATGTGTTTAAAGAAGTACAGTAGTATGGTGTTCATAAGAGATTGAATTCCTTGCACCCCAATATCATACAATGTATAAAGGAGGTTTGATCTGAGAGTAATTGATTCAACATTCAGCTTACCTGTGGGAATGTGTCAATGTCCTGTGGGTAACAGACTAATCCTTACACCCCACTGTCATCTCGGGCTGCACTCAAATCACTTATAGCTCTCGGTTTTACACAGCCCCAGGGTAGAGGAGTGTAGAGTCCCAGTCACACAGGTAACATCAGAGGGCCGGGCCTACAGTCACACCAGCTGTTACCTGTACACAATAGAACAAACCTGCTACACCTGAAAACTCCCCGGCCACACCACTCACGGCTTTATTGAGCCACACACACGCACACACACATAAACCCTGGTATACCTGTACAGAAAGGCAGTTTACAGTTTCCCCATGACAGGTTGCCTTAACACACAGCTCAGGTCTCCATAGATCCACCCATCTCATACACCATTCATTCAGTATCAATGCACAGTGCAAGGAGTAATCCAAGCAATCACACCTGATTTAGAAATTCATATAATATGCATGTAAATGTATTTGGTATATCCTCTTTAGGTATTACATCACATGACCTCAAAACCATACACTCAATTATTTATGAGCTCAATAGCCATATTTCGCATCTTTTGTGTACAATACTTGCATATTTAACTTATATTTCACTTATCACATACTATTTATCTTTCATATGACCTCATTAACAAAATGATACCTGGCCAAATAACAAACATTTTGTTCCCCTCAAATGTCTTTCCAAAACATAAAATAGCTATGATTATCATGTAGGCAAAAATCATAGTACATGAAGTAATTTATATATTATACGTTTATAATTATTAAACATCATAACGATGAATTCAATATTGCACAGTTATATACGATCATACTATACTCGACACTTCAGATTTTAAACAAAAAACTGTTTTCCACATAGTAAACAATTCATTTTTAGACATCCAGTGACATTACATTTTAGAATTGCCTTTGCATTGTTCTTTCTTACATTTCAGACACTCGGAGTTTAGCTGAACTATTTTTTTTTTTTGGTTTTTTTTTTTTACTGTTTTGTACAAGCTTTATTCACTTTTGTGAATTTCTCAGTCATCTTACACGTAAATTACAGATTGAATGTAAATTTGTATTCATTATGGTTATGGAATTTACTATAGTTGACCTAATGATTTTTATTTACTTAGAAGTCACTAAGCAAGAGACCTCGATTTAAAAGCCAGTTTAATAACTGAAATGTTGCAGACCTTTGAAGGGGAATATTTGCTTCCTAGTTAAAAACCCTTCCCGATCTGAAATCCGTGCATTCATTGTAAGCCATCAGTGGACATTTTAAATGGCACAACACTACAATAATTAAAGTATCACTCCTCATTTTGATAGCCAACAATCATCCGTCAAAAGGTTTCAAATAATTTGGCTTTAAAAGATGTTTATAATTAAGGTGAAAAAAACAATAACAACAAATATGAAAACATTTGGCCATTTCTCACGATCTTAAGTTATGCCATCATATATGATTCATGATAGAACTTGTGTAGATAAGTGTTTTCCACCAATGACAGCTTGACAGCCCTCCTTTTAAGGCCACAAAATTTCAGATGGGGATGTCTGGATGATGATGAACTACCGAGGAACATTAATTATTCAATACCAGGTTCACAAAGATTCCCAACATGAAAGAAACCCATTTTGCTAACACCACTTCAGTGTAGGGCACAAGCATGTATAAACCACCCTAGGGGTTTCCAGAAAATGGCTCCATGGAAATCTACAGTCTGGCAAGTATGCCAAGCAACGTAATATGGTCCAAGTTCATTCTCATTGCAGTACACCACTAGAGAATGCAACATTACCAAAATAGCATCAGATGAAATTAAACAGAATATGGTTATGCCCATGGATAAAATTAATTATCTGAGGAATCCAGACTAAATGGAGTCAAAACGCCACCAGAGATATATCAGAACGAAGGGCAATAACGACAGATACAACTGCACGATTGTGAGGCATCTGAAGGTAAAGATAAAGCTCAGCAGGACAGAATCGGAAATTTACACAAACACACACACAGACAACATGGATTCTCACAATCGCAACAGGGCTCCTTCTTTAGGCTTTACAATGATAAAATTATTCTCACCATCCATATAAACAGTCTACTGTGACATTCTACCAGTGGTAACAACAGATAAGGCAAACAGCAATGCCTTGAGGAAATGGCTGACATTTCAGAAGATGTATCATATATTATACTTACTACTATTTGTTCCGTTCCTCAATGAGAAAGCAGATAAGACAAAGATCTCTGGGGACATTCCTCAAATATTACAATAACAGCTGTTCCTTTATTATTAACTCTGAAGTTACAGCTTCCAAGTTTATATTATGTTATTAAAAGAGTTAATAATGAATACCTACAACTCTGGGGAACAAAGAATATACATAGTGTTTTAAAGACTTATCACTAACAATTCCATCCACCTTCATTTATTTCTGCATTTACTGGAATGTTGCTTAACACCACACTTAAGAATCTTTCACTTATACCATGGCCATCAGTCAACTGCAGCGCCCGGCACCAATTCCATGTGCAAGGCCTGAAGTGAACCTTAATACTGTGTGTTCTAACAATTCCAAAACAAATACCTTTAATCACTTGACCATGACCAGTTCCCTTATTTCCCTCAGTCATACACCACACCGATCTTCACAACTCAACCTACCATTTGAATACTCTGCTGAGTTCATATCTGTGTATTTTGTTACACCATATTGGTGTCTCTACCTTGTACCATTAAGCTTCAACATTTATGAATAACCAAACTGTACACTGTACAGTACCTGCTCCTTGAAGCATCCTCAATGAAGCTAACGCCAAGGTTTAATAAGAACAAAACAACCAAAACTCATCTACTGGACAATACATACATGGCGATCTCACCATATTCCAGTAGTCCTGCCAGCAGATGAAACCATGGGTGAAGCACATTTCATATGTTCTTTAAAAATGTGCCTAAATGATGGAGACTTGAAATTGCATCAGGACACAAAATCGACCATATGAGCATTGTCTAATATTTGCCAAAATCTGGATGGTCCTCTCACCATTCAAGCGAGTAAATATGTAGTGGTCATGGAATCACACCAGAGGTTCTACATTGGCCCACAAGCGGTGCCAGTAATCTCATTAAAATGAAATCCTTGTACAAGTTTGGTCAAGTGGTGAAAGACTTAAAAGTATTTGAACAGGGAATGCAAAACTGAAATGAAGCCAAAACTACTTACAATAGTGGAGAGGAATTTGAGTTCTTCTTGTATGTTCACGAAACCATAGTTCAAGATCGAAATCAATCTTTCAAGATCACAATCAAAGCTTTCTTGAGATATTGTGCAAAAATATGTATTTCATAATTATAACAAAATGCTAGCTTCTGATTTTATGAAAGAGAAAAGCATGTTGATTACTTTACAACTTCTGTGATAATTAGCTAAAGTGCAATGCCAACCATATTGATGGTCATCCAAGACAAGTACCTAAATCCTTCTCTTTTCACACATAATCTCTGATATGTCAAAATGTATGGTAGCCATCTTGGATTATGACATTGTACATTAGTCAGCGTCAGTTTCATATGGGTTTAATTAGTTAACCATAATCTGGAGAAACTGACATACCAAATATGATATTCCACAAAAACTGGTCTGGATACAGATATGTTCGACTATCTAAAACACTGTGGAAAAAGCTGTATATGTATCTATACCATATGTGTATGTGAAATAATACTGTTTTACTCAGCAACACTTCAGTACCTTAAACTTCAAAGAGCTCTTCCATTTTCCAGTCAAATGACAATATGAATGAATATCCAACTGTTCTCACCACATCGTAACGCGCGATTTTGCCCCAGGTTGTAATTTCTTCCAATGCATGCTCTAGTTCTCTGCCATCATACCCAGATGAACACGACCCAGCCAGACAGTAGACTGGGAGTGTTTACTGGGCTTATTTCACATCCCTGTATCCAGTACTATTCATCACTGCAGTGTCAGTGTTTATAAACACCGTAATGATTCTCCTAGTGATACATCTCCTGTCAGCTGACTGATGATTTACAAGAGACTTTCCACAGAAACAGCCATTGATTTAATATAAAAGGATCATGTCCATCACTACCCAGTAACTTACACACCCTTCAGACTCATTCAGTGACCCACAGCAGTTCTAAGCGCCCCAGGCAATCTCACATACAGGGCATTCTCATCCCAGTTATCTTAAGTGCTACGATTAAATGCGTGTTAAAGATAGATTTCTCGACTGTCTGCATAAACCGAGCTATGTGACGATCAAGGCTCGTTATACATGATGGCGAAACTATTGCTCTGATTTCTCAAACAGGAGGTACAAGACATCAAACCAGTGCCAGTATTCATGTGTAAATCCCTATGTGTGCCCATCTGACCGCAATGAAAGTTTTTTGAGCTGATCAGGAGAGCTTCTGAAGTGGGTTGGGTGATAAGTTCAGCAGACGGCACAAGAGCAGTGCTTTAATACAGAGGATTGACGATGGTGCCGCGACGACCAGATACCAAGTTGTAAATGTGTCTGTCATTGAGCATATGTTTACCCTCAGCCCGCACAACACAATTACTGTAACAATCATGAGAGAGGGGGTCGGCAAAGTCGGATAAACCTTCTGCTAACCCGCCACTCCAAAATAACTGTGAAGCACCAGGAATCACGTCTCCTGCACAGAGGTGATGCTTAAAGAGCGGCAGATACAGCAAACATTGACTGGCAGGAAATAACATCACCGACAGGAGAGCCTTTAACCTAATGGAGCGATTTATCCTGTGTACATTCCTCCGATTTGCTTCCCCATTGCCCGGGCAATGACGGCAATCCATCTCTGATATGGTACCCACATGTACCTCACAGGCCACGCGCTGCCTTGCATACTACCTATCCACCAAAACTTACCCATCAATTACGATAATCACATCTACATAGCCGTGCATGTATGTATCTAGTCTCCTCACACATGCATTCAAGTGCTCAAGACAGTTCTACTTAAGTTAGCCCACATACAGACTCAATTACGATTAATTAATCAACTAATTAGTCTGATTATACCATATTTTTTTCAAACTTTTCATTACCAAATGCATGTGTATACAGCAGGAGGTCACAAATTAAACAACTGCAGTGTGGACAGTGAACACAGTGGCCGATCATAAAGGTTTGACAGGAAACAAAAGCAAAATACAGCAAGCAGTTAGAAAGAGCACATAACTTTGGCATAGCAACATCCTTTTGAGGTTGTCTGGATTTATGTTGAGTACAAATGTTCTCAATACTATACAGAAATAACATGCGAATTAAATTCTTTCTATGTCATAATGAGAAGAGCTTGAAGGGAAAACAGAAATCAGTATTCAGTTAATGTAGCCTGGCAATACAAACTTTCAAAGCAATTCAGGCTGTACAGGCTTAGCCTAAAGTTGTGTTGGCTGACTTGCTAGTTGTGTTGGCTGACTTGTAAGTTGTGTTGGCTGACTTGCTAGTTGTGTTGGCTGACTTGCAAGTTGTGTTGGCTGACTTGCTAGCTGTGTTGGCTGACTTGCTGACTTGCTAGCTGTGTTGGCTGACTTGCTAGCTGTGTTGGCTGACTTGTAAGTTGTGTTGGCTGACTTGCTAGTTGTGTTGGCTGACTTGCTAGTTGTGTTGGCTGACTTGCTAGTTGTGTTGGCTGACTTGTACGTTGTGTTGGCTGACTTGCTAGTTGTGTTGGCTGACTTGTACGTTGTGTTGGCTGACTTGCTAGTTGTGTTGGCTGACTTGCAAGTTGTGTTGGCTGACTTGCTAGCTGTGTTGGCTGACTTGCTGACTTGCTAGCTGTGTTGGCTGACTTGCTAGCTGTGTTGGCTGACTTGTAAGTTGTGTTGGCTGACTTGCTAGTTGTGTTGGCTGACTTGTACGTTGTGTTGGCTGACTTGCTAGTTGTGTTGGCTGACTTGTACGTTGTGTTGGCTGACTTGCTAGTTGTGTTGGCTGACTTGTACGTTGTGTTGGCTGACTTGCTAGTTGTGTTGGCTGACTTGTAAGTTGTGTTGGCTGACTTGTAAGTTGTACTCGCTGAGTTGTGTGTCGCATCAGCCAAAGTCAACATCACTGAGGGCAGCTGTTAACGAACATCAGGAGTAGCAATCACAAATTGGGGTAGCAGACGATGGCTGCCTTTCACTGGCAGCAAAATGGAAACTTTGAGGCATTTTGTTTGTCAGTCATAGCAGAAAGGTAACTATCCTAAGGCAATACTTGCTTCATTATGTACATGGGCAATAAATAAACATTTTATTGATCAAGTGTTTTTTTTTTTTTCGAAATTGCCTTGGCACTGGGCTGAGGGTTGCCATATTGGCTCAAGGCTGAAACAATTTCGTGTTGAAGGTATACCAAAAAAGATCTAGGTCAGAAAAAGAAACGTATTACAGTGATACGATCCATCCAAACAGCACAATGGGAAAGCATGCATGTACCTTGGTGCAAATGGTCAGATGAGAGAACATAGGCTTCAAACAATGGGCTCCAGGTAAGTTATGCAGAGTAAACTCAATCACCAGCAATGTGATCTTGGCTTAATTAACACCTTTGACATAATTGGAAAGAAAATGTTTGAATCAGTCTGAGAGCTCTGGGGAATTAATTTGAAGATCTGCAGATCAAATTAATTTGAAGATCTGCAGATCAAATTACAGAGATTAACAAAGTCACACATGATGTACATGGAGTAATATGACAGTCAACACTGTGCACCTGAACAAGCATATATTCTTTACATATATGTGCCTTCTATCCACATGGTAGCTGGGGCTTTTGGGCAATGCTTCAACAAACTGACAAATTTCCAGAAGAAAATTTGCAGAGTGCTGTATTTCAAAGAAGATCTGATTACCATTTTACCTGACTCAATTGCCAAGAGGCTATATGCCTTCACCATCAGCTAGTAAGAGATGCTTTTAGGCTATGTATAAACCCACAGGCTTAATCAGGCTTATTCAAGGATAATCAGGCTACACAAGCAGTGTGCAGCTGCTTGCATTTGTCATCCCTTTCCACTTTTTGCCATTATTTCTCTGTTTCAAGCCTGGACATGTGATCACGAAGACAAAGACGAAATAGTTGGTGCTCACATCATCTACAAGAAACCTGGTCTGAGAACGTCCTCTCAGTTCATATCACTGGTGCATCAGCTTTCAAAATTACAAGACTGCAGATATACCGTGTTCACCAGCTTTATCTGACCGATACACCAGCAAGCAATACATTAAGTGCTCAGAGCAAGCTACAAAAGAATGACTATGGGAATAAAGTTTACTGCATTAAGTCAAACACACGGAAGAAACATTAAGATGTTATAGCACCAGACTAACAATCCACATTACATTAACATCTCAGAATTACCCCTCTTTCCACATGTAGGAGACATTTTAAGACCTCACATGTGATGTTGGGGTTTTCAGATATATATCCATGTTCAAATGAATATGATGATGAGCCACCAATTTCAAACCTATCTTTTTTTTTTTCATCTCCTGTGTCGTCCTTTGTGATCTGCAGCTAACCATTTTGAAGAGTTTGGAGACATTGGTAAACTTCAGGGTTAGACTAACAGAATGCTGTACACTTGAATGCTAATGTGGGTTAATATGAAATACACGTATTAAAAGAAGAAATCTATACAATGACAACAAGAAAACACTTCATGCTAAAAAAACTGCTTAAATGCTTAAAAAAACTGCTTAAATGCTTAAACTGATGTTTGTAACATCAGAGAGAATACGAACCATGACCCAGCACGAAAATCAGTGAAACAATCCCAAGTCCAGCAAGCAGTCACAGGAATGGTAAATAAGCCATGAAGTGACTGATCTTAGATACTCGCCAGTTTTCATGAGCTCATAACCTAATAAACAAGAGGAAATATTAAATATTGATCAGTATCATCAGGGGAATTCACGCACAGACCTGACCCATCAGAAATGGACTGAGGTTTTTTTAGGGTAGCTTTTCCAAGGAAGACATCCAGTAAACAATGTAGGATAAAAAACAATCATTTTCCTTCTACTTCCCATGAAATCATTAATACTGCTCGTCCTGTGTTTAATGAAATTAGCCTGCATTGTTAGATTCCGCGATAAATAATACAGTAGCATATGGTCTTGGGCCCAGCATTACATACTAAGCACTATAACACCTGGAATCTCATTCCATTTAATATCCTGCTCATTTGCAATCTTCCCAAACCCATCTCATTTCCTCGAAAACGCTTTGCCTTTCCATAGCTGGGTAATAAAGTTTACAGAAATTTGCAGAAATCCATACCAAAACTCCACAGAGAAAGCCAGAACACAACATAATCATCTTCTGAGGTAGCCCACTAATGCATTAAATGTGGACATAACTGCCTCATAAATCATTTTCACGAAGCATGGTTTCCACCTGGCAGACAATAAAAATGGTAATTGCAAAAAAGAAATAGCCAATAATATTCCATTCCACATTTAATTTGAATTAAATAGGGTATTCACCACAAAATCTCCTGGTTCCTAATCAACATGTACTTTGCCCTCGTCTTTCGGTATGTCTTAGTGCACACAAACATGAGAATATTTTGTGTGAATATTACATCCAGAAAACATCTTGCTTCATAGAAATATTGAAAATAATAATAGATTATTACACAAAAATTCCCGTTAAGTGGGAAGGTCTGCTAGCAACTTGCGGATTGTCGTGGGTTTCCCCCTGTTTTCCTCCCACCATAATGCTTGCCACCGTCATATCAGTGAAATAGTCTTGACTACCGCGTAGAACAACAATCAAATAAATAAATAAACAAATCAATATGACTGATACGTTTCGAAGTTATTGTCACTCTCAACATTACTTCAGTCAGACCATGTAATGCCTCATTCCCTTGTACACGCATACCATGCTGCCGGTCACAATACAAACACCTGAACAGTCTGATTGATTGAAGTTTAGTGTCGCTTTCAGTATCATTTCAGTCGTATCACGGCAATGTATCTTTCTAGCAGGCCACAACTGATGTCCCCAGCCGCACTTCACCCAAAGCTAACCTTGATGTTTTGGTTGATTCTGATTGATTCTCAGTCTTACAGGGCCTGTTAAGAGTTAAGAGTATGATATTTAGAGTTGACATCAAAGATACTGTAAATCTTCATCTTTTTCTATCATAAGAGTAGCTGTCAAAGGGTAATTTATGCATACAGGTATTGTAAAAATAAAGCCAAAAATGATTTGTTTGTGTCACCATAGGTATAAGCTTCATTATAAATATGAATTATCTCTCTGGACCGTACTGATCTCCAAGAAAAGACTGAAATATTGCTTTTAGCAGTGGTTTAGAAGGTTTGACAATTAAAGTATCTTCGTGCGCTTCTAAAAATGCACATTTAGAGGTCAAACTTTAGGTGACATACAGTATCCATAGCGATGCTTCATTGGAACACTGTGCCAAAGACACCAGGCAGGGGGCCTCACTCAGTAACCTCATACTGACACCAGATCAACCAGTGCTTGGCATATTCCTCTTAGGCTGAGTGCAAAATAAAACAGTGTCAAGATCACTGATGTCAAAATCTTAGGTATGACTGAATTTGGAACTGAATACCGGTTTTACCGTTTTGGAGGCAAAGACTCTATCTACTTCTCCATTGCCGTGGGAAACTAACAGCACTGCTTCACTCAAATACCATGCCGAAACACCTGTCACATTAGACAGACACCAAGCTGACCAGAACTTAGCCCAGGGTACATCATCTCTGGGAAGCACTAAGACTTTTGCTTGTTAACCTTACTGTAGGTATGACATGGTTCAGGAATGAGCCTGGTTCTCCCACTTACAAGGCGGATGCTCTATCCCTTGGCCACCGCAGAGTTTGTGACCCTTGGGTATGATGACACTCATATAATTATGCTGCCTGAGATAGTGTCTTATGTATGTGTGTTTTAGAACTAGCAAAATTCAAACCTATAATAATACTGTACACGGCATCATACTCTGAACACCGTTAACAGAAATTCAAGTAATCGTAATGACCTTTGGTGTAAAAAAATTGTTCGTTACTTGTCCATCCTATTATTACATTATCATCATAAATATCAACAAGGTAACAACATTCTTCAATCAGACTGTTATTAAATCTGGGTTAATGGGCTAAGCTAAAAGTGGGTTAAAAGAACAGGCAAGTCCAGTGGATACTTGAAATAATGGAGATTAGTTGACATGATTTAGCTGTTGGCCGTTGGGGACCACTTTGCACTAAGCAGTTCATGTATCTTTCCTATAAAGGTTTTAACTCTTTCAGAAGATCAATGATCTGTCATGCTGAACACACAAAGCCCTAATCTCCGATCGTCCAGATGTGGCCACCATTTCTGGCCAAAACCTTCATGGCACATTGACACTGACAAGTTGTGATTCCACAGTCGATATTAAGGAGATCACGAGGGTCATATTTGCAAGTGGTGAAATATCGACCAATTTCTACACTAGGCAGCAACCGGCAGAAGATGACCAATATCAAATTGCATGGGTCATTTGTCAAATTCTAGAGCCTTGACAAAGAAACACATTATCTCCTCTCCAAAATTCTGAGCAAATGTTTGGGATGCCTTTGATCCACATAACAAGGGTATAACTGATAAAAGGATTACAATGGGAAGTCTAGTTCTGATATAGCCAATTTCGTTACCATAGCAACTCTTTTGACAAAAGCCTTACATTGACTAAATCATAAATCACTAAATCAGAAAATCTACATATACTTTGCCAATGTCAGTATTTATACATTAAGCAGATCAACTGGGTGCCAGTTAATACAGTGTTTAGAGATGAACTTACAGCAATTATTCAGGTCGGGAGTGCTGCAAATAAGCGCAGGGAAAAGAATTACTGAAATTCAGCGCAACTGTAATGCAACACCACAACTCCATGCTCTTAATTAATTTCAGATTTCTCATATGACTAAGTTACAGAAAATAATGTACTCCAACACAAAAAATAAAATAAAATAAAATACACACCATCAATGTGTTTTACAGTGTAAATACAAAACAACACTGACTTTTTTGCATAGTTTGCTTTGTAGGTGACCTTTAATATATTTTCTCTGAATTGCAACAAATGTTAGAAGAAAAGGAAACTCAATAGTTTCTGTGTGGGTTGATGGATGATATGATAAGAGCTCAGACAATGTAAGAAATTGCACACACCATTAAAGAGAGGCTCGCCATTAAATCTCCAGTCAGGAAATTGTCCGCTATGTCTAACGGATATTGATTAGGTTGTAAAGTAAGGAACAAACCATAATCCAATAGACATGAACAGAACAGGAGAAAAAACATTGCTCTATCAAAGACGGAGGCAGCACTTGTAAAATATTAACATTCTTCCAAAGGACCCTTTTTTCTGTAATAATCTGAGACTTGCTGGAGCGAAAATGGATGGTACTTCTGAATGACATCAAAAAGTAATGACTTCTGAATGCATATTTGATTTCTGAATGCGAATTTTAAGCGCGAAAAAGTCGATTTAAGTTATATACAGTGTCTATTAATGTTGAAAAAAATCAGGAAGAACTACATTGAAAAAGGAAGGAACAAGAGTGATGATCGAATGCATGAAGGTGTCCAGCAATTTAAAGACAGCATTCTAAAAAAAACAAAAAAACAAGAAAAACATGCAATGGAATGAAAATATAAGCAGGACATAAATTTTTTTTTGAAGCCTGATTACATGATTACAGTAAGAACTTGTCAGAAGCATGCCAGAACATCCAGTGCCAGCTATCTAACTTTGTGCACCTTCCTTCTTATCAATAGAAAAACTGATTCTTGTGCATTCCTTAATCTTACATCCTCTGAACAAGAAAATTTTTATGTCAGGCAAGGAATTCTGTCTTGGCCATACAGCTGTTTCCCAGAAATTTGATATCTTGTGAGGCAGGCAACAATTTTGAATAACAACCGATAAGCAAGTTCTTTATTGGCTTTTCATTCAAAATACATGTATCTGTCCACCCTGCTGGTTTATTATCAGTATGGTTCCTGGTCATTATTCACTATGTACAGAAAATATAATATTGTATTCCATCTAAATTTAAAATTTTTTATAAATGTGACACATCTTGCATCACTGATTGAGGGCCACTTTTGAGTTTTAGTGAAATCTGAATAATTTTGTTGTCAGGAAAACTTGAGTGTCAGCATTAAAGGTATCATGCATTTACCTGCTTCAGAAAGGCCAAACAGTATTAATTGTGTATCTCTGCTCCACCTGCTCCGTTCTGTAGTCTCTTCACACAAGCTTAAATGTTTCTGAACACTCAACTTAGCAATCACACAAAGTGTTTGTTTCATATTTCCAGTACCTCCACACCCTGTTCTTGCAGAGTTCATTTTAATAGCACAACTTCTTGAATAGTATGGATTCCATTAAACAGACAAACTGTTCATTTTCAGTAGTTTTTGTCACAGCGACTGCTATTTCGCAAGTCTGAACTTTACCAAAAAGGTATTTTCTTGACTGATTGAGTCTTGCAAAATAAGGACATTGTTCTCTGTGTCTGTCACAATGTTTACTTGTCCTAGGTGACTGGCACATGCCCACTACATTATTTGACAAGAACTGTGTGACTGCTACAAGGAAAATAAGGCAAACGTAATACACAGACGGTTTTCTCATCTAACCTGCCCATACAGCTGTTTCACTTCTGTAGTGCTTGATTTCACCATTTTAATAAACTTACACGGGCATCTTATATGTTATGACTACACTAATTGATTGCTCTTCAGCACGGCCACTGAGAATTTCACATTCTGAAAACAGTGAAGGTCATTGTCACGTACATAAAGGGTAAAGAAATCAGGGTGCCCAGATTACACCATTGGCATCTTGCTCCAAATCCACTACTTTCAACTGATAAAGCTGTTCACAGTAAATATATTAATATACATGAGGGCCACACTCTCCTGTTTGTGTTTGTTTGCTTCATTCGGTATAATTTACTTGATCTCTTTCTCTTATGCTGAGATCAAAGCAAGGTTGTGCCAAGATTACAGATGTTTAAGTCTTCGGTATGTCTCCATTCAGGATTGAACACAGGATGTATCATTTACACAGCACATGTTCTACTCACCAGAGCCATTCAAAATTTCTTTGCCTCTGAGCTACATGTATCCATTTACATGTATGATTCTGAACAACTCTGCCTTAACTTTTGTTTGAAGGAATAAGAAATCTGTGCTGCACATCACCTTGGCGTCTCATTATCACTGACATCCAGTCTGTCTTGACCTTTAACAGTTTGATCAGTTTGTATCCGTCTAATGGACAAGGCCAAGTGATGCCTCAATCGCCCTCAGCAGCACCCACCAGAAAACTCATCAACAATTCATACAAGGCCAAGTGATGCCTCAATCGTCCTCAGCAGCACTCGCCACAAAACTCATCAACAATTCATACAAGGCCAAGTGATGCCTCAATCGTCCACAGCAGCACCCGCCACAAAACTCATCAACAATTCATACAAGGCCAAGTGATCCCTCAATCGTCCTCAGCAGCACCTGCCAGAAAGCCGATCAACAATTCATACAAGGCCAAGTGATGCCTCAATCGTCTCAGCAGCACCCGCCACAAAACTCATCAACAATTCATACAAGGCCAAGTGATCCCTCAATCGTCCTCAGCAGCACCCGCCACAAAACTCATCAACAATTCATATAAGCACTGCGATGCCTCACCGTCTCCAGCAGCACCTCCCCACAAAACTCATCAACAATTCATACAAGGCCAAGTGATGCCTCAATCGTCCTCAGCAGCACCTGCCAGAAAGCCGATCAACAATTCATACAAGACCAAGTGATGCCTCAATCGTCCTCAGCAGCACCCGCCACAAAACTCATCAACAATTCATACAAGACCAAGTGATCCCTCAATCGTCCTCAGCAGCACCCGCCACAAAACTCATCAACAATTCATACAAGACCAAGTGATGCCTCAATCGTCCTCAGCAGCACCCGCCACAAAACTCATCAACAATTCATACAAGGCCAAGTGATGCCTCAATCGTCCTCAGCAGCACCTGCCAGAAAGCCGATCAACAATTCATACAAGGCCAAGTGATGCCTCAATCGTCCTCAGCAGCACCCGCCACAAAACTCATCAACAATTCATACAAGACCAAGTGATGCCTCAATCGTCCTCAGCAGCACCCGCCACAAAACTCATCAACAATTCATACAAGACCAAGTGATCCCTCAATCGTCCTCAGCAGCACCCTCCACAAAACTCATCAACAATTCATACAAGGCCAAGTGATGCCTCAATCGTCCTCAGCAGCACCTGCCAGAAAGCCGATCAACAATTCATACAAGGCCAAGTGATGCCTCAATCGTCCTCAGCAGCACCCGCCACAAAACTCATCAACAATTCATACAAGACCAAGTGATGCCTCAATCGTCCTCAGCAGCACCATACAAAACTCATCAATTCATACAAGGCCAAGTGATCCTCAATCGTCCTCGGCAGCACCCGCCACAAAACTCATCAACAATTCATACAAGACCAAGTGATGCCTCAATCGTCCTCAGCAGCACCTGCCAGAAAGCCGATCAACAATTCATACAAGGCCAAGTGATGCCTCAATCGTCTCAGCAGCACCCGCCACAAAACTCATCAACAATTCATACAAGGCCAAGTGATCCCTCAATCGTCCTCAGCAGCACCCGCCACAAAACTCATCAACAATTCATACAAGGCCAAGTGATGCCTCAATCGTCCTCAGCAGCACCCGCCACAAAACTCATCAACAATTCATACAAGGCCAAGTGATGCCTCAATCGTCCTCAGCAGCACCCGCCACAAAACTCATCAACAATTCATACAAGGCCAAGTGATGCCTCAATCGTCCTCAGCAGCACCCGCCACAAAACTCATCAACAATTCATACAAGACCAAGTGATGCCTCAATCGTCCTCAGCAGCACCCGCCACAAAACTCATCAACAATTCATACAAGGCCAAGTGATCCCTCAATCGTCCTCGGCAGCACCCGCCACAAAACTCATCAACAATTCATACAAGACCAAGTGATGCCTCAATCGTCCTCAGCAGCACCCGCCTCAAAACTCATCAACAATTCATACAAGGCCAAGTGATGCCTCAATCGTCCTCAGCAGCACCTGCCAGAAAGCCGATCAACAATTCATACAAGACCAAGTGATGCCTCAATCGTCCTCAGCAGCACCCGCCACAAAACTCATCAACAATTCATACAAGACCAAGTGATCCCTCAATCGTCCTCAGCAGCACCCGCCACAAAACTCATCAACAATTCATACAAGACCAAGTGATGCCTCAATCGTCCTCAGCAGCACCCGCCACAAAACTCATCAACAATTCATACAAGACCAAGTGATCCCTCAATCGTCCTCAGCAGCACCCGCCACAAAACTCATCAACAATTCATACAAGGCCAAGTGATCCCTCAATCGTCCTCAGCAGCACCCGCCACAAAACTCATCAACAATTCATACAAGGCCAAGTGATGCCTCAATCGTCCTCAGCAGCACTTGCCAGAAAGCCGATCAACAATTCATACAAGGCCAAGTGATGCCTCAATCGTCCTCAGCAGCACCCACCAGAAAACTGATCAACAATTCATACAAGGCCAAGTGATCCCTGCGAGAAAACTGATCAACAATTCATACAAGGCCAAGTGATCTCTGCGAGAAAACTGATCAACAATTCATACAAAGGCATTTCCATTATACTATTGCTGTCAAGCTGATACCGTCGTTTTAATCAGAAGGCTCTATGATCAACCAAGAACGAAGATATCTAAACTCTGGAGTCCACAAGAAGAAGGTTCTGATCAGGGGCCAATTCCTAAAAG
This sequence comes from Acanthopleura granulata, assembly GCA_016165875.1. Taxonomy (NCBI): domain Eukaryota; kingdom Metazoa; phylum Mollusca; class Polyplacophora; order Chitonida; family Chitonidae; genus Acanthopleura; species Acanthopleura granulata. Next base: position 9,997,218 of record JABBOT010000003.1, on the reverse strand, counting down.
TGACTTCTGACTTAAGTCAAAATATATAAACTGAAAACCACATTTATTGTTGGGTAATGTTCCTGGAAGTTTGCCTAAGAGAATATTTTAATGAGCTCTTCAACATTTTCATTTCTAGAGCCCTGGCAGTAATGAGTTAAAAAAAATATTTTGACAGAAGTCAGATATGGCTTTGTGGAATCAGCCCAAGAGTATAAACTCTTGAGGCAATTTTTGTACATCTTTCTTTATTGACGCCATCAAAATGTCTTTTTCAAAGTTAAATAAAATGTAAATCAAGAATGACATTTTACCTTAAAAGTCTGTGCAGCCTCTTTTATACTGAGAAATCAGTCAGTTGTCGGTTCGTGGTGAGTTGTTAAGAGATGTGCTCAAATGAGGATCAGCTCTGGATCGTAATCACACACAAACAAGTGGTGGCAATGAAAAAAGCTTTGGCCTCAGATCTGTCTGTTTCCTCGTAATTGGCACATTCGGACTGGGAGGCTTAGACTGCAGAGATGAGGGGGCCCCTTAGCGAGTCCATTCTTCCTGCTTGTAAATACAATCTTCACCAAGTGGTTGGTTCACAGGCTGGTCAATCAATAGAAGGTGGCGTAGAATTAATCTGGGGTAATTTAGCCTGATCTGATAAAGGGGGAAGGTTTAGACTCAATCACCTACAGCCAAAGTATATCGGAAGACATGATAGCCTCCCAAGTTTGACTATGATGAAACCTACTACTCATTAATGCTTTAATCAAATGCAACTGAAATTACGATTAAACTGTTTACAACTGTGGATAAAACTACACTATACAAGGTCTTCCTACTGGTCAACAGTGCGAGCCATTTTAGTCCACAATTGTATTAAGTGGCCAGTAAGTGGTGGGGATGATACTGATGCTTCTAACAAGGCAATGAATTAAAACTTTGAAATGAGATCACTGCCACTAGTACTTAAGGCCACTTCAACTTTCGTTAATGAATGTTGCATGTATCAAACTTTCCCCACATCACTGGTTCTACATGCAGTTTCTGCCATTCTCAGGCTTGCAGTAAAGTTGGTAGATACAAATGTACTGGAATATTTTTACAGCTTGTACTAAGTAATGAACAAATTCATCTTTAAATATATATGTAAATTTTTCAGTAATATTACTGTTTTATCTCGCAGTTCATGACAATCAAAGAGGAATTATTCAAGAGAAGTGAAAAAATAAGATATTATTTGAAGCAATTATGCCAAGTGAAGCTTCAAAATGTTTAAACTTCACATTTCAGTGGATTCTTTCAAACTTAATTTCTTTGAAAGTGTAAAATCTTCAAAAATGCTGTCTAAGTGAAGCAGTTCATTTGATTTGCTACAAAGTTTCGGCCACTTGATTTTTTGAAAGAGTTTTTCTGAAGACACAATGACTTCCTGTAATGAACCTTGGTATTACATCTCCCTTGTTTATTTAACACATTGTGATTTGTCAGACCTACTTGTGGAATTCAACAAAAGTCAAAATGTGTGAACTCTCATTCTATTTCTTTCAGCTGAAAGGAGCAAGGGGCAAATTGCAGGAAATAGAGTTTATCCTATTTTCATTTGATCAAAAGCAATTATCACAAATCGATACGTCAAACTGCACTGTGCAAATGTGACTTCAAGAAGTTAACAGACAGAAGGAAAAAAATGTGTGAAAAGTACATTTCAATTACTATTTTAACCTTCATCTGCCACACAAATCTGACACAAAATGATTTCATGGGCTTAAAATGTGATCAAATGCTCTACACATACAGCCCTCCAGTGTTACAGGATTGATTTGCCAACTTGATGTGTTTTGGTTCATGTTGTGAGAGCTTTAAACAGCAGGACTCGAGAAGAATGAAAACAGCCAGTGAGGAGCCGAGAATGTGGATAGATCAGGCGACAGGGGCGGTTAGACGCCAGCACGTCAGCTGTGAACACACATCACAGGTTGCAACCTGCAGACAACGTTGTACCGGCTGTGCAGTTTCCCTTCAAAAAATCACTGAATATAACAAGTTATCATAGATCAAGGATCATTAATCATAGAGTCGATTTCTAATGCGATATCTGGCAGATTTTGATATCAATTATGTTAGCCAGACTCTTAGCTGATCTCTACATGTACCTTCAGAAGCAGTTACCTCAAATTATTACTAATCACCTTGATAAAAAATTAATCACCTTTTCTTTTTTTCAGTTCACTTATATACGAATGTCGTCGGGTTTACTGGCAGATGAAACTTAAAAAGCTCAGCATAATAAACCAAGCTTCACCAGGTATCCGACACGCCTGCTGAGATAAAAGCATGCACATGCGGGCCGGTGTTGGACGTGAGAGTGATGTACGTCTTCTGTCTGGTTAAGGGTCTGTCGGCAGAAGCATCAACTGATCAGCCAAAGAGTGCCAGCCCACATTTTGCTTTGATCAGTCTCAAAGTTGCAACAGTCAGAATCCTTTTAGTATTTTGTCAGAAGGCTTTTTAAACACTGACTGATGAGCTTGACTCCTGGGGCAAGCAATTTGTTCCTCATTTTCCTGGTGCAATCTAAGCTCCGAGCTTGCTGATTTTACACTCCAATTGGGCCAAATGTTAATTACACAAGATCTCACCACCTATTAAGTCATATATATATACATGTGTTCTTAGGGAGTCCTGTCAGAGAATAACAAATGTATATTTCATTTATTTCTTTGATTGTTCTTTAAAACCATAGTGAGAAATGTTTAATTATACAATGGCAGTCAGGCCGGGGTAAACTACTGACCTTTGGAAAGATACTAACACACTTTCTCATGTATAGATATGTGCTGTACAGACATGTACATCACACTGGTGGACCAATAGACTATGCAAGTGTCATCAGCTGCATATTGTCACCAGTCAAGATTCGACAAATTCCCATTCCCTGTTCAGAGCCAGGCATAAATTCATAATTCATCTGTCCTGGCAACTGAAAGGCATTTCACTGACTTGGCCATGACATGTTCCTATATAAATGTACAAGTGTATATACCAGTATACACAAAAGTCTTCTCACATCCCCTGCATATGTACATGGCCAACCTATATAACAGCTGGAACTCAACTTGGGCGGGGTAGATAGGCCACATCATTAACATTAATTCCTCAAAAATTACTTCTGGTGGAGAGAGAAAAGTTTAATCTGGTGGATTCCTGATCTGTTGCCAATAGTCCAGATTGCTGTCATTTGGGGATTTACTCTCGTTCTGGTCTCTGTGGAAATAAACCATCAAAGAGAAAGCATATGCCCACGGAGGAAGAATAAACGGGGATAACGGCTCACATGTGCACCTTCCCATCAGCCGGGGAAGATACAGGCAGGAGGGAAGCTATCGGGCAAAAAACATCTCCCAAATCGAACAACCAGGACCCCCAAAGATGTAAACCAGCCAGACAGAAAATGTGGATAAAATTTATACATCAGAAAAGTCCTGGGGGGATAGGGTTTGGTAGATTAGTGGTCAATGCGATAGTGCTGTCATATGGTACACATGATGTAGGCCAAAGTTCATCAGGCTGTGTCCATGATAACAATGCATGTGTGTGTGTGAGCAGGGGAGGGAATCTAAGACCGGCATGAGCATTCACAGCTACACACTGATCTAACTAAAATACCAGACAGGTCAATATAGTGACATGAGGAACAATATGGCAGCCAAATCATGAACAAGTATCTGAATGACAATGAAATCAGCATTAACCCCCCAAAAAGTGAACTGGTTATCTATACAAAAACTCGGCAGTTGGGATAGGTGTATTTTGACCAGTCAAAGAATTGGTATACATTTTACATGAACCTTAGTCACAACAACACCTAATCAGTTTATAAGGAAATCAGTATGTAACATTGAATGTAATCTATCAAGTGTCTGTGAGTGATTATAAAAAGGCTATTGTTTATGGGGTACAGATATATCCCCTCTGCCCCCCTCCCCTCGGACCCCCTCCCCATCATCCCACCCCACCTCCCACATAATCCCCACCTGGAAATCCCCCCCATATAGGTGAAAATATAATCACCACCTTATTATTTCAATATATATTATATTATTACATTAAATTATTATTTAAATACTTTAAATTAATGCTAATATGAGCTGTAATTCCAGCTATTTAATTTATATCATAACAGGTTGTGGTTGCAAAAAATATTTCATTGAAGAAACAGGAGAAGAGGAGTTCCTGGAGAATCAGGTATCAGGTACACTGGTAACAAACTAACACATCTGCAATTCTGGCCTGTAACCAAAAATCTTCCCTTTCCTCATAATGTTAGTGGAAAACAAAAAGGTATGAGACGTCGATGGAAAAGCATTTCATTAGAAAATTTTTGACCAAATTCAAACAGGATAACAGCATAAAATAATCCCTGCTGTTTATTATACCAAGTAATCCTATTCAATTATGACTTCCTAATCTTTACTTGGTATTTTATCTCATGTTTAAATATATTGCCTTGTATACAGGTAGAAAGGATTACCTGTCTGTAGCAATGATGAAGAAATTTTATATGTTTTATCTTGCTCACCTTTTTTATGCATATAAATATGTGTTTGTCAGTAGACTGGTGTATATACGGTGGGGAATGTTCACTGGGGAAATTGTCCAGGAGGGAAACTGACATGGTGGGGATTGTTCACTGGGGAAATTGTCCAGGAGGGAAACTGACATGGTGGGGATTGTTCACTGGGGAAATTGTCCAGGGGGGAAACTGACATGGTGGGAATTGTTCAGGGGGGAAACTGACATGGTGGGAATTGTCCAGGAGGGAAACTGACATGGTGGGAACTGTCCAGGAGGGAAACTGACATGATGGGAATTGTTCAGGGGGGAAACTGACATGGTGGGAATTGTCCAGGAGGGAAACTGACATGGTGGGAATTGTTCAGGGGGGAATATGTCCTACATTCACTGTTTATAGATTAAGGGGGGGAGGTATATCCTACATTCATTGTTTATAGATTAAGAGGGGGGATATGTCCTACAGTCATTGTTTATAGATTACGAGGATTAACTCAGACTGTGTCCACTGTACTTGTTCAGACTCACATTAACTTGTATTCATCATGACAACAGATGGTTATCCCTGGTTAAGTAAACTTCATATTTTTAGAGATTATATACAAACTGTGCTCTCTGTTAGAGGAACAAGTTAGGATTGGGCTGGAAAGTTGACCAGTAAGGAGCTCTGAGTCCTGGGTACTCTCCAAGTTACTGTTATAATAAATGAGCCATTAATTGTTGACTACATGAGGCCTGGAGTGTTCCTTTTGTTCCGTTGTGGTAACCAACATAACGGACAATGACTGAACAACTTAACGGATGACCACTGCGGTCAGAATTAATATATATAAATGGTTGCATCCCTGGTCATAGTATTATTTGAAATGTGGTAATTAAAATGTATGCACTTTCCACAAAATTAAAATGCAGTGCTTTAATTCTGCCTGATCCTGAGTGAGAGTAAGGAAGATGGGAGGAGAGTGAAAGGGGGCAAAATGATGGCAAGTGATGAACATAATCAACAATCCTTCACATCAGCATTCTTGAGTAAACTTTGAAATGCCTCTAGATGATGCTTGAGAGGTTACAGTCATTACAGTCAAAAACTTTGAAAGATTTTAACTGATTTTCCTGAATTTCATAGGAACAAGACAGTTTGCAATAACTCATGATACAGCCTTTAAAGGATACACTCGTTCTGACTGTTCGATACGAAAACATTAACTCATCTAAAAACCTTAATCTGAACCTACATGTTTCATCAGCAAGCTACGGGTACATGGATATTTATACAAGATAATCTTGTAGCTACAGATACATGGATATTTATACATGATAATCTTGTAGCTACAGATACATGGATATTTATACAAGACAGTAACTGGAAAGAAGCAACTTTCATCCATCATAAAAAGTGTATCTTTCAAGGAACAAAACAATTAAGCATATGACTCATACTGAAACAAGAGCCTAAATGTGCAGGCCAGACACATACAATAAGGGGTGAAATCATGGCACATTTATGTCCACACAGACACACATATCAGAGATGAAAGCAGCTGGTCATCTAACCAGACTAAACATACCTGCAGGCCAGTTAGTAGCAACACTTAATGACTGGCTACATTTTAGCAGGCAGGCTCCTACATTTAACACACTTTCTAATCATAAAATCAATGACAAACTTCTGATTAACGCAAAACTCACCTCAGCATCCACTCCATCCCTGTGTCCACAACACTTCCACAACATTTTAACTCAGCTTCTTGCCGGGAGAACTGGCAATCGACTAGAATGTCGTCAAATGATGACATCATCTACACCTTAAACCATGCTGTAAGAACCCTTCTCTTCTTCTCTCTTTCAACTGAAACACAACAACCACTTCATAATTTTATGATTTACAGGCTAAAGAATATACCACATGTAGGGTTTCATATAACACTTTTTGCACGATGAAAAAACGTGTGCCCATATTACAAAACATTCATTCAAGATATTCATTTTAACTCTTGAACTTGGTGAATTCTACATAACAAGATGAACACAGATGATCCACTTCGTGACCTTTAAACAATTAAATATACCTTTAAAATTTGTGATGCATCCAAAAAAATCACTGTACAGAGCCCATCCAAATTAACATAGTCTACTGCCCTGACATATGACGATGGCCAGAGTTTATATGGGTGGGAAACCATCTGTTAGTTAAGACAACTGTTCTTCCACAAAACCCTTGTAATAGCGAATACATGTTCAGTATCACTGGGGTACATTTCCTCTTCCATGGCAACCCAGGTCCAGCTTTGGTGAACAATGTTCTCTTGAATACCAGTGTACTATGAAACCAGGTTGCCCGCAAATCATCGCTAAGGTGGGAATGAACAATACACTACACAACTTGGGCCCAAATTATTTAAGGCTACATGGATAGATCCCAAATTAAATAAAATGTGACATGTAGAAAGTATTATTTGCTAATGACACAGGTCTTAGGGGCTGACCTTTGCGGGAGGGTGGATGAGGGGGATTCCATCATCTTGTTTATCCATTTGTTTATAGATGACATTGGAGCAGGCTATAACCTTGTCAATGTGATTACCTTCTCAAAACCTCCTAGGTATAATTTAAACAAATTTGGTTAAGAGTTTGTAGAAGAGCTGTACCACTTTAAATTTTGGTATGTTGTTGTTGTCAGCTGGCTTTTCTTGGAATTGTATATAATTGTGGAAATGTTCTTCGTGAAAATCAGGGCTGTATTTCACCTAACTTTAAATTTTTTCAAGGGACACACTTTGCTGAATTCTGATTGATTAATTCACCATAAAGGGGTCCCATTAGAAGCCTGATTTAGTTTTTATTTGTAAAACTTACAGGTAGGTGTTGGGATCAAAAGGATCAGATTAAGACCTTGATACGTGCCTCTGAAAAGACATTTTTAATACACTATTAGTCGACGCTTCCTTTAAAAAAAAAAATAAACAATTCCATTCACAAAAGAAAACCAACGAATATAAGTAAGGGTCATCCCACTGTGATGCAGTATATAGCACCTTTGATTGGAGGTGTTCACAATTATACTATCCACTAGATTCTCAAACAGTGGACACCTCCTATCAACTGTGCTATATACACTACAATATATTTATTTATTTGTTTGATTGGTGTTTTACACCATACTCAAAAATATTTCACTTATACCACAGTGGCTAGCATTAGGGTGGAAGGAAACAGAGCAGAGCCCGAGGGAAACCCAAGACCATCTGCAAGACCTTCCCACATTCGGCCAGAGGGGAGGCCAGCATGAGCTGGACTTGAACTCACAGTGACCGCAGTGGTGGGAGGCTTTCTGAGTCAATTGCGCTGCGATAGCAAACTAACTGAGCCACAGAGGCCCCCACTACAATACATCACAGTAATGAACCATTTCTTTGTTAATTGCTGCTATTTCAGTTAACCCAATATATGCTTAACTTCAGTATTTGCACTTCATACATCTATGTAATTCTGAAGGATAACAGAACCCCTCTGGGCCATTTTTGACATTTTGTCTTGTGTAGCCCAAAATATTGATGAAATGTGGTCATAAGTATATATATTCTGAAAGCCAAACTGCTGATTTACAAAAAAACACTTTTAAAATTTACCTAACTTTAATATTATTCACAATAAAGAGAAATTTTGAAAACAAAATCAGACCTGTTTTCCAAATTGCTATTTTTCCACCAATTTTTAAAATTGTCAAACTTTCCATGCTCAAGTTGATAATTTACTATTTAAATTAAAAAACGATCCCACAGATTTTTAATATTCATCTTAAATTGTTCTGAGTGATCACTTAAAGTTGAAACTTTCATGTTCTCTCACTAATATCTTTAAAATTAAAAAAGATATCAAGTCTGTGGGACTGTTTTTTAGCTTAGGTATTTAGCTACATGTACTTCGTGTTCTACAAGTATTTCACCACACAACCGTCTCAAAAATAGAAAGGGAGAATAAGACCAAAATGTCTGGAGGAGCATTATGGGTGATAAAATTTGTCCTTAATTAGTTTGCCAATTAATATTTATCACAAATTGTCCTGCCTCCAGTTAAAATGTGAACATATGCATCTACTTGTCTTAAAGTTTAAATCTTATCATGTTCCATCATGGCATAAATTGGTGTTATATCTTGAGACTTTTGAGCAAATCGTGCTAGAATGTATTTATAAACCTCTTGGCCACAATAACCTCGTTTGGGGTTATTAAGGCTGTTGTTTTAGGTCACTGGTCTACTAGGGTAGTCCACACAAGCTGCTATGTACAGTTTGTAGCAAGAGGTAACACACATTTACCAGAGACTTGTCTATTCACAGCATGTAACACCCCTCTCCCCTCTGAGAGTAAGAGGAAAGATAGGAGAATGGAGAATAAGAATGTGAAATAAAAAAAATTTGGCCTAATTTCACCTCTGAGGGATTCTAGTATCCCTAACTGAATTAATAAGTCCATGATGGGCATACTTCATGTGGATTATCTATTTTTCACAAAACATTCCAAAATTTTGACTTCTTCAAAAATTTTGGAAATGTTGACCACTTTTCACCAAACTCGCTACCTTCAGCCCCCACTGAGCTCCTGTCCAAAAATGAACTGGCACTACAAACTTACTTTTCTCCCGTAAACACTGTACATGGAATATGGATGAGGGTAACAGTTTTAACTATCACATAACATTGATTTACAGGCCCATAATTTCCCACACTAGTGATTACACAGGCTTGTCTTCAGCACACCCTAAAGCATTAATGTCTTTCTGAATCTACAGGTTTATCTGCTAGACATTAATCAGACAGACTGATCTCTATCTCCCCACCCCCCACCCCCACCCTTAACATCCTACCAACAAGGTCATAATCAGAGCTCTGATGCATTTATAACATTTAAGTAGACTCTGCACTATATTTTGACTACCTGTACCAGTATTACATATCATGTGGCCAGTGATTGGAGGCGTTCGTCTCAATTATCACCCTCTTTATTAATTATGTCTTCCTGTGCATGATCGTTGTTCATTCCAAAAGTTAAACTCAATGAATCGAACACTTTCAGCATATCATCACTGTCAGTCAGTCAGAATATTTTGTGTAGTATTGTCAACAGCAGACGTTTGGTTAGGGACCTAATCACTGGAAATTCACAACAGTCTAAGGAGAGATTAATATTGGTAATAAAAGCACACAGACGTTTCTCTGTCTGGATGTGCAAATATTAGATGTCCTGACCTCAGAGGGAAACCCCCCTGGTAGCCACATAATGGGAGCGCCGTGTCTGTTACGCTAAAGTGGTGGTCTCTGAATGAAGTGGAGGAGAAAACGTGCCTCTCACAATGTAGAGGGGCTGAGGAGGGATCACTGTTCCCAGACAAGTCTTCTGTCAACTCTCATGTTTGATTCACACTTGATAGATTTACCTGCACTCCGAGTCATCAGCAATCCTCTGAATTTCCCTGGGTATTACCTGACTTCATGTCAACGTCCTACATGCCCACTGCACAGAGAAGCACATGAAACACACACACCATTATCACATCTATCCTCTCGATGTCCTACATGTGCTTTATACAAAACAAACATACACCACTTCATTCAGAATGCTTTTCCAATAAAGCTGGAATGGATGTAACACAGAACTTGGTAATAGTAAATCATTTGCCCTGTGCAAGGTGCTGTAACAGAAAGGAACTGGAAAATTTTGCCCCAAATAACACAGGTATAAACACTTACACTTTTGTTCGCTGCTGTCTACTGAAAACACAAGGCTCTATCCCTCATGTTTTAATCGGACTACCCCACCATTGAACAAAAGTTCAGATGAACCCAACATAAATCTGAAGAGACGCATTAACACAGTAGATCTACGCACACAGTAGATATAGGGCTGATAATGACAGCACATACTGTGTTACAGCGGAAATGGAAGAAATCTAAAACTTTCATGTGAGGAACAGCACAAGATCACATCTCTGTCTATGTATTCCATAAAAAAATGGGACAGAGAGACGAACACACTAGCCATCCTATAAAACACCTACACTCTTCCTAAGGAGAGGTGTATAATGAGAAGCTCTCTCGTAGTGCCATGTTATAAAGATGCCTCATAATGTCTAAACTATACTGCACCAATAGTCCATCTTAGACAGGTCCTGTGCTTTTATTTCAGACCCGTGTCAGAGCAACAACCATTTTCCTCTTCAGGTAGGAAATGGGTTGGACTCTGTGGCCTAGCTAAAGTCCTGAATCCTATCTCAGAAGACCTTCTGAGTACAAAGGTACAAGGGAAGAGAATATGGGAAATATATCATAGATTTTGTATTCGATCAATATCAACAATACCATCTCATCACGTCACATGTAGATCTGAGCCTGAATAATTGGAAAATGAGAGAAATTAATGTATTGCCAAATGGACTATTCCATATTATCGAACAGAGTTTTGATAGAATCTGAAGGGTTCAGTAAGCAATCCAGTGGAAATAAATAGTGCCGGAATCTTGCATTTCCTGGGTAGCTGTCAGGATGTGAATTCTACGCCGTCTGTCAGTTATATCAGTTACGTCTCTGAGGGCCAAGACAAATACATGTACCTGTCACAAATGATAAATGGAAGACGTCGGAACTTTTAAGATAGCCAGGCAGACGTTAGCATTCCTGCCATTTGTGGTGAGCCTTTCTTATGAAAAAGATGAAGATATGTTTCACTGAAGGGTAGGTATACGTGTCCACACAAAATAATGATGTTGCAATAGTGCTGAAATGCAATATGCAGGATCAAAATATTTTACAATATACATGTATTTTTTTATCCTGGTGAGGATAATATATACATTATTTGGAACAAAATTTTACATCACAGTGACATACATGTACGTTCTCCACGTAAAACTGTTAGCATACACCCACACAATAAAATTCACCCCACAATATAAGTCCATATCGTAGTAACAATTTATATTTACATGTTACACCAGGACAGTGATGGATGTATTAAACAGAGTATGCCTTATCATATGCAAAGAGGTTAAGCAATTAGAGAACTGTTTTTCCAAAGGTTTTCAAAATTCCAGTACCTGAAAAATGTTATGAGTTTGTTCAGACAGTATTATGTTTTGGCTTGCAACCAAATCCACGGGCAAGAACTTAGATGGGTGAAGAGGTTAGCTAATGGCAGGCGATAATAGATTGCCGTGCTGGAGAAAATCCATTTAGCATTGATCTGAAATAAACTATACATAATAAGAAATCACATCCTGGAATGTCTATTTTGGCTGTTGACTGGAATATAGTAAAGATAGAAGTACCTGAAGAGTTATCTCCACTTGAATCACCTACAACCATGACCAGGTATTGCAATTCCGGACACTGAAGTACAGTACTTCCCTGGTAAATAAAGCATATCAACACTGCTACGACACCCTGCTGCTTGAAATTCTACACATGCACCTATGCAGTGAACAGAACACTTCTTTGCCACTTAAAAAGATGGCAATGTTATTTGTCTGTGTGGGACACAAGAAATATAGTCTTAAACGTCTGTCTTCATCACACAAATTGGTTGCACAAAATGCTTGCCCAAAGTTAGCTGACCTCCCATTGCTATGTTACTGCACAAGGCAAATATGACTGACATTTGCTTATATTTGGTATACACAGACTCCCTAAGCCATCGCATTGGTAAACCATCTTTTAACAGTAATCCAGCGATTTAAACAGCAAGTTTTGAATTTAACAAGTCAAACCAATGTCAGGCATGCTTCAAATTTCATTCAGTTTGAAGTTCCATCAAGATACAAGCTGTCTGAAAGAAAGACGCTTGACTGACCACAAAATCCAATGACCTGAGAAACATTTGAATGAAAAAAGATAAAAAAAATTCTCAACAAAAAGCCGTGTAGTTAAAAATATTCGAACCATCAGTTTGTACACTGCTAGACTTTTCCAACATGGAAAGTTCTAATTCCTAACATGTTTTGTAGTTGGTTTTCAGGAACACATACAAATAATGTATACCCATTTGGATAAAATTTATCAACCTTAGACCTTTTCTAAATGTGGACACATTCTGTGATACATGAAGATAAATCACTCCAGTTTGTGTCCTTATTGGAAGCCGATCTGTGTTTACATAGCTTCACAAATGACTTAAAAATATTTGAGATATCTGTTACCGTCATATATTTTGTTATAATTATAATTGTCTATTTTTAGTATTATTAATGCACAAGTTGCTGGCAGACCTGCCCATGTACGGCTGGAGAGGAAGCCAGCGTGAGTTGGACTTGAACTCACAGCAACAGCTAGCTGTGCTAGCACTAACCCACTGGGCCACGGAGGCCCCCGGTAGGCCTACATGTTTCTTAAAAACGAAGACAACAGTAGACCAAATGTGTATAAGTATCAATAAAGAATCTCATTCATACTTAAAAAAATGTCACCTTTACTTTGTGTTATGTAGGATAGCTAAGATATCACAGTTCAAAGCAAGCAAAATCGCCCACGTAGGGAAAATCAAACAGGCCACCATGCAGTCAATTTTAACCAATCAAAGGTGAGATGTCTCTAACACCCCAGAAGACATCTGTTTCTGCTTGTTCACTATTTTGCCATACAGAACTAGAGTTAAATCAGCTGTTTTCCTTCTGATTACATCACAATTCTGAGATACTTTAATGTTATTTTCAACAAGAAAGTGTTAGTGGAATTCGTCTGGGGTTATTCACCAGTGTCTCACCCAGGAGAAGACAATACATGGCCTTCCACTGTAATAATAGTGGGAACTGTACTTTGCACAAAGCAGCATGTCTCTCCTCTAATACTGAAGACCATGGGATGACCAGGCATTGTGTTTTGGGTTTCTGCAAAATTGTGTACCCCATGGCCTCCTTAGAATTCCAGATTAAAATGTGATTTATAGAGTTCCCAATCATGTCTGTACGGACCCCTCTTCTGAAATAACTTTGGTTATACTTTTTGTGGTCTTTTCTTTTAAATGAAAAGATGAAGGGTTGGCTATAGGTTTATGTATGTAAACTCGAGTTTGAAAATAAGCAGGACAAGGAAAATGCACCAAACAGTGACAGGACCCTAACTGCTTGTGTGTGGCTCAATTGACGATATATTAACTGTACCAGTACTAGCGTACCAAGCAGTAGGCCTACAGAGCAACGCCAAACCCTAGCAGCAATAAGCCAGGACTACATAGAAATTCTTGCGGTCATATAACTTGGGGATTCCCCTTAGATACATCAGCTATGCAGGCATAAATATGTACATCACCCAACGTGACCAAACACCAGTCAACAATAAGAACTCTTTCCTCAGAGATTAAATATCACACACCCAACAAAAGCTTTGATTTTTAATATCAAACTTCGGAGGAGGCGTCAAAATTTCAAAATTTCATTTGTTATGTTCATCAAATTGGTTAAGACATCCCACAATTCTTCTAATTTAATCATGCTTCGTTAAGATACAAAAACTTTGGAAATGTCCTCCTAACCAGAAAAATTCTTTGCCAAAGTTCATGTATACCCTTCCCCTTTCCACTGGGTTTCCACTGGGTTTCCACTGGGCTCTGCCCTGTTTCCTCCCACCACAATGCTGGCCGTCATCTTATGAGTGAAATATTCTTGAGTACGGTGTAAAACACAGATCAAATAAATAAATAAAGAAGATAGCCAACATGATAAGTTGTAGATGAACTGACTCAGTTAGAACTGTCAGCAGTACAAGTTCGGTCACTAAAAACATCTTCAGGAAACTCCAGCTGTCCCTCGGTGCAACACGGAACTCTTTCCTCAGAGATCGAGACCATGGCAGTGAAAACATGTGTATTTACTGTATATAGAAATGGGAACCTACAAACGAAGACACAGAGAATGCTCACAAAGTTTTGGTCTCGGAGACATATAAATACGCCAGGATAGTGCATTTCCATAAGTCATCAGGCAGGAGGAAGGTTTCTTTGCTTCTAAGGAGTTGGTGAAGCCGACGTACCTGATCAGCGCGTTAACACATTGTTAAATCAGGTCTTCGGTTCATGTGGTGGTAACAGTAACTGTCCCAAATGTATGTATGAATGTATGCTTGGGTTGTATGTCGTACTTGACACTTTTTCAGTCATATGACAAGGAGTTTTTAGAGCAGGACCGAAATGAAATTGGTACAAGTCAAAACTGTCCTATAAACAACATTGTAAATTCTCAATAATGTAAGCAAGTATCTAGGAAAATCTTCCAGCTGTGTCCTGCACCAACTTAAATAATTATCCTCAGACTCTGAAACTATTCCAATTGTTGTTGTTGTTGTTATCGTGGTTTAAGGAACTGTCCAGCACCTGACCTTGCTCCTTAACGGAGACCTTATGAGCAAACGCCTCTGGTACGATGACAATGATCAAGGGTTTTTTACTACATTCAAGCAAAACTATGGCTACGATATGACAACCCGTAACTGGATCATGCATATGAGAAAATTAATCAATTACTGTGGTGAGAAAAATGTTTGGCTTCCCTACAACGAAAGACTGGTTGATGGACCAGCCGAAATCTGATAGTCTCGCTCATGCATCCGACGAGTTATAGCTGTTCTTAGCTCAACACATGTGCAACTTTTAAATTTAGCAGCAGTGCCAGTAGTCCTACACATCCCAACCAGGAAGCTACATCGTCAAACATGGATGACAGATATTATGAGTCCTTGTAGGACGCAGCGTGAATATTCAACAACGATAAAGTTATCACACTGTGATGTTTCAATTTCTCTCCGAATGGCCTTGCTGCCAACTCAGCTTCCCGCGTGTCTGTCTATCTCCTGACAGGTATGGTTACTTTTAAACCACGCGTGTTTGCGCGCAGTTTGACCTATTCCGCACTCAGACAAGTGTGGTTAAGTGACATACTCACAGCCATGGCACCGACTACAGGTTGGTTTCGATGTCGGATCATATTTGCCATAATAGGAGTATTTGTTGGGTTATCAATCTTCATAGTGTTCGCCACAAAGTTTTATAATTGGAACACAGCCCTCTGGGGACTATTATCGGGTAAGTGAATAGAAGCTCATCAGGAAGTCATTGGAGTCAACGTCATATAGGTATGAGTTAAATTAAGTTTACTTAATTTTCCAATATAATGAAATGCTATATCATGTGGCTTAGAGATGAAAGAATAGTGCAATTTACTGGTATTCTGTTATGCTTTAGCCAGTCGTCGATATATAGTGAAACTCCATAGTTGAGTTTTATATATATTGTCCATTTTTGATGTTTAGTATCTGTTTTGTATACTTTTGCGAATGAATAGACATTGCAGAATATAAGATTTTAAGTAAACATTATAAGCATACATTACAAATAGCACAGACAGTGCGTGCAAAAATTCACTAACAACATGTATTTAAGAGAACTAGGCCATTTCAGTTCACTTTGAGTGCAAATAGGTCAGATTGTGTATAGGCCTCTTTAGCAAATAGTGGATTGCTGCATATATGTGATCCAGTTTAGGGTCATCTAGACCCTGGGCAGCTATGACTTGGGGCTATTTGTAGGTGGCTAGAAACTAGCAGGTCTAACTGGTATTTGCAAGCAACAATAGGTATATGATGCATGGACAGAGAGTCTGTTCTATTATTAGCCTAATGCGTCATGTTCCAGTGGACTGAGATCACTGGACATGTACCTAGTGTTCAGTGGGTCAGTGCAGTGGGTCAGTCACTGACTCAGCAGTTACTGATTTCATAGCTGAACAGGGCTAAACAGACTATGTGCATTGATTGTGTCACCTAAAGCCCTCAATATTTGGATCCCAAGTTTACAATTAAGTAAATACAACATATTGATTATTTGATTGTGGAAGTAAAACCCTATTGCCTGGCTGTAGTAACAGTTATCAACATTTCCCTGAAAGTATTATAAACATCCACTATAGTGACTTCAACTGTTTTTGGTGCGATTGTTTGGGTGTGTGTTTTATCAGTCTATTCAAACTTTTAATGATGTTCTCAAATGTTCTTTGGTTCTTTAATTAGCACTTTGTGTCAGATCATGCCTTGTCTCCTACTTGACTATGCATCAGTTCAAAACTCATTGTCACATGTTATTCACATAGACTATTATTCTAATGCCTGAAAGTTATATATCAGATGGTAGAAGAGATCAAAATATCATGTGCTGAGAATTGCACCTTTAGTTTGAGAGAATAATTTATGACCAGACAGCATAAGACATTTCAGAGATCTCATTTTTTTCCGCTTGACTGATTCTTATGTGACCGTGACACTCTAGCTGCATTTGGGACATTTTCAAAGTGCCCTCTGAGCCAACATTTACAGAATTAAAACCTTCTTTTCTGAAATGATGCTTAGCTTCTGCTACCTAATTGCAGATGACCTTGAGAAGGAGGTGCTCACATGGAAATAGCTGAGGTACCCTCCTCTCTCTAAAGAATGTATTCTGATCAGATCACTTAATTTGCTGGAATATTTACACCGAAAATAAACCTCTAAAATAAAAAAAATAACACAGGGTTTGTTAACTGAACACGTGCATGTACGTGTAGGGCATATCTTACTCTAATCATGTAACACATAAAATCGTATTGATTCAATCCACGCATTTGTGAGATAAACTAAGGCGGTGATGATGAGGTTAAGATGCTTGTGTCTGCTAGGACACGAGGTTTTGGGTCAGTAGATCACCCAAACTAAGGCCGTGATGACGTGGTTAAGATGCTTGTGTGTGCTGGGACACGAGGTTTTGGGTCAGTAAATCACCCAAACTAAGGCCGTGATGACGTGGTTAAGATGCTTGTGTGTGCTGGGACACGAAGTTTTGGGTCAGTAAATCACCCAAACTAAGGCCATGATGACGTGGTTAAGATGCTTGTGTGTGCTAGGACACGAGGTTTTGGGTCAGTACATCACCCAAACTAAGGCCGTGATGACGTGGTTAAGATGCTTGTGTCTGCTAGGACACGAGGTTTTGGGTCAGTAGATCACCCAAACTAAGGCCGTGATGACGTGGTTAAGATGCTTGTGTGTGCTGGGACACGAGGTTTTGGGTCAGTAAATCACTCAAACTAAGGCCGTGATGACGTGGTTAAGATGCTTGTGTGTGCTGGGACACGAGGTTTTGGGTCAGTAGATCATCCAAACTAAGGCCGTGATGACGTGGTTAAGATGCTTGTGTGTGCTGGGACACGAGGTTTTGGGTCAGTAAATCACTCAAACTAAGGCCATGATGACGTGGTTAAGATGCTTGTGTGTGCTAGGACAAGAGGTTTTGGGTCAATAGATCACCCAAACTAAGGCCGTGATGACGTGGTTAAGATGCTTGTGTGTGCTGGGACACGAGGTTTTGGGTCAGTAAATCACTCAAACTAAGGCCATGATGACGTGGTTAAGATGCTTGTGTGTGCTGGGACACGAGGTTTTGGGTTAGTAAATCACTCAAACTAAGGCCGTGATGACGTGGTTAAGATGCTTGTGTGTGCTGGGACACGAGGTTTTAGGTCAGTAGATCACCCAAACTAAGGCCGTGATGACGTGGTTAAGATGCTTGTGTGTGCTGGGACACAAGGTTTTGGGTCAATAGATCACCCAAACTAAGGCCGTGATGACGTGGTTAAGATGCTTGTGTGTGCTGGGACACAAGGTTTTGGGTCAATAGATCACCCAAACTAAGGCCGTGATGACGTGGTTAAGATGCTTGTGTGTGCTGGGACAAGAGGTTTTGGGTCAGTAGATCACCCAAACTAAGGCCGTGATGACGTGGTTAAGATGCTTGTGTGTGCTGGGACAAGAGGTTTTGGGTCAATAGATCACCCAAACTAAGGCCGTGATGACGTGGTTAAGATGCTTGTGTGTGCTAGGACACGAGGTTTTGGGTTAGTAAATCACTCAAACTAAGGCCGTGATGACGTGGTTAAGATGCTTGTGTGTGCTAGGACACGAGGTTTTGGGTCAATAGATCACCCAAACTAAGGCCGTGATGACGTGGTTAAGATGCTTGTGTGTGCTGGGACACGAGGTTTTGGGTCAATAGATCACCCAAACTAAGGCCGTGATGACGTGGTTAAGATGCTTGTGTGTGCTAGGACACGAGGTTTTGGGTCAGTAAATCACCCAAACTAAGGGTAGATCACCCAAACTAAGGCCGTGATGACGTGGTTAAGATGCTTGTGTGTGCTGGGACACAAGGTTTTGGGTCAATAGATCACCCAAACTAAGGCCGTGATGACGTGGTTAAGATGCTTGTGTGTGCTGGGACACGAGGTTTTGGGTCAGTAGATCACCCAAACTAAGGCCGTGATGACGTGGTTAAGATGCTTGTGTGTGCTGGGACACAAGGTTTTGGGTCAGTACATCATCCAAACTAAGGCCGTGATGACGTGGTTAAGATGCTTGTGTGTGCTGGGACACGAGGTTTTGGGTCAGTAGATCACCCAAACTAAGGCCGTGATGACGTGGTTAAGATGCTTGTGTGTGCTGGGACACAAGGTTTTGGGTCAGTACATCATCCAAACTAAGGCCATGATGACGTGGTTAAGATGCTTGTGTGTGCTGGGACACGAGGTTTTGGGTTAGTAAATCACTCAAACTAAGGCCGTGATGACGTGGTTAAGATGCTTGTGTGTGCTGGGACACGAGGTTTTGGGTCAATAGATCACCCAAACTAAGGCCGTGATGACGTGGTTAAGGTGCTTGTGTGTGCTGGGACACGAGGTTTTGGGTCAGTAGATCACCCAAACTAAGGCCGTGATGACATGGTTAAGATGCTTGTGTGTGCTGGGACACCAGGTTTTGGGTCAGTAGATCACCCAAACTAAGGCCATGATGACGTGGTTAAGATGCTTGTGTCTGCTAGGACAAGAGGTTTTGGGTCAATAGATCACCCAAACTAAGGCCGTGATGACGTGGTTAAGATGCTTGTGTCTGCTAGGACAAGAGGTTTTGGGTCAGTAAATCACTCAAACTAAGGCCGTGATGACGTGGTTAAGATGCTTGTGTGTGCTAGGACACAAGTTTTTGGGTCAGTACATCATCCAAACTAAGGCCGTGATGACGTGGTTAAGATGCTTGTGTGTGCTAGGACACGAGGTTTTGGGTCAGTAAATCACCCAAACTAAGGCCATGATGACGTGGTTAAGATGCTTGTGTGTGCTAGGACACGAGGTTTTGGGTCAGTAAATCACCCAAACTAAGGCCGTGATGACGTGGTTAAGATGCTTGTGTGTGCTAGGACACGAGGTTTTGGGTCAGTAAATCACCCAAACTAAGGCCGTGATGACGTGGTTAAGATGCTTGTGTGTGCTAGGACACGAGGTTTTGGGTCAGTAAATCACTCAAACTAAGGCCATGATGACGTGGTTAAGATGCTTGTGTGTGCTAGGACACGAGGTTTTGGGTCAGTAGATCACCCAAACTAAGGTCGTGATGACGTGGTTAAGATGCTTGTGTCTGCTAGGACAAGAGGTTTTGGGTCAGTAAATCACTCAAACTAAGGCCGTGATGACGTGGTTAAGATGCTTGTGTGTGCTAGGACACAAGTTTTTGGGTCAGTACATCATCCAAACTAAGGCCGTGATGACGTGGTTAAGATGCTTGTGTGTGCTAGGACACGAGGTTTTGGGTCAATAGATCACCCAAACTAAGGCCGTGATGACGTGGTTAAGATGCTTGTGTCTGCTAGGACAAGAGGTTTTGGGTCAATAGATCACCCAAACTAAGGCCGTGATGACGTGGTTAAGATGCTTGTGTCTGCTAGGACAAGAGGTTTTGGGTCAGTAAATCACTCAAACTAAGGCCATGATGACGTGGTTAAGATGCTTGTGTGTGCTAGGACACAAGTTTTTGGGTCAGTACATCATCCAAACTAAGGCCGTGATGACGTGGTTAAGATGCTTGTGTGTGCTAGGACACGAGGTTTTGGGTCAGTACATCATCCAAACTAAGGCCGTGATGACGTGGTTAAGATGCTTGTGTGTGCTAGGACACAAGTTTTTGGGTCAGTACATCATCCAAACTAAGGCCGTGATGACGTGGTTAAGATGCTTGTGTGTGCTAGGACACAAGCTTTTGGGTCAGTGCATTACCCAGACATGCAATCTCAGAGACCATTAACCTCTGCCAACACTTCTTCTTAATGCCTTGGCAACAGTATGCTGTTGACAAGACTTGAACGGCGGTCAGGGTGGTCTGAATTCGTGAGAGATCACGTCTTCCGCTACATGTAATCGGACATTCAGACATGTGCACTTACTTTGTGTTAAGCTTGTACATGAGATGATATTCTGAGCAAGGAACTGTGAGAAGGTTTGCAAGGTTCATGCCAAAGGTCATTGCTTTACTACTGGTTTCTCCATCCATACAACTGACTGCTGTCAATATCAACTGCAATTTTCTTGAGTCGGCGTTAAACCCGAATAAAAGAGAGCACACCATGAATCATCTGCCTTGTCAGTTGCTGTGTATGTTAGAGTGTACAAAGAGATACAACCTTTCTTGGGGTGGCCTTGAGTTAGGAAATCTTTCACTATCATCGCCCTGAGGTTGTCTAACTTACATGATTTGCTTGAGATAAGTGGGTATGGATGAAGTCAACCTGGTGTATGTAAATTGTGACTCGGTGGGTTGACATGACTAGTGTCTGGGGCATAATTTTACAGTACTGTAAATATGTCACCATTAAAGTGAAATACAGCGAATGTCCAAAGTTAACTTTGCCAAAAAGGTAAGACAATAATATGTTTGTTTTGGTAAAGCATTTTTTCTAATAGCTACTACAACAGTAGAAACTGACATTTGACCATACTCCGTCGACTAGCATGAAACGCAGCCATTCTGTCTGGGCTGTGACGTAATTGTTCCAAGCGAGAAACACTCTTGTCACCTGAGACTGTAGTAAGCTACTAGGGCTGTGGTTGAAACTTAAGTGCATATGTCAATTTATAACATGAAATAATCAAGAAACTTACTCCCACCACCACACCATGGTCTGGAAATACTTTACCATGTTGTTCACGCCTGTACTTGTTATAAGTAAAGTATATACCATTAAAACAGTGTGGTGTCCCTGTGTTATTACATGTTACATTGATAGACAACTCAGAACATTTACATCACAGGTGATAAGCAGCTGATATCGCCTGATTGGTAGATCTCTCATAAGATTGAAAGCATCGTCGTCTTCAGATCTCCATGCGGCAGCACAGTACTCCACACTTCAAACGAACATAATTCAGTAACGAATTCATACAAATTCAAACAGGTTTTTGCATTCAAGAGAGAATTTTTCCATCTTTTTAGTGAACAGTGTCTTAGTCATGAACTGTCATTTACTGACAGAATACCAGGAAACACCATAATCATAATGATTAATTGAAGTAACATAAACAATAAACAAATATACCTGGAGCAAACAAACGAACAAATTCTAACCTGTGGTTAACTAACAAGTAATTACCAGTAAGTAACTAATCATTTGTTTTGTTTTTAATGAATTGGCTTTGAAACTGATAGTTTGGACTTAACAGAAAAGACATTTATTTATTTTATTTGCATTTTATTTATGCATATATTTGCAGGTATTGGTGCCCTTATCACGCTCATCGTTCACCTGTTATACAAGAAGGATGTATGGCAGACCTACTCATACAGACTGCGCTACCTCATGCTTCTGGGGTGTTTCATCCAATTAGCTGGTGTTTGTGGCTTCGTGACTTACCTGTCCTTAGGAATTGTACAGAAACAAGGTAAACTCAAAACCACATTATGAAATCCTAGCAGGTGCTTGATCTACATGTACTCACCTGAAAGGGTTAACAGTAGAAGATGTTTCCAGCTAGTGATTTTTCTTGACAAAGATGCTGGAAAAGACATTTTGAGAAAAATTACCTTTGTAAACGCTCACAAACAGGCTTACACAATGACACATGCTAAATTCTCAGTGCACATCTGGATCAGGGGAGATAACTTGTGAATGTGAGCATAGATTGGACTTCAGGCCATCAAAGCTATTTATTCTTAACTTTGAACTAGTAAGGACAATTCCATGTCTGTCCATGGCTCATAATGTATATTGTTAGTTGCAGTATTAGAACTGATCTTAATTAAATGTCACTTGTCAAGAAACCAAGATGATGAAGGAGTTGAAATCCATGTATAGATATTGCCAGTTCACTGGGCAGAGTTGTCATGAATTGGTGCTAATCATATTAAGCAGTCACCTCAGGAATAGCCAAGTGCCATTTCTGCCAGCAATGTTCTCTACATGTAGATTATATAATAAGCTCACAAACTCGTCAGTCCTGAACCATACCTACAGATGTTTTGGAGTCATTTTACATATGGAGCTAGTGAAGTAAACCTTTGTCATCAATTTACAGCCAGTTCCATCTTTTTTTAGCATAGTTTATATTGTGTCTGTGTATTTTATTTCTTCTTTTGTCAGCTCTGACGCCGTACGGTAACGGCTTCTACCTGACATGCGTGTGGTGCTTCATGACCTGGAAGTGGGGCTTTTCTCTCTTCTGGTATTCGCGCTTGTACAAACGAGAATTCTCCGATGTCTACGCGATTGTGGCAAAGGAAGACAATGTGTATGAATCAGACCCTCTCATCTCAGACTGATTACTACTTGGTGAGTTTATCAGATGGCACTCATAAAGAGCCATATTAGTCACGTTACTTGCTGTTGATATGTAGTCTTCTCATATAGTGGTAGACGCTGCATGCCTCGGTGGCTTGACCCTCTACTCTGCTATTAGCCATAGAGACACTGTTTGGCTCTGATAAAGGATACATTTTTGCTCAAAGTCCATAGCATTTTCTTACCGCCTCCAAATGTAGCAAATTTCACGCACCTGTACTGATGCATGTCTCATCTAGGCTCAGCTGCAATCACACGGACCTCACAGCCCGCAGTACAGAGAATCAAGCCCAAAACTGTAACACCACTGATAAATGTGGCAGACAAGGCAAATGCAGTTTGCTTACTTGGTTACTGAACATTTTACATTACTTTGGTCATGTCACAGCAGTGTCTTAATTAAGTGAAGCGGCACTTGTACAACCATGCTTGTTTGTCATGCTACCTCAAAACCAATCCCTTCCACTTCAATAAATACCCAGCCACAGTATACTGACAGGAGTGAGATACTGGATAGTGTTTCAAAGCCATGAACCCCTGTATTGTTCTGACAAAAGCAATTTATGCAGTGAACATCCATCAGTTACTCGTTCTTCACTCTGGTATTCATGTGGAATTCGTTATACACTTATAAACATCTCATTGTTTTCAATCTGCAGACTCTCACAGCCTTGGTTCCACAATCAGCATTTGAGAAGGATTTTCTACCCACCTTCAAAAGTGTTCGACTTGAAGATAATCAGGAAGTACTTCCACCTGGACATGTACAAAGAATACAAAAGAGAAAATATATTCTGCATAACCAGCTATAAATCATGTATATGATTATATTTTTTTTAATCTTTAGCATGGATTGGATGTTATAGATGCTTGACAGAACGAAGGTAAACTTCTCATAATTGTCCAGTCAGACAATTCTCAAAACAAGACAGGGTGTACGACCAGTACAATTTATCAGTTGTATGATTATGATGATGCCTGAATATGTATGATGCATTCATGGCAGAGCTTTGATGTGACTGTTACATTTAAATATCAGAAAATTGATATTCTTTGTTTTTTGACCGTTTTGATTATGATTTCGTGATATTATGGAAAATCGAAACGTCGTGATTCTGTGTGGTTTCACATACAGTGCCAGTTACCTTTGTAACATTATGGTGCTTCAGCATTTAGAGATAAAATGTTTCCTTTTATTATTGTCTCTTCTGAAAATCAGAGAAAGAGACCTTAGCCTTGAGGAGTATCATCACAGGTAAAAGTTTGGGATTATCTTTACCTGATGAGCTATAGGCATTATGAGATTATTTGTTGTAAATTGCAAAATTATACATTTTAGCTCACCTGTACGAAGTAAATTTGAGCACAATAACACAAGTGGAATACTCCATCGTTGATTCTGTTTGTGCATATCAAATACTGTAAATTATCAAATTCCTCACTTAGTGTATTGTGTATTAGAATTTTTGAAACTTTTAGAAACATTTTTTTCTTTGAAGAAGGATGAATTAAATTTGAAACTTTTCTGAATTTTCCTAAATAATTATACATTTATTGTTCTTCAGTTTTAAAAATAATGTCTCCAAGGCTTGTACGTATATACCTGTACCACTGAAATATGCCATGGGAATTTGATTGTGTGAAAACAACCTATTGCATGCTTTTGTTGATAAAATCCTTTACCAATCACAGTCATTAAAGTTTAGGGCACTAAGGAACGTCATCACGATATCTTAACATATGCCTTTTAAAACTCTCGTACGTATTAGGAAAGCTCTTAGTGAAAAAACAAAGAAATACCCTTTGAGGAGAGATCCTTCTTGAATGTTGATATTTGTAGGCAAGTGTATGACACAAGCTCCTTTATTAATGTCACTGGCTGAATTGGTAGTACAGAACACGGAGTAAATGTACTTAAATGTATGACAATTTGACAAATCCTGTTTTGTGGAAGCGTTGATTTATTAAAGTATATAGGCAGTGATACTTCTGTAAATATGGCAAATTACAGAGTATTTAAATACTTTTTGTTTGCATTAGGTTAACTTGTCACATAACAGTGTTTATATGATTATATGATTGTTAGAAGTTTTTAGTGATTTAGTGTACAATTTTTAATACCATGCAGTATGGTACTTTTTGCCATTGGAAGAGTGTTGTGTTGTATACAATGTATAGTAATTAATACTTTTAATGTTGATGAAGCACACTTTAATATGCCATATTACAAAGTATTACACCTGCACATGTATGTGTAAGTATGTTTTCAGAATGCTTTTACAGATATATATCTATATGTGGACCAGCATTTAGGTCTTACAGTACATGGATCATAGTTTGTTCAGGTTGATTGAGTGGAAATGGTTTGTTCAAGCTTGTAATTGTTATACCGTAGTTGGTTACATTTTACAGAGGACATTTCCTGGCTCGTTTCGTACAAGGCATAATGCTTTACTGTCCATAAATGATGGGGCTTCTTGTCAAATGACACCAGTGGCCACACTTTAATCAGTTTTAGTGGAGTTGTAAAGACCCTTTTGTTATATGTATACAATACTCCTGGAATAAAATGTTACATGAACTTATGGGGGACACTCTTGAATTTAGGTATACATATACATGCAGTGTATGTGTGAGTTTGTAGGCATTTGTGTGTGACTGCATGGAAAGGCTAAACGCATGTATTTTGTATGTAACTTTGCATATTTTGCAGTTTGTCTTTTGCATATTGAATGTACTTGCAAAACAAAGTGGACATAGAATTGTTGTTGATGAATATGTGACATGTAAGGTGCCAGTGTTTGGTAGCGCTTGGGTATTTTTTATATTACAACTGATATAATGAGACTTTAACAGACTGAATAGTAGTGTGCTCGGAATGGGTGTTGAGTGACTGTTTACGTTTGTGGTACTGTACTCAGCGTGATGAATTGAGTACATTGAGTGATGGTGCAGATGCCAACAAACAGCTAAAGTTGTAACTACATGTAAGTACATTGTATGAACAAATAGGCTGTCTGGTTGGCTCTGTCGTTTTACGTGTGTGCTGTAGTGTTTTTTATTTGGATTGTGCTATTGTTGAGTTTAAAACTCAAAGATTTCAATCAAATACGTTTTCAGGTTATTTTAACATCATTTGTACACTTTATCAGAAAGTATTCAAGGTTCCAAGAAGTCGTATTCAGGCTGGCATCATCTCCCTTGTCTGAATTGTTTTAAGCCAAGGAAAACATTTTCTTTTTCATTAATTTTGTAGTTGTATAACCGTATACCATTTTGTAATTAATTGCATTACTTGAAAGTAATCTACCAGCTGTACATGACAGCCGTATCTTGAATTGTTGTGTGTAGAGTAGGCAGGCAGCCACACGACTTGAGGCAGATTCCATGGTTTGTGACTGAAAAGTGTTATTGCCTTGGGGTTATTGTGTATGCAAGAGTTACACTATTTTATCCTTGTTTCATCCATGATTATTAAAGTATGAATTTTACACAAATGTTTTGTGTTCTGCAGTTTCTTTGGATTACCTCATTTACCAAATACGGTGTCCAGAACTGGCTCTGCAAATGGATTCCAAGGCCATACAACACTGAATGATAGCCTTGTTGTAATATAACACTATGTATTTAGATCTTCAGAATTCTAAATTCAAAGATCCTCCAAAAAAATACAAAGGTCAAATACATGTATGTGTGGTGCTTCAGTTATGTTGCAGAGATGTCAGCTCACAATTAAAAGAACAGACCACATTTAAACAAAGTCATCTAAAAAGCATTTTCATACTGATTCCAAATGTGATATTTATTATTTTGGGGCATTTTTTTTCCAGTGATAAATTGGAAATAGACTGAGGTGCTATGGTGGACCTTTTGGACCATATCGTGCACGTTGAAGCACATTGTGCTCTTACGTTTTCCCAGACCACCTTTTGTGCGAGAGTTGACCAGAAGCTGGTCAATGGTGTACTCTTAACATTCTTGGTTTCCTCCATCCATGGAACTGGCCGCCATAAATGTATGTGAATATTCTTGTGTTTGGTATTAAAACAGGTCAAAAAATAAAATAGTAACATATATGTGAACATTCTCCACTTTGGTATTAAAACAAACAAAAAAAACTAAACTAATACGCTAATGGACACATGAAGTACTTGGTATCCTGTCATACAGTGCGAGTCCTTTCTTAAAACCGCCTAATTTATTGAATGTACCCCGTTGCATACATATGTGCGCATAAAGTGAAACTTTACAGACTGTAAGTGTTCATAGGCATTGAAAAGTTGTCAAATACTGGAACACACTGGGCACGGCAGCTGCACCACTGTGAGTTATCTCAAGAAAATGACATGTGCTTATATGTAATGCAGTTCCAGCTGCACAGTCCTGAAGCGTTGATGCTACCAACAACTAAGAAGAGGAATGTCTCCAACAGACTCGTTCGCTGTCTCTGCTATCTTTTTTCATTGACTTTTTTTTTCTACACTGAAATTTTTTTGCAGATAAACAAAAGTGGAAAGCCAGTCTCTTTTATCACTTTAATGCACAACGCATAAGTTTCCTTTTAGCATTGAATGCCCTTCCTTCATGAAAGTGTATACATGTAGACAAGGATGTCACAGTGTTGATGCTTAGTTCAATTAAATTGAACGTCAACTTTTAATTTATTTGGACTAACAGACATGGATATCAGACAATGCCACAATCAAAATCGAAAATCAAAACCACAAAAATATGTATCTTGATTCACTTATACCAAGTTTTGCTGGAATTGAACAAAAACTGAAACAGTAATCAGTAACATTTTCAAAGAAAGGTGACAGACAGAGAACCAGAGAGGGAAAATCGCTACTATGAATTAAATATCTTGAGGTAGTCTAAAGTTAAACCAAGTTTCATTGAAATCATACAAAAACTGTAGTAGTTTTCTCAAAGAAATGTTAACAGGGTGGACAAAGGGACACACAGATGGACAACCAATCACCAAAATGGAAAGTTGATACTACAAATTACGTAGCCTCATGTAATCTACACTACAATCATGTTGTACATCGTGCAAAAACGGTAAGAATACATGTAGTTGTGTTTTGAAAGAAATGTCAACATGGTCGATGAATGGATAGAGACAGAGAATTTTTATTGATCATTGAAATGAGAAGTTGATTCTACCCATTATGTATCTAGACGTAGTCTACACTTGAACTAAATTTCACTGAAATTGGGCAGAAACTTTAGAAGTAATCTTTGACCAGAAAAGCTAAAAATATGGACACATAAATTTTCTAATTTGATTGTTGCTTAATGGCACACTTAAAACAAAATTTTTCACTTTTAGAGTGGGAAAATGCAATGCCCATGTAAACCGATCTTCAGCAAGTCAGTGATGAAATTTCCCACCTTATACATTGGTGGAAGACAAGTGGTCTGCACGAGGGTTTTTCTACTCACTTTCTCGAAGTGGTAACCACGAGAAATTTCGCAAAATTGAGTTCTTAACAAATTTTGTATTGAGTTTTGATAAAACAAATGAATTTTAGATACATTTTACATGCATTGGCGAAGAAAACTATTGAGTTTTCTGATCTGTTCAAACTGAGTTTCTATAAAGAAATCGGCTAGAAAACCCTCGGCTTCAAGGATAACAGGCTTCACAGGGTGCCACACAAGCGCCCTGAACCACTCGTTACTTAACGAGTGATGAGACACTCACAGTAGCTCTACTGGTTGGCACAACTACTTATGTATTAGGTGAAATCTACTGGACAATGGTCAACATGTCTGGGTAGGGAACCAATCGGCGAATGCACTGATGAGGTTTTTTATGCAAACATGTATGCACATGCTTGGGTTTAACATCTTACTCCACAATTTTCATGACAATGGGGTTCTTAGAATGTATACCTACTTTGTCCCCTTAAGATACCAAAGAACATTTGAGTGAGTGCTTGGGGTTAAACATCACACTTGATGTTTCAGTCATATGACGACAGGGTGTCCTTCTCTAGTGTGACCAGAGTGCTTTCGCCACTGGAACCTCCTGCTGGAGATACAATACATGACACCCCACCCAGTCACACTATACCAACACCCAGTTCACCAGTCCTGTTTTCCTTGCTCATGTACTGTGTTTGTAGTCTTTAGCATGACCAGAGCCAGGACTGATCCCAGATCTCCCAACTCCAGACAAGGTTTCATCATTTTGATTAACAGTTTTGCACATATAATGGTAACAAGTCAAATATGACCTTCAACCTGAGACAGCAGGTCAAACAGCTGATCACTCATGTTCTAGAGGACCCATCAGGGAATCAATGTTTATGTTAAATTCCATTGAACGCATCTCTACTGTTCAGGGCCACTTGTACGATGCCCTCTCAGAATAAAGAGCACGCAACTACCAAGACAACTAGCACTATAGGTATGGTAGTCATGTACTCATAATGTTAAGAGGGCTTCATGCTGGTGGCCCCCAGGAAATAAACATAACTTTTCACATAACCTAGAATACTAGGCTATACTGATGTTTAATTCATGTGTGTAATGCTACGGTGATATAACCAGGTTGACTTCTGGTCTCATCAGAGCAAATTTCCCAGGCTAAGATCTGAGAAATACTTGCACTGTGACAAGCCCAGAAATGGCCCTAAGTACATCAACACAGACACCAATAGGTATAGATTAGGTGGTCCCTTCCACCTGATTAACTAAGTCTAAAGCCACTGGTTGCCACTCATTAGTCCTCTGTCCACTTGACACTTTGAGATTTCATAGTGTCGAGATGAGTGAACCAGTGAAGGCATTTGTCACAGCTCCATTCACATTGTCTTCACTCCGTTGGAGGTTTTCAGATTATGCACAGGTCAAGGACTAGTAAATCAGGGCAAAGTGGACTCTTCATTATCACATTGAAAAAGTCAATTGTTTTCGAACATTTATTTCACTGAGGCAGAAATAACATACTTGTAAATGAACTCTACACAAGCAGATTACCTTCAATTAAACTGGATACAGACCAAGGAACATGAAAATTTCAGAATGGAACATCTAAAGTCTTCATCCTACCATTTACAGGAAAGTCACAACAACAGCGAAGAAAAGTGATCCATTGTATTCACAATTCCATGATTTGCATGTCAAACACATTTGCTCCTAAGAAAAGTTTTAAGACAGTTACAACACAAACATCTCAGTCACATCTCAGTCCCATCCCCTTGCCCCTTCCCTCTCGCCAGCCAATGGGCTTCCTGTCAAAGCAATATCCTTAGATGCGTAGTTGCTATGAGCTAACAGATAGCAAAACATATTGTGCACATTACACATTTTTAACTAAACTGAAAAAAGACCGCACTGCAGTTGCGAGAAGATAAACTAAAAACAAATGTAATGGTAACACAAAAATGCTTAACAAACACAGCCTTGGTCTTCTGGCAAAAAAACCTCACTCCTTCACTTTGCACTAAAATTCAGGTTCACCCACTAGTTACCTCCCTTTTTACAGATCCAGCACTTTTAACAATTCTTTTCTTGTTCTTAAAATAGTGTGGCTACTTCCAACACTTGTGAACCTTGCCAATATACAAAAGCCAGAATACAGTGACCTTAAAATACAGGTACAGGGATATCAATGAGGAATGAATGCATGATTGAGGGCATTAAAATCCATTTGATAAATGATCCTGTGATTTGAACAAAATAAACCTACAATTAGAATCAAGAAGAGTGTCGCTTCATCCTGGTCTACAAGAAGTCATTAGTAGACCTGTGCTCAATACCTCTTTGATCCTTTGTAACAGTGTAAAACATGGAAAACTTCAAGAACAGGCAAATTCCAGGAATACAGCCTCCCAAACCTGAAGCGATTCCTTTCACCTGCTGTAGAATTCATCCACCTGCATTTAAGGTTACAGAGCCCAACAATTCCCAAGGCTCTTCAGCTGTGCTTGGGAACACAGACAGTGTAACTCCCACCATCAGGAATGGGTCACAGGGTGTTTATAAGTTTTGCACTGTACAGATAGTCTTGACCATGATGAATGTGAATATGGTTTCTGAAGTCCACATTTTTATGACTTGGCAGCAGCTGTGGTTGCACTGTCTTCTCGCTTTTCTTCATCATCCTCGTTTTCATTGTGAGTGTGCCATGTGAGTCTCTCTTCATAAAATGCTATTACAATTTGGGGACATTTCACATTAGCTTGTCGGGCTGGCACCAAGTCTGCTTCATCACTGTCTTTCCTGTAACAGAAAGCAATTTGTCCGATAACCCTTTGAAAAACTAAACATTAAACGGTAACAAGATTTCCAATGATTCTATTACTTGATAACAGGAAGCTTGCTTTGGTAGTGGAGTAGTTGTGCATAATGTTCTCATGAAAAAATTAACCTGAGCCCTAGGGCTGTGAAATACTCTTCTTCTAATGTTATTCTTCTTGTAATTAGTGATTACTTGTCTTCCAGTACAATTCGTTAGTCTTCTCCACGCACGAAGTGCCTGTGTCTTCTTGTGTCCATAATGGGGGACCCAGTTGCAGTACTTAGCACCATTTTATGTTGATCTTTTCTTTCCCAGCTCAACTGAGTCCTTACCATTTCTATTTCTTCATTAAGTGTGAGTACCAATGAAGCCCAAAACAGCTTCATTTTTTGTACCACTACTATACATGGCAATAGGCCAAGGCAACACATGATAATACATGTTTATTATAAATTTTTGTCAAGATTGTATTGGGGAAAATTTTCAGCCTGATTGTATTTTGTCAACTGTCACCACTTGATTGTGGTTTGTCAGCTGACTTGAGACCTTGAACAGAATCACTGACCTACTAAGACCAATATCATGGAAATTTATTGTTATGCATGAAACCCTATAGAAAACAAATGTAATAGTCATATGAAATACGGGTGTACAGAAATTACTCCAAAATGAAATAAAATTTTGAAAAATGTTCACAGATTCATCATTTAACATCAGCGCCAACAGTTATGTCACATGTTAAATTTGCCAATTTGAATCAGACACCCGATTTGTGAGGATTGGGAAGGGGCATTTTCAGGAAGCATATACATGTATACTAAACTGAAAATCCAGCAACCTGCGGATGGTCATGAGTTTCCCCCAGGCTCTGTCCGGTCTCCTCCCACCATAATGCTGGCTGCCATCATGTAAGAGAAATATTCTTGGGTACGGCGTAAAACACCCATGAAATAAATAAATAAATCAATCAAAAATCACATATATCTCTAACACCCAACATTTAAAATCATATGATGCTGGCCAACACATTTCCACAAAAGCGTAACCTATGTACTTGTAATATTTATAAAATGAAGTTAAATATGTTCTTATCCTATTATCCAATTAATTCAGCCTATGAGGCCTACTTTTGATTAGATTGCTAAGAAATGTTTATATACATCAGGGTGTTCGTCAGTAGCCAGCAATTCTCGGTGGCTGTGGATGGCAAAACGCTGCCTACAAAAGCTGATAAAAAGTAATATGGCAATGTTGTTTCACTTGTTTTTACCTCTGAGTTTTTCACTAACAAACTCATTTTCACAAACTTTTGCCTCTACTATGCCTTTAGTGTGTTTATCATTTACATGACCATACTTTAATTCGTGTACCAAATTTGATTATTTAATCTTCTTGACTTAAAAAACTTGTGTATATTCCTACTGTGAGTCACACTTCCTGTGTGACTTGTACATTGCCTGGAAATTTGCACAGGTTGTAAATGTGACAGGCACGGTACCTGTCCATTATTCTTGGGCAGTAACCCAAAAGGGGCAAGGACAAATGCATGACAAGCGTGGACCTCATCGAAAGCTGCTCCATCAACATCGAGTTTGGTGATCTGCAATGATTTTTGGCGTACACGTGATCCACTCAGGGCTGCGATGAATGTCAGAATTTTAAAACAACACCCTGAGTTCATCTAGATAGACTAACCGGCTTTTACACTAGTCCGGTCTGTTATTCTTGGCCATTAATCCAGGTCAAATGACATACCTGCTGTCTGTTAATTAATTTTCACATTATTCATTTGCACCATTTTAATGACTATCCAAGCACTCGAATGACGGAAGGTTGGTTTAAATACAATTAGGAGCCGTTAAATAGATGCATGTAGGCTATCTTACATGATGTAAATCTTTTCCCTACATACGCTACCACAGGCAGTCAAGGTGCCGACCTTTATGTGACATTTACCGCTAACACCCTCAAGCGCAAACGCATTCCATAATTTTTCAGGACATAAAATGAAAAGGATCATTAATGAAAGCACTTCTCCAGATATAAAGCCACTTGTAGAATAGAACAGATCCAGACAATACATAACCCATAAGAAATCAAGAAGAAGGATACGGTGTTGCCATGACCGTATCAGCTAGGTACTGCAACACAAGCCTCTCTAGCCCTGGTTATTCTAATATCACGATTTCACTTCAGAGTGACTCAAAGAGGCTTATGCTATCTTCTACCCAAAGCAACTTTTCGAAATGTCAAAGTACTAAGTATCACTAAGTTCCATTTTTAGGGAATATGCTGGTTTCTCTGTAGTCCTTACTCTGGGGATACTTGGTTTTTAGTAGTATTTTACAGTTTTGGACTTTTGGCTTTAAAGTTGGTAAAGTTAGAACGACTTTAGGGCAAAAATACTCCACTTCAGTGTGTGTAAGCTTGTTTATAAAACAATTTGTGGCGTAAATTCAGATATGTCAAAGCAGGCGATAAAGGTCATTTCAGATTATGTTTTAATTACTTTAGTTTTGAGACCTTATTTGCAGAAAGAGTTAACTGAGTTTATTCTAAATGTATACTTACTTGGTTAACTGCTTTCTATTTGTATAGGTGGTCACAATATGTTTTGTTTGTGAAAGTCGCAATTAAAATTCTGTGCCTGTGATACTATGCAGGTGATTTGGTTAATGAAAAAGTTGGCTTCTGGCCTACTGCTTTCACCCATACCTTTTTTAAAATTAGCTGCCCATATACCATTAATTACCATGTCACTATTAAGGCAATCAAATCTACTCACCACTTCATCAAAAACATGAGCTCTCCACTGCTATCAGTGGCACCAATTATCCTCTCTGGCTGTAAACCACGATCAAATCCACGTGGCTTGTTATCATCCTCCTGCAAATATAACATGATAGTATGCCTTTAGTTGACATTCCAGATGGAAATCTCATCATCTACTGAACCAATCAAACATTAATAAAACATTTTCATTATAACCTTCAAGGGTGACATGGATAAGGTATTTCAACAGACTAGCCTAAAGCTTCTATGGGGCTCTTGGTATTTAATTCCCCATCTAAAATTAATTAAAAAAAATAAATTACAGAAAAGACAGACAGATAAGATTAAAGAAAGCGTTACACTCAGTCCTGACAAACAAGAGCTACAATCAGAAGACTGCAACAAGCATCCCCATGTTTTTCCCTGTGTACAAACTACATGTAAATTACTAACAATGATATCGCAGTGTGTGCAAATTTCACATTCTGTGGAAAAGATTACTCCAGGAAGAACAATGGTGGAAATAAGGTATGGTGGGAGTATACTTTTAACAAATTTGTCCTAAATGAACTAAAATTAAGTTTTTCACTTAAAAGTAGCTAAAGTTCAGGTAAGTCAATGGCGATATTTTAACAATGTGATTTTTTTTCTTTTAAAACCCTTGACAGCATTTCTTTGCTAGATTCATGTCTATAATTAGAATACCTTTTTGGAACTTGCACTGGATTTAACGTCTGAAACTTTCTTTTTCTTTTTGCTAGCTCCATCATCTTCACCGTTCTGTTTTCGCTTCCTCTCCAGGTCTCTCTTTTTCTTCTTTTCTTCAAATTCTGCTATCAGATCGGGGCAATCCAGGTGGCCACTTGGTTCCCATGTGTTTTCTGAACTGTAAAAATACAATGGTCAAGGTTTAATGGTCAGGATTTTGAATTCTGTTTAATGTCAAGTGATCTCAAATTTACCTCAGGGTATCCAAGGATAAATATGAAGATATTGAAGATATTTAAAATTTGGCCTCTTCTATTTATTTTAACATGCTGAACATGACAAACTCCCATCAATGACAGAACAAATGTTCATAACATGAATTTCTAATTCTTACTTTTCTACACAGGGTTTTGTGTACTGTGTTTTGTTTGCCCTCCGCATATTTAAGGTTTTCATCTTCATTGCATAAACCATACTACTTTGATTCATGTGACTTTCATTTTCACAGTATTTTTCGTTTTTGTGGTGGCAGCCAGCTTTATTAGTGGAAGAAATTGGACTAAACCACCAAGTCACCTGCATGTGACGGGTCATAAGTTGAAATCGAGTGGTCTTTGGTAATGGTCATGCAAGACTATACAAAAGAGACCACTACCGACTGATGGCCCATACCTGCAACCGAAACCCTCACAACAATGATAGCAGGGAAACTTAGAATATTTCCTTTGTAACAGTCTCTCAACACCAAGTATAAACTGAAAGACAAACACCATAACACTTGTCATGGCCCTCTCCCTCATGCTGTTTTGTGTACAACACTACATTGATATCATGTACCTGAGAGACTGTTAATGTGCTATAGATCAATGTTCAGTTTATTCAGTGACAGTAGTTATTGGAAGTTTAGAGTAAAAGACGAATATTTAAGAAATCACGTGCAGAATAGATCCAAATGATACTGGAACTGCTGTCAGCATCAGGTATTAACTTACTACTTATATTTGTTCAACATTTAACTCCAGAATATTCCACTTATATGATCACAGAGAGACATCTGTATTGAAAAAGATGACCGCCATCTGAGTAAACCAGCAACCTTTGGCAAGTTACTGACAATTTCACTGGCGGAGGAAAGCGTCTCCTGCGACCCTTTATGTAAGACCACACACGAAAAGTACTGTACACAGCTTCTGGTCACGAGGGCTCCAAGGTCAAAAGCAGCAGGTGAATTGTGAACATTACCAGTCACGAATGGACTGTTCCCAGTTCCTTTACCTTATACGGGGCTGCTCAATTGACAACATACTGATGGTGTCAAAACTCACTCTGGATATCCCTTCCATTTGAGGAGGTACTCCTTTTTGCCATTCTTGATCCTACTATCAACTACTCGCTCTACAGTATATTCCTCCTCGCCCAGATCTTCTTCCTCCTCTTCTGGTTCCAGGCCAGTATCTTCATCTTTGTTCTTACGACCCATGTTTGATGCACTGTGGACATAAATATAAACACACAAAATTTACAGGCAACAGTTTCAAATGCTGGAAATCTGCAGCACTGCTCCAAGTGGATGTAAATTTACAAGTACAAAATCCTCAAGAAAGGCTCTGTTCTGGTTTCATTTCTATGCTATTCCAAATTTTGCATAATTAATGGTAAAACACACAATTTTATTCATCAACAGAGCTATTCACTTCATCCAAATTCCATTTTAATTGAAATTCCTGGTCTTCATTACCTATATCTAGGTGTTTAATCCCATACTCAAGAATATTTCACTTACACAGCGACAACCAGCTTTATGGTGGGCGGAAACCGGCCAGAGCCTGGGGAAACTCACCACCAGGGTGCTGGCAGACCTTCACATGTACAACACGAGTGGAAGCCAGCATAAGCTGAGCTTGAACTCACAGCGATCGCATTGGTGAGAGGCACTTGCGCGTAAAGTCCCTCGGGCACTACCTTGGTAAAATTACACGTACAAATGATTCAACAAACCATAACAATGCTCTCTTAATAGCTTTGACTTGAGAAAAACTAACATTTTAAAGTACTTAACTCTGAATGATTGATGTCTAACAGCTTTTTTTATCATTATTCCAATCAAATGTAGCTAGGACTTCAGTGAGCTCTTGTAAATCTGGCATTATCTGGACAATCACACAAACTGTTACACTAACAGCCTGTAAACAATTAAACCACCAGACATACTATACCAAGCTGTTCTGATTAGATCAAACCTGTTAAATGCTCCCTAACTACAGAAATCTCTCAGTAGGTGGCCATTAAACAATGACCACCCCTGTCCAGAAAGTCCAGGGAATAATTTTCCATTAGACCATTAACAGTCACTTACTTCTTACGAGCTTTGCCTTTGTTATAAGTCACCAACAGATTTTCACAGTTTGTGCAGGAAAGTATTCAAATTGCATGTGTGAACAATGAATTTCACATGAACAAAAGTGACTGAACTGAACAATGACATCTGTCATTGTGAATGCCATGCTTGCCAACTAAAAGTGCTCAAGACAAGCTGGAGTCTGGTCCTTGTGATGAAAACTTCATTCCCTTATTAAACCAAAGTCAAACTTTACAAGAAATATTCAACTGCCATTTTAACATCACTACTCAACAGATTCATGCTTTTATTTTAGTCTGGATACATTGCCACAAGTCTGCTATAAAAATGCCCCATATTGGTTAGCTTCTATGATGAAGTGTAACATTACTCCAGCATATAAACTGAATGGCTTAAATTTCAACACAATTGCAAATGAAGCAATTGTTAGACCTTGTTAATTAAAATAAAAATGGTTTGCAAGTTTAATCCATATTTGAATATTTCAAAACACAGCCTTAGAAGCTTGAGCATCATTTTGTAATGCAATGAAAGCATTATATATACATTTATATACAACGTTTGGAACAATTTGCTGTTCTCATTTCTGTCCTCACTTTCGATTGCTGAGTGGTCCAAGTGCCTGGCCAGCCTCAGTCATAGTTCCCTTGGTTTATTGATTAGATCCAAAACAGGGTTCACTCATCAGTTGTGAAGATACCTGTTGAGGAAGGGTACCTAATGCCAGCATACGTTCAATCAGAGACTCCCATTACGCCAAATGCAAGATCAAAAAAAGAAATTTTAATAATAAAGAGATCTTGTGTAATGAAAAAACAATAACATTTAGCGATCACAGGGAAGAATCTCCTGAGAGAACACATCAAGCATGTATAAATTAGGAAATCTGAAAAGAGAACACCAGTAATGTTTTACCATTTCACTACAAAACTGAAGACACTTCTCACTACTGTATCGGCCACTACAGATCTAAATAAGCCTTCTCACAAAGACATGAAAATAACAGCATCTTTACACTGGGAAAACCTGTAATAACATTTTACACTGTCACATTGGCAATAATTCAGGTTGGGTGGATCAAGGCACATGAGTCCAGGTAGTCCACAAAAATTGTCTTCTCTAGATTTGAATTGCAAATACACCAACAATTCACTTTTTCGTGGATATCTAGGATCCGATAATGGATTTATTTATTTGGTTGGGGTTTTACGCCGTGCTCAAAAATATTTCACTTATATGACGGCAACCAGCGTTATGATGGGACGAAGCCAGACATAGCCCGGGGGAAACCCACGACCATCCGCAGGTTGCTGGCAGACCTGCCCACATACGACCGGAGAGGAAGCCAGCAGACCACACTGGTGGGAGGCTTCGGGTTGTTGCACTGCACAAACGCACTAACCGACTGAGCTACGGAGGCCCAGGATCCTATAAACATGCATGAATAATTTAGAAAAGCCACAGGTCAAGCTATTCAAAAATATCAGAGTTTGAAATACTTAGGCGCCCCTAAAGTTACTTGCCATTTGGCGAGCTGTTCATGGACTATAGCCATAGGCATTTCTAATTATTGCTAACTTTGCCTAGAGATACATGTCTTAATTTCAAACGCTTTCTTAATGCAGGTTTCTGTTTCATAAGGCAGTGAATAAAAAACTTCATGCAGCTTTACTGAACCCCCTGAGAAATGTTTCAAGTGCCAGCGTGTCACCTCTTTGAACAATGACCTAGTTAAATAGTTTGAGGCCACTGCCAAAGTGAACAGCAACCGCTGTAAAATCTGCATCCAGCAATGGCAGCAAAGCAAAAACAACTAAGCCTTTTTGCAAATGCAGATGGTAGAGGAAATGTGCAGCAACGTATTCATAATGATAGTGAAAGGTCAAACCGCAAGATCACTGATTCGCTGTTTCCTGTGTTGCCGTATAACAATGAAAGTTGCAGCAACAACAACTCTCTGGTACAGACACATTGGGATGAAACAACGGAAGATGTTGATCATGCAGTGAGGATAAAATTAACACCTAACGCCGTGGCTCACCTTCAACAGTACGAAAAACACAATGACCTGTTCACGGTGCCAAAAATATGAAATGAACCCCCCCCCCCTTTTTTTTTTTTAAATTTTTCGTGAACCTCTTGAAAGTTCTTAATTTATGGCTCCTCCTTTTGGTATATGGCTCCTAATATTTGATTTCTTAGGAGCCAATGGCCCCTGCGACTTGGTGGGGTATTTCAATCCCTGAATATATGTAATGATTCAAGTTATTTTCAAGTCTTTTTTTTTTTTGGGGACATGGCTGAAAAATGATGTCTTTGCAAGGGCTGAACACAGCATAACTTTCACGTATTTTTGGACACTTTGACATGTGCAGTGGCCTTTTTTCACAGAAGTTTCAGTTATGGTTTTTCATGTCCCCAATGGTAAGTTGTATATTCCTATTAACCAGATGTGAAATCTGGAAACACAGGGTTTGGCTATTCTGCCTAACTGAATGGCACATTGAGGCAGCAACTATTTTTAAACTTGTCCAATTTATGAACCACCACACAATAGCCAATAGTTCTCATGTGTTGCCAGCCCCATTAGGTTGATACTGAACCTGATTGAGGGTTTTTGAAGTGTTTGTCAATATTCTTTTCATAACAGCGCTTGCAGTACAAAGTCATAGAAACTCAGGCAGATGTATGTGACAAGTTACATGGCAAAGTTTTACACTTATAACGGTTGTCAAGCTATTTTTTTTTTGGCATTTGTGGCTGAATTCAACACTTACGGCAATGATTTGAATAACCCTGCTGAATTTTTTGGTACATCATAAGGAAATTTGTTGATTTTCTCAACACATTTCTTATTGCTCAATAAATATTAAAAACTATTCCAAAACTTTGCTTTACCTTGCTGCCAGAAGAAATATGAGCATAATTACTAATTCAGCACACTGGTTTCAATCTATTGATTTCTGCCTTACACAATTTTATATCGATTGAATGACTATGGAATGATTAAACATAAACAAAGACAAGGAAACAGGGCAGCTATACTCATCACGCTGTTTCTAACTTCTTACCATCTTAGCAATGTACGACTTGAAGATAATGAAAACGCTCCACTTTTACAGCAATAAGCTACTCCAAAAACAATTCACATTTAAATTCCACTGCAATATTTTTTTCAGTGAACATTAGTAAAAAGACGTTAAGTGCACCTTGCTATACTCAAGTCGTTTGTTCTTTCCGACTTGCTCGCATTACCGCGTACCATACTCCATAGGCGCCGCCATTTTGCCCTATCCTCTATTTAAATCATGCTTGCAATGAAAACCCTTAACAGTTCCTGGTTCACACAACCAAACATTAATGTAGTTCAGATTTATGTCACATCCACCTCTAATCCACAGTGTTAATGAAAAGAATAACCCATACCTGGTAAATTTAGTTAACTCTGGAGAAGAAATCAAACACAACAACCGCGAAACGTCTTCAAGGTAATGCGCATGTGTTGAGATCATCCGGGCACTGCTGTAATGTTTTCGCGCGAAAAAATAAAACAATGAGTTTTTAAAATTAGTAATTACATAGTACTCTATTAATTATACTTTAAAATGTATGGACAAAAGACGTTGATCACTGCAAATATAAATTATCCAACAAAAAAGGGCAATAATAATTTATGTTTGAGACCAATTTTCCCATCATGCTTTGCGCGTATCTCCGCATAAATTGGGTCTCGCCGCCATCACATTGCCAATTACTAACGACCAGTTCCCCGAGGAGAAAGACAGTAACATAATGCCTTATGGAGGAGGAAGATACGGTGGTGGCGGTGGTGGTTATGGAGGTGGCGGTGGATTTGGTGGTGGAGGATATGATGATCACGATGGTGGGGTAAGTTAAAGCGTAATCCTCCTGCCTTATCGACAAGCTTGTAATCGCCGAACGGCCCTTTTTTTTTTTTTGCCGCCATCTTGGTCGGTAAATTTAAAACGGCATGGTCATGCAAGAATTTTAGTGTACCGCAAAGTTGCGCACGCGTTTTATTTTGCCAGTAGGCACATACTACAATGATACTTTAGTGATTGTTAAGTGTAATAAGGTACATATGGGTTGTTTTCTATTCTTTTGAGTCGTCAACCCTCTAGGTTTTCGGTGGTTTCTTTGTCGTCCAGGTAATGCCGGTTACGGATGTGTATGTCCCACGTTAATCGTTTTATCAGGACTAGGTCGACATGAAAAATAGAAAATCGGTTTTTTTGTTAATATTTGTATTTATTGCAGTTCAAGAGAAGACGCCGAGACGATGAAGTTTTGGACCCTGAAGCTGAACAGTTTCGGAAACTGTTCATAGGTGGTTTAAGTTATGACACAACCGAAGAAGGCCTGAAGGCACATTTTGAGCAATGGGGCGAAGTTGTGGACTGCGTCGTTATGAAGGACACAGATTCCCGAAAGTATGACTATAGGGGTCGCTCTTTTTTTTTGTCTTTGTTTTTGTTTTTGTTTTTGTTTGTTCATACAAGTTTATTAGGAGTATTGTTGAATTGTGATCAGATAGTGAGTGAGTAAAGGGAGAGGCTGAATTCTGTTCATCATTGGTTTGGGTTAGAATCGAATCACCATTGAGCGCGACACAATAACCAAAGGCTGTGTTGGGGAATTCTTCTGGTGAATATAAATTTTGAAATTCCGGGTAATCAGGATTAACAACACAAATTCATCATCCTCACAATGTTTTGACCTGGTGGATGTTAAAGGTGAGTCCTACTACTTGGCAACAAAAACGGCTAAGG
This sequence comes from Acanthopleura granulata, assembly GCA_016165875.1. Lineage (NCBI taxonomy): Eukaryota > Metazoa > Mollusca > Polyplacophora > Chitonida > Chitonidae > Acanthopleura > Acanthopleura granulata. The sequence goes on along the minus strand of JABBOT010000003.1, from coordinate 9,955,125 downwards.
AATTGTCTGAGTCAAGTCTGAATTAGGTTTTTTTCTAAAGCCCAGGCTTTTAACTTTCAGGTTATGGTTTTTGATTGGTTTAGTTGTAAATGGTGCAAAGCATGTTATGATTGTGACAATTAATGATCAGTTAATTTTGTTAATCAGGTAAAATTAATACTGTATTTTTCAAATTGAAGCCAGATAATGTTATTTTTATACACAAATGTGAATATCGACTTAGGTATTTTCATTTTATCGATGTTATGAAACTGCTACATGGGGATCTTGGGGTTGTTGACCATTATACTGCCGATCTACGTAACCGAAAAATAGCAGTGGAACGTTTGGCTTGTTGAAGTCTGGTTTGGGTCTGCCACCAATCTGTGTAGGATCATGGGTTTCTGAAGACACTGCAGGGTTTCCTCCCTCCAGGATGCTAGTCCCTTTCATGTGAGTGAAATATTTTTCAGTATGTTGTAAAACACCAGTAAATGAAAAGTAAATAAATGCTTCTTTGTGATTCTTTCTAAAGGTCTCGCGGTTTTGGATTTGTTACCTATCAGTCTGCCTCCATGATCGATGAGGCACAAGATAACAGGCCGCACATAATAGATGGAAGAGAGGTAGAGTCAAAGAGGGCGATGCCCAGAGAGGTGAGCTGAATATTTTAGTTCTTTCTCCATCATTTACGGAAATATTTTATATCGATCTGGGGGATTTGTGGAGGTGAGGTTGCCTTGCCTGGTGAGATTTAATTGATGAAAATGCTTTATACAGTGAACATCAGGGAAGCAGGTCAGCAACCAGGAGGCAGCTACCCTGTCAGACCAACCTGGATACCCAGTTTACACGTTTGTATTGATTTGCTGTTCCAGGATGCCAACAAAAATGAGGCCCAAGCTACGGTAAAGAAAATGTTTTTAGGAGGTCTGAAGGATGATACAACAGAGGAGGATGTACGAGAAGCCTGTGAAGCACATGGCAAAGTTGAACAGATTGAGATGATCACAGACAAGAACACCGGCAAAATGAGAGGATTCTGCTTTGTCACCTTTGAAGACTATGATTCTGTGGACAAAATGTATTGTAAGTGTATTTGTATAATCACCTGTCTAAAAGAGCTTTATTCTTTGCTATAGAATCTAGACCTCTAGCTAAAAATCAGAGAAGGTACATTCCAGAATCCTCAAAAGCTGCTTGTTGGCAGTTTCCTCGATGAAAAAGGGGGCAGGATGTACATTTTCATGGAAAGGGTGTAACATCCTTCTGTTAAAGCCTGGCTAGGGACATGGAACCTAGAGTCAAGGCTAAGAAATGTTTCATTTTGTTTTTCCTTTTCTTTTATTAGTATCTACTTTTATGTGCAAGAAAGTCTGGTTCATCCAAGAACACACAAACTTGGCTTATAGTTACGTCAGATATATTACAGTTGGTTTTTGTTTTCAGTGAAGAAACGTGTGGAAATTAATGGCCGTAGAGTGGAGGTCAAAAAGGCTCTATCCAAACAGGAGATGAATTCTGATGGTGGTGGCAGAGGAGGCAGACAAGGTGGAATGGGAGGAGGTGGCCGATTTGGCGGCCGCGGAGGAGGTACATATCATTTACTGCTGAATGAAGAATTTGGGATATCTGGTGGTAAAAAGAAATATTTTTCTCTCTACTTGATCCTGTTTGGAAATCTTAACCCAGAGTTAATTTCAGTACGACATAACTTGTGCAAGAGTAAGTTTGTGAATTGTATATACAAAAATTGTTTTCCTGCTAATTTGAAATGGCTAATGTGAAATGGCTATTGCAGGTAACTTTGGAGGTGGTGGAGGAAACTACAACAGTGGAGGCTTCGGAGGAGGTAGTGGTAACTTCAGAGGAGGTAATTACACATTTCATCCAGAAGGTTTTCTAGCAATCTGTCGATAGGTCATGGGTTTCAAGGTTTTCTTGTACCATTATTGCTGGCTGCTGGTGTATAGGTGAAATATCGAGTATGGCATAAAACAGCAGTTAATATTTTTGGATTAAAATTTTTGTCCTTGTTTTGCTTACTATTCAGTCATGCTCAAAACAAGTTCGTTTTTGTTAAGTTCGTTAAAGATTGTGATTGTTATTCCAGGAAACTATGGTGGTTACGGAAACCAAGGTGGATCCTTCGGTGGCGGTGGAGGATATGGTAACCAAGGAGGCGGAAACTGGGGTAATCAAGGCGGTGGTTACGATGGTTACGGCGGAGGCTATGGAAACCAAGGTTAGAAGAGTTTCAACATCTTGAAACATAAGACATAAAAGAAAGAAAACAAACATGTTTTAGAAATGATATAATGGCAAGATATAGAATTTAACTATCTGTATTTTACAGGTGGTGGAAACTGGGGCCCAGGTAACCAGAACTTTGGATCCAATTATGGTGACAGCTACGGAGGTGGAGCAATGAAAGGTGGACAAGGAGGCTACTCACAACGTGGATCAGGTCCATACGGTGGTGAGGGTCTCGTAAAGCTATCTTGTCTCTTGAAAGGATTGCTAAATTTGATTGGATCAGCCTTGTGGCTGCCCAACTTGCCTCAACTTTCCCTTGTTTGCATATTGTCCACTAGTCACCATATGCTTGACATGGATGTAATTGTCCCCAGTTTTGTTTTGGCAGTAAATAAAATGCCCTGGTTAAATTTCGATCATCGGAGACAAAACAGCTTGAGAAAAAGTAGAATAGTGCTTGTAGACTGGCTGTAGTCATAGTCAGGTAGTGCTTCTTTACTGCTTTCAAGTGGAAACCAATTTATAGTTCACTTAGTTTCTCTGTATTTGTATTATGATACGGTGGGGTTTCCAACATTTTGGTTTCTGGTTTCAGGTGGTTATGGAAACCCTGGCGGTTACGGAAACCAAGGTGGTTATGGAGGCGGAGGGGGAGGTTACAGGCGCTGAACCCCGGTCGAATCTTCACAGGTAAGTCCTTAGTTTGTAATCAACGCCTGCATGTAGTAAAGGTAACAGTCCCGATAGCAGATGTGTATTATGAAATTAAAAGTCAGACATTGTATTTTTAGATTTAGAATTAATTTAGCAATACTTCAGTACTTTGATTTTAACATTTTAATGCATTGACTTTTCCTTGTTATAATCCTTGATTTGTTTTTTGTGTAGGCAGTTTAAAAGTTGAGGTTATGGTAGCCAAGATGCCAGGGCTAAATAGGACAGGAAACTAAATAAAATCGTTTCCATACCAACCAACAACCAGCCATTCTCCAAGGTTAGCCAGGACAGCAGCTTAACTTAAGTTAGCTAGAAACCTTGGTTGGACCTAGCTGAAGTTAAGCCAGGACAGAGGAACTGTATAGTGACAGTGAGGCATTACACCAGCATAGAGCCAGGGCTAGGCTTAGCTCTAGTGTTAGTGCCAGGAACCTAACTGACCTGCGACATTTTCCAAACATCAACTTTTAGACGGAGTGAAGATTTCATGTACAATGTCTGTGGCCACATTTGGAACACAGACCTGGACATTTGCCTGAATGTGGCATGGACTAAGCCTTCTTCATTACTGTAGTCTGAGAACTACATTTGTGCTTTTAACTACATCATCATTGTCATTTTATCAAATTCATGTAAATAGTTTTATGTAAGAACTATTCAGTTAGACTCGTGAACTTCCTTTCTCGAATAATGTATTACTGCAGGCACTACATGAACATTTAAGTGGGTAACTGGCATCTTTACAAATAGTGTGGGTGATGGTACAAGGTTGTGTGCCACATTGACACTAAAGTTCACCAGTGCTTCTTGTTTTTCAAGATTAAGAAAAACCGACTACTTGATGCAGTGACGGTACAGTTAAAAAGGGGGACACTTCTTCACACAATCATTTGTCATTTTATGTATAATAAATAAAAATTTACATAAAATGGTGTCAGACTTGTTTTGCTAAAATGTCTTTATGTGTGAACTTAAGGGTGTATTTCCCATTTACAAGGATCATACAGATTAAACCACAAAATACCGTTGCAAATACGAGTTGCAGAGTCGAATGTATTATGGCAGATACTATTATTTTGTCCCAGAAAACATGTGGTTATTGTAAAAGTAGTCCTAATAGTAGATGTGAAGATGGTAGGTATATAGGTATGTGAGCATCTAGTCAATGAGAGCAGACTTTACCCAGCAATGTAGCCAGCAGAACAGTGCAAGGTTATCAACCTAGAAGTAAAACCGGTTAGGAGGCCAGGAGTTTGGAGCCTAGTGAACAGCACATTTAGGCCAGGTCTTGGTGTAATAAGTTAAGGGAAGGTAAGTCACCTCTATTATGACAGTCTCATAAAAATAAGTAATAAGAAAATAATCGGTGATCTGTAATGAATATAAATTGAACTGGTGTTGAGAGTTTAAGGATAATAAGGGATTAGGTTTGTTTTTATTGGAACATGGAAGTTGAGAAAAGGAATTCTAAATAATTTTGTCTGGCTCACTGTTGAAGCTAATAAAACACTTGTTCTTCATTCATTTACAGATATGGTTGGGTCATAAAGCCTGAAGATGTGTGCCTTTGACTACGAAATGGAGCACCTCACTATGGTGAGATGGTTTTTGCACATATCTCAATGTAACATGTGACTCATTGCTCTCAAGATAAGCAGAGTAGAGAAAAATACCCGAGGTGTACATAAAATGCTCGTGAACTCTTGTGGATCATTCATAATGAGTGGATGGCTTTTATGAAGTGAAGATTTGATTTCTATTTTACCAAGCATGCCTGTATTTGATCTTCATATGAAGTTTATAAGGTAGTTTCATCATGTAGTTAATACAGCTAATGGCCTGGTTTTCTTTCTTGCAGGCACTTGGTTCATTGCAGGAGAAGCGCTCCAGTTGCCCCAGTGCCAGACTGCTCAGGTGTCCTTTCCAAAGTGTCATGTGGCCCTTGGTTGGTTCTCCATGGAGTTAGCACTAGGCTGAGTTCATGCAGTAGACAGAAATGGTGAAAAGAAACTTCTGTGTGAAGAGATCTGATGTGGAGATGTTGAAGAGTGCTCTCCCCTAATAGAAGACGCTGGTAGCCCTGTGACACATTTATCTGATAGGAAGATAGAGTGTGAAACTTTCCCGGTCTGAGACGAAAGGCAGAAATGACCTAAAGCTGCCAGTGTCGTACAATGCACATCATCTTCATCGCCATTCGTGGCAGAATTTCAGTACATACCTGTTCACTTACATCAGGTAATAAAGGGAAAAACCAGAAGTTTTCAGTTTTGTGATTCTTGATTGCTGTATTGGTCTAGTGCTATTTGTGGGTACCTGGAGTCGTCCTGTCATGTCCAACTTAGACTGACTTCCTCTTGGGTCACAGCAACATATGGATGGTTGTTGGTTTCCCCCAAGGTCTGCCTGGTTTCCTCCCACCATAATGATTACTGCCGTTGTATAAGCGAAGTATTCAAGAGTACAGCGTAGAACAGAAATGACATTCAAGTAATTACATGGAGGAGTCCTCCAGATATGGATTCCATTCAAAATGACATGTTAGAGCACAATTTGCAAGGTACTGAATGGGGTTGACGCGTATGTGAAGCAGATTGACACGGAAAAGCATCTGAACCCCATTCTGCAAACTGACAGGAGGCCAAGTTAATTGTAACCGCCTTCGCAACATAATCCTTTTACTGTATACTTGTTGCAGTTATTGTATGATTTGGCTAAAAGATTGCCAAACGGGCAGTAAGCCATAATCGTTCGTTCATGGCATTTAAACTCAACTCGGCTATGTTATGGAACATGAAGAATTCGATACACTGATAACCCCTGTAAGAAATGAGCAACATTACCCAAATTTTTCTAATTATTAGGACACTTGTTCTGCCCTTTCAGCCCGTATACATGTACAAGTCTTTTTTCTGAGATGGTTAGTCCATTTAATGAACATGTCCATATCTTTGCTTGAAAACGAATAGGCAATTTTTTTGCCCGTCAAAAAAATTAGAAGAATAAGTGTATCTAGGCTCCTGGCCTCGGGATATGGTGCTACATACAGAAGCAGTCCAGGTGCCTGACCTGTTACGGCTGTCCTGATGATCACTAGCTATTGATGGTCTACTAGCAATCGCACCAGTCATGCTGGTCTCCTCACTGGTCGTAAATAGGACTGCAAGTAACCTGTAGATAGTCGAGTGTACCCTGGCGTCTGTTTGGTTGCCTCCCACCAAAGTGCTGACCACTGCCAAACATATGAAATCCGCTTGAGTACAGCGTAAAACAGCTACGCTGAGAGAAGCGACAGGACATGAGATAGTTGGCAGTGGAACGGATGGTTATACCGATGACAATTCAACCAGGACGATTAGGCGGCACGAATTTAGAATTAGTGTGCAACCGCAACGTGAACCTTTCACTAATGCAGTACCTGTTAGTTCTAGTCCAGCTCATGCTGGCTTCCTCTCCGGCCGTATGTGAGAATGTCTACCAGCAACATGCGGATGATCGTGGGTTTCCCCAAGGAGGTCGAGGAAACGGGTGTTCCGTATAACTCTCCAGTTTCAGTTTCAAGCCTAGATGAGTTGGCGCTGTAAATATATGTAATAAGGGGATTGCTGCAATACTGGTTGACACAACTTGTTTAAGTGGCATTTAGAAGTTGGGATGGAAGTACACTGGAACATGTCTTTCTTATGGATATACAACTTCTTGGTTTATTATCACGTTTCGATGTAGATACTAACATCTACATGTTAGTATCTACTTGATAACGATGTTAGTATCTACATCGAAACGTCGTGATAATAAACCAAGAAGTTGTATATCCATAAGAAAGACATGTTCCAGTGGTTGACACAAGTGTACATCGTCATGCCGGTGGGGCCTCTTGGTTGCCCCCTTTGTCTTGTTCCACTAGAGCAGGGCCACCAATATGCCCTCTTCTATTCGCTTCCTGGTGCGTACCAAAATAATGCTGAAAACCCTAATAACGTCAATAGTAGGCAATACTATATTTCAATTAAATTAAACATTGAGGTCTGTTTTCAGTATTCGCCTGCAATATCCGAAATTGCTGAAAAAAAGACCGCCGCTTAATTCAATTGAGCCAGCAATACTAATGACCTAATAATTCTCGGAAGCGCTGACGTCGATATCAACTCGGCTTCCAGGCGAAGCCAGAGAGCTACAAGCACGCGACCCCTCTTATCAGACTATAGTCGACTGAAAACAGAACAAACTTCATTCGAATAAATTTCATTCGATCTGTAGGCGTTGAAATGGAACGATACGTTGCATGAGATTTGGCCAGAACAAGGCGATTTTGCTCCGTCTAGAACTTTAAGGTCGGCACTTATATAGGTCGAATTGGGAGCGTCATGTCTTACACAGTGGGGAACCTGTCGTAACGGCACAAGGATTGAATAAAAATCACTTCACGCACTTCAAACCACAAAGCGAACGGAGAGATGGTGATGGCGCATGAACATTTTATTGAGATGCTATGTACAAGTTCGTCCGCTAGCAAGGTAAGAATGGTCGTGAGTTTCCCCCTGACTCTGCCCGGTTTCCTCCCACCATAATGCTGGCCGCCGTTGTATAGGCCAAGGGAAATATTTTTGAGTACGGCGTAACACATAAATGAAGTAAATAAATATGTACAAGTTCTTTGATGTGCGATTCCTGTAACAACTGGCACAAGAGGCGTTGGCACAATTCGACTTGGGCTTTCTAGATTAGCCCCAGTCTCATTGCTTTATTAATTAATGTGACATCATAATTGGTGTAATGAAGATTTAGGTGAGGTGTTTGGTCAGACACAAGGTGTCCGGCACAAGGCAATAGTTAACTCCGGACGTCTTCACTACCCCATGATCTGGTCATGTTACATAGTGTGACATGTTAAACTGTGTACCTGTCAGATGTAGTAACTATAAGGTACAGCCAAATACACAAATCCTCCCACTAGAGCGATTGCATGATGAGTTCCGACTAAGGGCTAGTACTCTGCTGAGCATTATTTATCAGATAACACACGTAATATGCATCTTTTTCTTTCTTTTTTAAAAGTTTAAAGATGAAAGAAAAAATTTACATATTACATGTGTGCCATCAGAAAACAGTCCAAAAAAATCCTGTGCCACGATCAATTAAGCAGTGCGCAGTTTTTTCTGTTTGTTTGTTTTGTTTAGTTTTAAACTAAACTCCATGAGTTTACCACTCATGTGTCTCGCAGACGTTTGGCAATGGTAAAGAATCGTGCAAAAAGTTCTTGCACCCAGATTTAGATCACCAGCAAAATGCATTGGTTTAGTGCCTCGGCCATAACCAAGCGATGTATATCTGAATTCGCACACAAGCAGACATCTCACTGAAGAGTCGCTTGAATCGTGCTAGCTGGATTTGGATCACCATCAGCATGCCGGTGTTGGTGCATGCCAAGACCAAGCTTTGCATCAAAATTTTAGGAAAATCTGCGACTAACATTTTTTCGTCGAGTGACAAAGCCAGGCATATAAACTTCGACAACATCATAAACTCCTTTGGCGGTAGTGATATGTATCCTAATCTCTGTTGGACCATGCACTGTAGAGCTATCTATAAGTACATCCAAGATACGGTACAGCTTTGAGTTTTTCTTGTCACAGGTAGATGAACTGTGTGGTTGACATGATTTAATTCAGGCATACAGATGCAGATCTTACTCATTGTGGGAGTCTTCCCAGACATCTTTGTGACGTGGAACCAAGTGATACTGGTCATTGGCCAGTGAATCCATGGCAGGTGGCATTGTCTTCCAATGGCTTAAACACAAAGCAAATGTAGCCAGCATGTCGCTCTACGACTGTGTCCAGTAAAAAATCGGATGAAGGCATCGCCTTTCGAATTCTTAAGGCTTCAGATATCGGACCTGTTCATGCTTATTCAGATCTGTTGTGGTTGCGCATGTGTTAATGGTATGAAAATGATTGTTGATTCATCATTGCGAAATGATCCTGAATGGGTGATGTAAACTCCTGGGTAATACATACAGTATACTGAACAAACGTATATGAGGCGGACTTTCTGTCGACTTCTCACAGTGAAGTCGAACCATATTTCTTCTGATCTGTTTTGAAAGCTTAATGTATTTCATTGAAGAATAAAAAAATCAACCACAAAACACTGCCAGTTTGATCGAGCTGAGTAATAAGTATTCCCCATGGACCACACTCCACCAAGAGAGGAAGATAGTAATTTTTTATACCGCGCATGCCCGCTTGGGCTTGTACTTACTGGTGTCGTGTATCCTCAACGAGTCCACAAAATGCATACCTGATGCATGTTCTTAATTTTCTCGAACAGCAATCTAAGTTAGAAGTGTGCGAGACTGTGTCCCGGCAGCAATCCCAAGTCCAGCATCGAAGAAGCCTGATCCGGGCAGCATAGGTAAAGGTAGATGTTGCTCTGGGTTGGATACACCACCGATACCCTAGGCTATAGTTGCTTTATGGGACTATGTTGTCATTTTGGGAAAGCTGCTGTGGAGAATGTGTGACAAGCTTAAGAACAAGAAGTAGGAAACAATGGGATTTTCCGTAACATAATCCCGTTTAGCCATCACATAAGGATATGATGTAAATCTTTCTTAATTTAACAAAGAGTGAATAAAGAATGAAACCGTCTCGATGTGGGAGGCTGCAATATGTTGCTATGTGGGTGACCACATCTGACCACACGAACTATGCCACGGACTGCTTTTGTACCTTGCAGAAATGAGAGCTTGCCAAATGGCGATATTTCTTTTTCGTATGTATCTTTCCGTCTGCAACTTTACGGAAAGATTATGCATCGGTTTTGAAGACAGTTTGTCCACATGTTGCGTAGATAAGGGCCAATCCATCAAATTTTAGTGTGGATTCGGCATTCGGATCCACACGAGTTTTTTTTCAATCGATTCTTCAATATTAAGAGATAATGAATGAATGGTTGCTGATTGTTTAAAGCCCTACTTAAGAATATTTCACTTATACGAAGGCGGTGTCTCCTTGGTGCAGGACGGATTTCCACCGTATCTTTTATCTGGTGCTGCCTCACCAAGACGGCTTGCCGAAGACACCCAACAAGCTCCCTCATCCAGTCACATTATACTGAAACCGGGCCGACCACTCCACCCTCTATCCTCTTATTGCTGAGCACCTAGCGAGGAAGGTGGATGTACCATGTTTTAAAAGTCTTTGGTAAGCCACAAATGTAAAGTTGGCGTCGCGGCATCGTACATGTGAAGTTCACATAACGTGGCGTGAATACTGAACGGTGTTTGGCCACAGCCAGCTTCTATGAAGAAGGTTTGAATATATACATTAAAAGCGCAAAACTCTAAGGTGTAATATAATCTGCAATCATTATGACCGTTCAGAAATGTCACAGTATGTTATGACATCTAATTTCTTCGGACTTGAGTTTCTTGTGCTGTGCAGTATATTTTCTGAAGCGGCAATGTGGCACGTTTGAAAACCAACTTTCGTCTGAGAGAAAACTTGAAATTCTTTATATTTTCCAAGATGCAGCAGCATAAATATTCTTTGAACTCAAGCAATGGTAAAATACATAAGTGGTTTATTATTGAGGTGATCCACCATGCATCTGTTAACCCAGCAAGCAAACAAAGCGTTAACATAATCGGCTTTCTGATGAACAACCCTAACAATGCTTGCGTTAGGTGAAAGGTTGGCTTTCCAGCCATTAGCCAGCAAAATCAGGGACCAGATTAGTGAAACATACTTAGTGTTAAGTAGCACATAACTAGGTGTGTTTCATATCTGTATAGCATATGTTGCCATGGTAGTTAAGGTTTACTTAGCTGCATGAATTTGACACCTAGGGCCGATTCAACGAAACTCGACTTAAGCAAAATGATATAAGCTATAGTAGACTGGATTAGATGAGCCAGTTTCATCTAACTGCTTGTCAATTTCACAAAGCAAGATTCAGTTTTGTGGAGTCGACTTAAGTCAGTTTTGATGTGGCTTAACCAGTTTTCGCGCCTTAAGTCAGTTTTGTGGAATCCGCCAATGTTATGTTTCAGGATACGTTAAACGTGAATTTCAAAGATTGGTTTAAAACTTAATATACAATGGAAAAATTTACTTGTATACATGCTACTCTGGTGCGGAAGACAGTGTTGGGCCAAATGTTTAAAATCTACAGGCCTATATGCATGTACTTGCTTCATAGCATTGCGGAGCAGCAAAACCTGTATATTATACATGTATAAACATTATATCATATGAATACAGAAATTGTCTGAGGTGATCTCCATATACTTCCGACTGCAGTATTGAATTCATCAAGCAACCAATGTAGATCGAGTCATGTGGTTAAGAATAGTAGGAGCTAGTAAATCTGCTGAAAACTTACAGGCTCTGCTTTCATATGCACGTACATTTAGGGAAAATATTAGAACAAGATTTTACACTTCTTTTGACCCCTCTGGAGTCATATCGGCATATACAGGCTGTATGTATACGCAAATTTTAATTACGATTCAAGAATCCACATAAAAACATCAAAGTTGTATACGCTCTGTATAACATAAATAGTATATCTTGCATATATAGTATAGGCGAGACCACGCGGGCTTCCGGGCACAGCGGAACTAACCACTCCACCGGCAAAGTGTAACCTGATTTCCATACACAGTACGTATATACAAGGCAGGGTGGAACACAGCCTTTGAAACACGTATGTAATTGCTTTTTTTTTTTGGTTTATACATTTAAACAAAATGCATGTCATGCTTTTCTTCCTTGTAAACGTAGGCTCACTTCTGTGTAAAACGCGTACATTAATGAATGGATGTATTTAAATCTGATTATGTCCAACGCCATATGTACGTATACACAAGAATGTTTCAGTTGTACAGTGTGATTTAGTCCATGCATGAATAGATCGGGAAAAGAGGTGCATCGATGTTTTAGATCTTTCATTTATATAACAACTTTAAACTACATGCCAATCATGTCGTTAAAGACAGTCACCAAATCACAGCGACGGATCACCATACACTATAGGCCTACTTTATTTTAGAAACAAAAACGAAAGGCCATTAAGGATCAGATGAAGTCGAGAGTATGATATAGTGCGCTTTACCTTATCAAGTACAATCATACTTGTAGAATGACAAGTTCACACAACATTTTCTTATACAGTATTTTCTGCTCCGTAAGCTGGCGTCTCATCCAGGCGTTTGGAACTATGCACAAAATGCTCGACGACTATACATGCATTCCTGTTGGAAAAAGAGAAAATACTTTTTTACAAGGTACTGACTAAAGCCCTTGGAAAAATATACCAAGGTCAATAATAAAAAGGCTAATCTAATAAAAAGGCTTCAAGGGAATTCGTCTTCACAAGTTGGTCACAAAATAGAACTTAAAGGAGCCCAAAGACCTTGAAGTCGGTCAAGCTCACCTTTATTGAATAAGCTTCTTTCCCGTATCTAATAATGTATGTGGAACATTTTTTTTTTTATAAAACTGGTTACAATCTTTCAAGAGATTCAAACAGACTCAAGGTAACTTTCAAGAGATTCAAGATACTTTTCAAGAGATTCAAGGTAACTCGCAATACCGTTGCACCAATGAGACTTACCTCCCTCCGCAATTACACCCATGGGCCAATTTCATATGTAATACAAAGAAATGTTCGTATGCCCTGAAAACCTGGTATTTTTAGCTTTCAGACCAAACCTTGGCACGGTGAAATTCTCCACAATGGGAGGCTACTTTCTCCTGCCTGCTTTGGTGGCGTTTTTAACCTTGACACCTGTCTGCTTCCTGGCGGTATCTGCAAATACGGGTAGGACGACTAAGCTTTGAATTAAATACTCTACATAGAACCGGAAAAGCTGCTTCACAGCCGTAATCCATTCCAATGCTTGTTCTTCGTTAAAATACACGTTTTCTACAATTTTATAAAGGGAGGCAACCTTTAATCCTGGCAAGATTAATCCTACAACACAACTTCTAATCGCTGGGTGTGCTTAACTTTCAGTGGCTTTCTCTGTGGGCAAATCCTCACATCAGTTAGTGCATGGCCAGGCCGTTATCACCTTTGACCGAGAGTTCGTAAACTCCGGTAATGCCTTCGATCTACTCACGAGCACGTTCACCTGTCCGCAAGCCGGTATTTATGCCTTTCACCTGCATGGTTTGTCGGGAGGGACGCACAAGCGCTTCCTAGCTGGGATATACCACAACAACGATTTGATGGTGACAGCTTACACAAAGGTACGCGAGTTCTGGTCGATGGGCGGGAACACGGTGTTGTTGTCGTTACAGGTTGGGGACACAGTGCAGGTGAAGTTTGTCTATGGTCAGAACGAGCTGTACGGCGATAACACGGAGCTCTATACCACCTTCTCGGGATACCTTTTGTCATTATCTTGATAAAACATCACCCGAGAAGAAATGGGACCGAAAGGTGGCCGAAACGTGAATGAACTTCATCTCAGAATGTGCCCAGAAGAAATTATAGATCAGAAATCTGTATTCCATGAAAATAAAATCTGTATCACCTGGAACCTGAAGACCTTCAAATAAGAGTTCGTGTCAGTCACGGCATCCTTGAAAACGCCTTGTATTTTCTTAATCCATCTTGAATACAAAGAAAGAGACAATATGGTCTGCTTCCTAACTGCCAGGCATTCCAAAGAAACATTGTTCTGATCCTGTCTTTATAGATTCACAGATTCAAACCCATGCTCTTAGAAATTAAAAACTCTAAACTGCAACAGTGAAGTTATGACTGCTTGTCGTCTGTTTTTATTTCAGCAGATGTTGAAAACAATTGTTATCTGAACTACAGGAAATAATCACTAATCTATTAACCTACAGATGCCCCAGCTCTGCACACTAGTACTGAACATTTTTATAAAATTGCTTATCCTGTGGTTTGGACAAAGTCGTTTTGGTATTAAGTGATAACTGAGCTGCTTGAAACATCCTTACTACATGTAGATACAGTTTGTAGAGATGTGACAAACAAAGTATCAATGTGGAATGTAGTTCTTCACACAGCCAATCAGAATCACTAACTACTTAAACTATATAAAATGTAACGCAATGTTCTCAACAGCACACAAAATATACCATTATATATATAATAGATATATATACATTCAAATTATGTAAAACTTTTATCATATACTTCTCAAAAATGCACTGAGGCCTCACAACATGAACATTGTAAAGAAACAAAACCTGAACATCTACAACAAAGTTGTAATACAACTGAAACACAAGGTTCTCATAACCACTATTCGAAGGCTTCGCTGGTGTTTTGGAATAGCTGTTATCACTTCTAACATATACATATTCATGATTATAATCTGCTGACAGAAGGCAAGCTGTGGTCGGATGAGACAATGATCCTCAGCCATTTAGAGATTTTACATCCACCAATGTAAGAAGGAACAAAGTTATGGAATTGAAATTACATTTTAAAAGTACAAATACAGTCTTGATAATAACTAGTTATTAAAATAATTCCTTGTAGTCTTACAAATAAACCTCAAATCAGTGAATTTGCAAATTCAAGGAAAACACCTTGAAATTTGTACTATATTTGCGATAGCAGTACTACACATATGCCTTGTAAGCTATAGCAGTATTCCATTTTGAATATTTGCTTTAAGGGTTGTGCAGAGGAAAACTGCACAGATTAATCTCACTGTATTAAATTTTAATCCCTTATATATGGGCAAGAATCTTTCCTGTAAACAGATATTAAGAATATATGTTCAATAATTACACCTGATAACGAAAGGTGGTAAAGCTCTACACTTCATAGTACTATTGAAACTCTTCCAAATCCAACAATTTCTTTGAATTGGTTCAAATAAAACCTAAATATTAAATCCAGTATGCATAATTTGTTGGAGATGACACAGTACGCCACTTTGTAAGTATGAAATCACTGTTTATGTTTTGGGCACTTCTCAATTGTTTGCATGCATGGAGTTTGGACAAGAAAACTAGGTCTGACCCCTGACCCCAAACACACTGGGGATAGGTATCATGTGATGAGGATGATAGCCTGATGAGATATGAGATAATACAGAGTCTTAAAAGAGGTTCCCTGGCTCAGTAATCTTCCATTTGAGGATTAGACAAGGCCTTAATCATTGTCTTCGTGTAGGCCGCAGCTGCTAGGGCAGCGTATGGCTGCCACTCTTTGTGTTTGTCTCCATCTACGTAATCAGCAATCCCTCGGACGATCATATAACTGTCCTTTCTATTGCCCTCAATGGAATCCAGTACTTGATCAAATGCTGTATCAAACGCACGTACGTCGTATCGGGCTGAAAAGTCCAGCCTCAAACTGTGAGACTTGACAACTGGTCGGCCAGAGCCTATCGTACCGAAGTGAATAGCTGGTACACCTGGTTTGTTAGGCCTAACACCATCTGGCGCCATCGGGTGCTGCACCTCTATGATGTTCTGGTCACCTATGTCCATGTACAGGCGGTCAGTGTTGGGGTCCGGCCGGCTGAAGCTTACCTGCTGACTGCCCAAGAGTTGTTCCCCTTCAGCCATGTACTTCTCCCAGGGTGCAAAGTCTGGGTTGTGGTAGTTCATCTCCTGTATGTGAGCAGCCACCTGCTGGAGGGTGGGGTCTCGAGGTGACCAGGACTTGTTGATGAAGTGAGGGTTACCAGCCTTATCCTGGGTCACTCTGTTGCAGAAGTAGTACAGGTTGTTATCTTGATCCGCCTTGGAGAGCACCACATCCCCAAGACGCACATGCTTGTAGTAGTCAGTGTAGTGGGGCACGCCTCCTGCCACGCCCACCAAGAACACATGGTCTACATTCTGGAATGTACCTACAAATAAGGAGCACTTGGTATTAGCTGGGAGTAGTATTCCAAATCCATTCAGCATAGCCCGGTTATGCCGCACCTTGCCATTATGCAAAATCAGATAAAATGCTACCCCAAGTATTAATGCCATATTTCAGTATGAAAATGGGGACACTGTTAACAGACCAGAGTCCCTGATGAGAAAGCAGATCTACTGGTTGGGACAAAATTATCAATTACAAAATTAAAGCTGTTATCCAACAACATTGTCCTGGTCCAAGCTATTACCTATTTACCATGTATGGTAATAAAAAAGTGAAAAAACTGAAAAGATTGGAAAAGAATGAGCTGGACTAACTGCCAGGTATCATTTACAATGGGCTTATCACTAATAACCAGTGTGGAAGCAATGCAGTTTTGATCTTTTGCTCATAGCCCACAAACAACATAAAGAACACGGCGTAGCAGGGATGATTTCCATTCTCATGGCAAACTGCACTTAACAATTTTCAGCTTTAGCAATACTGCTTTCCTATGACCTGACCTCGAAATATCTGGGAATTTTCCATTTTCAGCATTACAGCTGGAACGGTTTTCTGTCATGTCACCTCCATATAAGGGGAAAACCGCACTTGAACGTTGATCGTAATTTGCATCAAAAGTATACATGGCGCGAAACAAATAAGATCAGATTTGTGAACAGGACACCAAATAATATCAGGTAGCATAGTTAAAATATTTAAATTCAAAACCGTTTGGTCACGTGACAATATCAGTCATTTCCACTGTTTTCAAGATATGAAAACGATTTTTGTACAGTTAACTTTCCCCAAGATGTCCTCTCTCTGTTATAAATTTCATCTTCAACCGGCAGAGTGAAAAAAAAGAAACTGAATATGATGTTTTACAAGGAGGTGGGTGGCTGGGGGTCTGCTTACACAACAGTCCAAAACTAGAGCAAATCCTGATTTATGCCTCATAATTCTCATGTAGAAATGATCAGTCCAATGGGATACCTTTTCCTGCACCCTCGTGATTTGGTCCCAAGCCGAAGTGACCAATGTTATCTTGTAACGAATGAGTACAGCAATGAACAACAGATCACACATGCAGCTTTGGCCTGAATTATTTATTTAACTGCGTTTTTATAGCTTGTGTCTATCGCTTCCACAATCTAAGCCACATGTACATGATACATGTATATATCCTTGAGTCTTATTAAGTGACATATAGGTAATCCATTCCCCAATAATGATAATGATGAAATCCTAAACTGTTCATTAACTCATGCAGATGAGAACTTTTTTCTTTGTTTGGTTTTTCTTATTTTTTGAATTAAGTCAAAATCCATGAAGCAGGTCACAAGCTACTTCACATGGTTGAAATTTTATCACTGTCATCAACAATAAATACAAAATTTAAATTTTTCAGAGTGTCATTAAGGCACATAATACCTTTTTCACATCTGGTACCGGGAACTCAACCTTTGTAAATTAGATTTCTGCTTATCTGCCTGTTTACCTTGTTATTCAATAAGGTATAAGACACTGTACATGTAACTGGCCAGTTTTCTCCTCAACTATAGGCATCATGGAAGTGGAATCAAGTGTTGTGGTTTTAAGAGTTATGAAGATTTCCTTCTATTTTTTTTTCCAAAGAAACCCCATTCCTGATAACTTTTCCAGGGTGGACTGTATTTGTAAAGCAGGCCCATGACCAACAAAACCTGATATCTGTTAAGCTTGTGAGTCTGAGACCAGCACCTACCTAACAACCGAGTGGTGGTGCTACCGGTGGCAATCTGAGCGGCACGATGGAACCCCACAGCTGGCAGCTTTGTGGACACGACTTTGTGCTCTCCAATATAGCCTATTGTGTACACATTCGATTCACCTACAACAGAGACGCTCAATTTATAAAGTCCATTTTTAATTTTACTCAACTTTCTGATTAAAATTAAAATGAACTTATTTTCATTAACCAATACACTCCATTTCTCTCAAATCCATCAAACAAAAGACATGTAATTCCTAAATATACAATATTCGTTTCTTTGATTGATTTCTGTGACATAGTCATTGATAACATACATATATAGATGCACCACACAGTTGTGAAAATGAATTCAGAGTTCAGCATTATCATGTTCATTGAGGTTCTGCCAGAAACTTGTAACAGATCATTAGCTTTGCTACTTTACTGACAAGACTGTATTTGATAGATCTTCTATTTTTGCTTCACTCCACATTATTCTAGTAACTCCTTCAGATTGCACAGCTTCTTGTAAGGGAGATAACTCCCACTAGCCTACCTCATGGTTGAATCATCTCATCTTGCACACTGCAAAACAATTCAGCGGTTATGAACTTTTTTATAAGACACCTGTCTTCACTTTTCTTTCAGTTTTTGCCTTTAGAATACAAACTGACTTCACTGTGAGCTGATAAGACAAATCTCACACAGCAGGAATCAAGTCTCACCCTCCATCTTGAAGCGCATATAGGAGGTTTTGTTCTCCATCATGGCATCCACAGCTAACTTCTCATAGTACATGGCTGAGATGATGGCCACTGTAGGCTGCTGGTTGGCAGCAATTGTTGGCATCTGTTTAACCATCTGCACCTCTGAAAGTAATCACAGACAAATGTCACATACATGCACTGTAAAGAATGATTTCCTCAAAACATCTGATCTTTACCATTTTTAAAATCAACCATCTGGCAAATTAAGCGATGAAAACCACTTATGTTCTACAGAGAAATGCATCTAAATTCAATGAAAGCTTCAGCACCATAAAACATAACCCTATTTATCTAACATAACCCTATTTATCTAACATAACCCTATTTATCTAAAGAAAAATAGTCAACTTAAGAGTTCTTAATTTTCATTATTTCTTAATATCCAACCACTCCTCTCAACCATTAGCACGTATTTCTGTACCATAGCTGTGATCTTGGTTGAATAGAAATCTTCAAAATTCTAAATTCTTTTTCATTCTGAGATTCCTGTTACATAAAGTCTGCTCCAATTTACAGTAACGTGGTCAAAAGTTCTGTCAGTGCAATGTCCATACCAATGACCTTGCTGTAATTTAATTCCCACTAAGATTCTATAAACTTTCAGAGTCTATTGTTTTCTCCTTAAAAGCTGTCATGTACGGCATCAGGGGTGTTGACGGGTTACCTGTTTGCTCATCAAGTACATGTCTGACAAAGCCACCGTTTTCCATTTCTCGAACAAGATTTGTATGTTGTAACTCTGCCAATATTTGATACACCAAGGCCTCAGGGGCATTAATGATTCTGAAAACATGGACAAAGCAATAATACACAACTGAAATGTATCAAATACGTGGATCACTGGGAAACACATTTAATATTTTTACAAAATGTACTGGTGATGACGTCCTTTGTAAATATATCATAATCCACTAATAATTGGATAATTGGTTATGAAAGTCAGAACTACTCTTTAAAACATGAATATGACCCTGGTTGGCTCAGGTTAAAGGCAAGAAGTGCCCTCACACAAAACAAACCCTAGCTTGTCTAATGAGGTGTACATTAAATGACCTAAAATTTCATCCATGACTAAGCCGCTTCTTTTTCCTGAATCTGTGTGTTCTGTTGATTTTAGAAAGTCAGTTTGAGATTTATTTGGAAGGTTGGATGATACCCTCATCATGGAAAAATGCGAGTTTCTTCACCAGAAATACTGCTTTATGACATTTCATATAAAAATGCTCTTTTTGGATGAAGTCTCAGGTCATTTACAGTATCCTAGAATCAGGGTTAGTATGGTAGCCTACGCCTGACAAGAGGTCACGCCTTATCCTGGACTCTTCCTGTTCTCTTCACCCATCACCTGGACTGCTACCATACCGATTAAATATTTAACACAAAGGAGTTTTACATCTCTCCTTCAGACTAAACAACTTCAAAGATTACAGTATGCTTACTTTTATTTACCTAGTTTACTCATCCAGTAGTTTGAGGCTGAATTTGTTCTGAATTTATTTATTTATTTATTTGATGGTTGTTTAATAGTAAATGTGTATGACACAGGTTCTACAAGTGTACATAGTATTGACAGCATTACCCTGTCCCTCCGTCATGTGATAACAATGCCTGAATACAGTCCAACGAATCAACAGGTGGCACATGTGCATCTGCATACTGTGGTAGAGTTTACCCATGTTTAGATGATTTATTCATTTATTTGATTGGTGTTTTCTGCTGTACTCAAGAATATTTCACATATAAGGCCAGCCTTACGGTAGGAGGAAACCGGGCAGAGGCCGGGCGAAACCCATGACCATCCACATGTTGTTGGCCGGCCTTCTCCATGTATGGCCAGAGAGGAACCCAGCCGGACCTTGGTCACTGTGCTGCACCAGGAAGCTACTTCCTGCGGCCACAGAAGTCCCCTTTTAGAACTGGTTATGCTGCCTGAACTTGAATGTTAAATCTTCTCACATGGCGATGGTGATTTACCATATCAAATCCTAATTGAGATGCACAGTTTGATCTCTGTCAGCTGGACAGTATCACTTTCATAATTAAATCCTCACCAAGATGCACAATTTGAATCCTGTATGCTGTTTACTAACATAATTTAATCTTAACTGAGATTCATAGCTTGAGAGATGCTCAACTGGAATTCTTGCTGCTGGAGACAGTGACTCACCTAATGATATCCTCAACAGTCAGGATGTTAGGGTAGGCAGACTCTAGCACCTGGAGAAGTTTCTCACGAACAATTTCTTCCTGAGGCCTTGTATCCTCCTTATTTAAGCCTGGAATCCGAAATAAACACAAGTTAGAGGTAAACGATTTATTTGAAGCGTTCGAAATTAAAAGACAGGCAATGTAAGTGTACACTGAGAGCCAGTTTATAAAATGGTACATATGAGAAGATGCTCATAAATAAAGAACAAAAACTGTCCACATCACAGCACTAGCACTGCATTGATTCACTGTGGCTCATAACTTCAGATATTATGTAATAATATTAAAAATAACAACAGAAACCATGATTCACACCAAATGGTAAGGGAGAACTTCTACAAAAAGTCGGATCAACCTAATTAATGAGGAAAATAAAAGTCACTGCTACACATCATTCCTGTATTCTATGACTGGGTACAGATAAAAGCAAGTCAGTGATATCAAAAACTGAAACCTTCTGTAAAATACAAACTTATGTCTGTCTGTGGAAGCCATAGATGCAGAAGTTATAAGTCATACATAGTCTGAAAACTGTGTCTATCAGTGCTGACTTTAGAGGCATTAATTAACTCATTATTTCAATTAATTACAATTACCTATACTATTTCGAGAACAGATTTTATGCATGATCAGGTGAGTGTGGGAAAAAAATTAACGCCAGGAAACAAATCACACAAAATCTTAGGTAAATAACAACTGACACCATCTGGTGGTTCACAAGCAAACAGGACTAATTATTTCTGTAGACAGGGGAAATAATCAGGAATATAACCCAAACAATAACACAAACAAGAAATACATCCATTGCAAGTGGTGCTGTAGATACTGGGTGACTGATAACAAACCCATAATGCAGAACAAACATAAATGACCAGTGATAAGATGGATGATGAGTAAAGACCCAGTCCTACCGGTGCAGTGTGAACCTAGGGAAAGGGAGAAGGGGGTGGAGGGGCATAACGGGCTGGGAGGAGAGATAAGGTAAACACCCATCCTGTTTCAGCAATTGACGGATGGCTGTTTACAGTGTGATTACTCACCAGGAAACACATTACAGTTAACTACAAATCACCGGTGGTGACCCCATAACTCAACCTTTATTTTGCTTTATGACATTTTCGGAGGTATGTTAGTTGTATATGTATGTTACTTAGCCCAGAAGGGTTCAAACAACTTCCTATACCAAAATCTGCAACTACTTAGTCCATTGTTCTGTCTATAAAAAAATAAGTCTCCTAATGAAAAGTTTAATTTTAATCTAAAGTGCACTGTATCATATAACTGGATCTCAACATTGGTTGATTTATTTGACTGGTTTACCAGCTGTTTTCAACACATATCACTAAGATACTAAACCTATTTACATAAAGTTGAAGCTGATCAAGTATGAAACTATTCCTGTGTTATCTTTCAAAATTCAGTTTAAACCTTCATACTCCTAAAATCTACAATCACTCTACACTTGAATTTATTTATTTATTTCACTGGGGTTTTGATGCAGTCCTCGAGAATATTTCACTTGGAAATATGACTTTAGCTAGATGTATTATACATGCATACAACAATAGTGTCCATTGAGTGCATATACATGTGATGACTGAGAACAACACATGACAAATTACTCATGCAAAAAGTATGTGCCAGTGTAAACATCCCAACAACTCAAGATCAGTGAGATGTGTCGTTCAGTCCTCTCCATCTCTTCATGAACATTACCAATAAGACAGGAAGATCTTACCACATAATCTATCATTTTTATGTACTCTAAACTATACCACCTGGATCCGTTAATTTGTTCTTATAAATATGTATAGGTGAGAATTCAGGGAATAGTAGACGGGAAATTTTCCTGTGTGTATGTACGTTTCAGAATGACAGTCCCCAATGAATTTTCCACTCTAAATAAAATAAACTTGGAGATAAATCAATATGAAATACAAACGCAACAGAAACACCAATGAAACCCAGGGTAGTAAAACATGGGAATAACAAACAATAAAGAAAGACCAGGAGATATCACGCAAAATTGTCAACAAGTCAGACATTTTTCACCATAAGACAGTGGTTCATGCGTCCTCAGAATGTGAGGGTGCCTAGGGTTTGGGGTAACGATGTGATCACTACACAGACACATCAACCAATGTGCTCCTAACTTACCATAGTAATCCGCCTGTACCCCTTCAGAAGGCATGAACAACATTCACAATTTAGTGTCAAAATAACACAGGTCATTGCTTACGGTATGAATCTGAACAAAATCTCCAGATAATCGACATGTAGCAATGAACAAAAGCAACTCAAAATTTGACACACATAACACTGGAGCAATCTCTAACAAATAAATGATAACTCTTGTCAAACAGTCCATGCCAGCCTTTAGAGTTTCATTTTATTTGGCCACAAACATTAACTCTTCAAACTGTAACAGAGTATCAAGTAACCCAGGCAACACCCAACATACCTAGTTCAATAACAATTTTGTCACCTAAAAATTCAAATCACAAATGGTATTTTAAAATTTTAATCATAATCATCAAAAATTTCAGAATTCTTAAAAAATATACAACTAATATTAAATGTATGCAATGTAACAATTAGAAAACACAGTATAGCAGAACCCAAGCAGCTATTTTCCCCAATATCTCACATAACTTTGTAATGGCCAGCTAATGCAGTCCCTTTCTATTGTAGTTTCCCACCTTTACAACAAGGTTGGTGCTTTGGTGTCACCTGTTTATCCTTCTAGGATCTTGATAATCAATTTATAATCAAAATTTACTTTTGCAAAGTTCAAAACTATCTTAAAACATTTAAACACTAGAGCCCAAAGGCTGTGAAATGGGTCTATTACTCTTTTCTAATTTTATTCTTCTTGTAACTAGTGACCAATGTCTTCCAGTACAATTCGTTAGTTTCTCCATGCACAAAGTACCTATCCCTTCTTGTGTCCATAATGGGGGACCCGGCAGCAGTATTTTGCATCATTTTATGTTGATCTTTTCTTTCCCATGTAAGACTGAAGACCTTTTCCCTCACAAAATTTTGCAACTAAGTCCTTACCATTTCTATTTCTTCGGTTAGTGTGAGTACCAACAAAGTCCAAAATATCTTAATTTTTTGTACCACTGCTGTACGTGACAATAGGTCAAGGTAACACATCATAATACAATACATGTTTATCACACTGCTTTGACAAGCTTGCATTGGGGTAAACTTTCAGCCAGATGCTAGCTAGAGGCTTTGGACCCATTGAATATACCACCACTGCTTGTAACTGGTGAGGGGCATCAGCTAAATATATTTTGTCAACTGAAAACTGCCACCACTTGATTGTGGTTTGAGGATTGTTGGCTGACTTGTGACCTTGCACAGAATCACTCCTAACTGCTAACACCAATATTACGGATATTTATTGTTATGCACAAAACACCATAGAAAATAACTGATCAACAAATACAGTACAGTCATATGAAATGCACATGTACAGAAATTATTCGCAAATGAAATAAAATTTTTAAAAAAGTTTAAAGATTCATCATTTAACATCAGAGCTAACAGTTACTTTGTAAGTTTAAATTAAATTTGTGAAGATGGGGAAGGGGCGTTTTCAAGAAGCATATATATGCATACTACACCGAAAATCCAGAAACCTGCAGATGGTTGTGGGTTTTCCCCAGCCTCTGTTCGGTTTCCTCCAACCTTGTAGCCATCGTACAAGTGAAATATTCTTGAGTACGGTATAAAACACCGATGAAATAATAAAATGAACCGCAAATCACATATTTCTCTAACACTCGACACTTAAAATCATATGAAGCTGGCCAACACATTTTTTTCAATACAGAATTAAGACTGTCCACAAAGCTGCAAATACTGCAGGATATTTGTTTAATAATATGCTCATTAAAATTCTATAACAGCAAATAAGTACCTGCCAGTGCTCATGCACAGAACCACTATTAAAGTTACCCTGAAGCAAAAGGCAAAGACTTGACTTACAAAACTTGCATGTTTTTCAACTGCGAGTGACACTTCCTATGTGATTTGCACATTGCCTGGAAATTTGTTGCAAAGGTCGTAAATGTGACAGGGTACCTGTCCGTTGTGTATTCCGTTGGCAATAACCCAAGGACTCAAGGTCACAAGCGCCTACTTCATCGAAAGCGGTTCTTCTTCAAGTCTGGATATCTGCGGTGATTTTTTGGAGTACAGGCGATGGTCTCAGGGTTGCGATTTATGTCAGAATTTTAAAACAACACCCTGAGTCCATCCAGATAGACCTCCACCCTCTCCATTCCAGTTTCAACTCTAGCCCAGTCTGTTATTCTTGGGCAGTAACACAAGGGGTCAGGTCAAATGAATACCAGCTATCTGATAATTAACTTCCACAATGTTCTTCATTTCCACCATTTTAATGACTACCCAAGTGCTCGGCTGCCACAAGGTTGGCCTAAATACAGGGTGTCCCAAAAATATGCACTCACCTGTTGACTGTTCATTACTCATTTATTTTAGGTGAAACTAAGCCTAAATAATGGCAGACGTACGATTAAATTTTGAAGGAAGAAAAATTTGTAACAATTATTAATTATTTGTTTATCTATTATTATTATTATGAATAATGGGCAGTAAAAGGCTGAGTACATTTTTTGGGGACACCCTGTATAATTAGGTACAGTTAAATACATCCATGTAGGCTTTCTTACATGAGGTAAATCTTTTCCCTACATACGTTACCACAGGCAGTCAAGGTACGGATCGGTATGTGACATTTACTGTTACCATCCTCAACATAGTGCAAGTGCATTTGATGGTTTTTCTGGATATAAAACTAAAAGGACAATATATGAAAGCACAACTCCACACATAAGTTTTATTCAATGCATAATCACTGTATATACCAACAAGACAATGAAGAAAACATCATGAAAGGAAAGTGATGTTTGACCATAACACATGGTCTGTTTTGTTAAACACACTGACACTGAGTACTTGGTGAGACTGCTTCCAGCAATTTCTCCACATTTTTTCATGCCTCTACAATGGGCCTTTGGCGATTCTCACCAACAGGCCATTAAAAATTTATTCAGAGGAATGACTTTATTTTCTGATAATTACCAATACAGTATCCTGACCTGGTCATAGTATACACTAAACCATGTTAATTTGTATGAAATTGCCCACTTTTATTATGTGATGTGATGTGATGTCACAAAGAGATATCATCGACATGCAACCTGAAGTTACGCCACAACTAAATGCATACTGATATACATGCATATGTGTACAGATATGTATGCTCTGAATATGAACACAACCGTGAGGCTGAAGTCTTCCCTAAATGAATGCTGAAATATTCGGCAGAGGTATTCGGCTATGCACGAAAGCTAGACAACAAAAAGCTGAATGCACATTCAAGGCGTCTTGCGAGATCATACAAGTCTGGATGAGAAAGGTGGTTGGCTCTTGCAAACTAATGCTGCCGTAATGCTTGATTTTATTGTAGTTGCCAGACTTATATATACATCTTGAATAGTTGGGTCTGTCAGGTCAACAACATCATTACCGCCTTTCAGACACATCTGTTTGCGAGAGCTATCACTTGTGCTGCTTAAACCTGCCTAATTTTGTGACTCCAATGGGGATTTAGTTTACTTTTTGTAATGATCAAAAGGGAGGTAACTACAGCTGTACCAATAAAATGCCTTCAGACTAAAGCTGAGACAGTACTCCAAGGGTACCTTATTCTAAAATTTTTCTCTGGGTGACAAACATCCAACTGATGCCCCTACCCATCCCACAAGGAAGTTGATGGAACTGAGAGTACTTTAAACAAATCTCACCTGGACTTAATGGTGCCTCTTCATCGGACAGCTGCTCTAACTCTACATCCACCTTCCTGGCATGGTGGTACTTCTCATCCTGCATCTGTTTCATACATTTCTTGATAAATCCTACATAGTCTGCAAAATAAACAACCAAAATACATGATAGCGATCTGCTTCTATAACTTTATTTATTTATTTGGTCTGATGATACGTTCAAGAATATTTAACATTTTAGATGAGGTTTATGAATGGAGACGGCGAGAAAACACTGCTCATCAACAGGTGTGTGTAACTGAGAAACCCCTGCAGCAAACTGACCACTAATGCACACAGGTTAGCAAAACATAACAGGTTATACTGTTCTTTCAAAGTTTCCAAGTTGGCTACAAAAGCAACAATACTTTCTATCCTAAAGCTTATGCCAGTATCTGGAGATACTTCAGACACATAATCTGAAGATACTTAACTTTCTACAACAGTACATGTGCAAGAACCCTTACATTTTCCGGAATCTGTGTAAGTTCATATAAAACTTTAGATGATTATGGCATGAATGTATTCTGTTGTGCTTCTATGGTGATCACTTAGTAGGATATACAGGATTTATGCCGTTTACCTCTAGGAAAATTCTCTGGTTTCACCAGTTCTTTGAAAAACTCATAAGCTGTGGTCACTTGGTCTAGGTACTCAGTGTCTTCCCTGTACCAGAACTTCAATTTCCGACTTTCCTGAAATAAAAAATTGAGGCCTCAGTAAATGCCTTCTGGAAATACAGTCATACAATTTACAAATTTACAACAACAGCATAATGAAACCAATGAGGCAGCTGGGAGATTTTAGACTAACAACATGTTCATCACTGACAAAAATATTATGGCTATGGTTTGTCAAACAAGTCATCGTCCCACATCCCTGTTACCAAGACGCAGTATTTTCAACTCTATTGGAGGTATGGGAGTGGCATTTAGACCATCGTGACTGAGTCAAGGCTTAATTTCTTATCACTTTTTTCAACATTCCAAATGATACCTAAGTTTTGGATTTGCCCGAAGCATTAGAATGTTCCAGTTATATGTAGTTCGCGACAACACTCTCGAAAAATGGCAGTTCTCATGACTATCTGCAGACCTGGAATTCAATATCATTGAAATATGTGCTTGTGTGTGTCAACTTGGCAAAGTGTATCATCTTTATTTGAGGTAGACCTTTTTTTTTTTTAATACAGGTGAATTTTTAGATACTGTTTTCTTTTCTTTACTGGTTGTAGAAAGGTTTACAATGATATTCATGATAGGTACAGAAGTAAGAAGCAGGCAAAATGTGTAAGTCCAAAGAAAAACTAGCCAGTTTATTAGCCTTCTGCAAATGTTTTCTGTATACTGATATGAACTGGTACACTCAGTCAGTACATTTACTTAGACATAACATGCATATGTTAATCACTAATGGCCTGACACAATATTCCAAAAGGTCCATGTGCATGTATCTCAACACAAGCTTGAAATATCAAAAATATATGTAAATATCTTCTGATCAACATGAAACAACCGCACACAATCAAGATGGATAAGTGTACATGAATTGATATTACGTTATATAACCTTATCACATACATGAGTAACATATTTAACAGGTTGATATGCCATGACTCATGGAGTAAGGTAGGTGTGTACAATCTGCTACCAGGCTGTGACACATCTGTACACAGTTACCAGGGCTGGGTTATCAAATCCCTGGCTGCTGCTGGCCATCACCAGTCAGAATCTGTGTGTCTGAGCATCTTACCACAGCATGTCCTCCTGTTTTCTGGTCCACCAGGAAGCAGATAAATCCCAGCTGCAGCTGAGGTTTTTCCAATGTAGGATCATCTTCTGCAAAAAACCGGGCAAAGAAAAACAGGATTAAAGTGCTTTTTTCTTTTTTTCGTTTGTTATCCTGAAATGTGTGGTCACGTGTATGTCATTTATACTAAACTAAACAATAGTTATAGGAGGATTTGTTACTCAAGAATGTTGCAGGCAGAGTATTCAGAAAAAATGATAGCAATACCTTTGTGATTATTATAATAAAGTACAAAAGACCCCTGTTCTTACCAAAGGCACAGTGAGGACAGCATTGTCTGTTACACATGTAATAGTGACAGAGTTTGATCTGTAACATGTACTTAAAATACACCAGTTACAAGTATGGAAATTGTATAATTTATTTGCTTATTTATTTGTTTGGTGTTTTAAGCTGTTTCACTTATATAACAGTGGCCAGTACTTTGGTGGGAGGAAAAATGGCAGGGCCCCGGGGGAACCCACGGCCATCCGCAGGCTGCTGGCAGACCTTTTCATACATGACTGGAAAGGACGTCTACTTTTCAATGAATTACAACAACTGCCTAATTTTGATAGCCACCAAATGCTTTAACTTTTCTGTTAATTGTTTCACTTTTTGATATACGACGAAGTGAAAATAATGTCTACATGTGATTCACAATTTGAAAAATTAAAAGCAAGCTGGCAACTGCAAAACTCTGGCTGTGTTTATCAACACATCCCAGCAATGCCTCAATACAGAGTCATTTCTGAACAGTAATTTTACCATCTTCATGTATTAAATTTTCCTAATTTTCCATCATTTACCTACTATGTTATCTATTTATACGTGGAGTACATTTTTGTCCCTTTTTTTTTTAAAATCATGACAAACAAATTGTTTCAAAGCTCAAAAATTGTTCACTAATGACATCATATCTCCATGAATGTCATTATTTTCTTGACATTATTCTCAATGACATTATTTAACCAGGGCTTGTCATGGATTTATTCTCAACATATTCAATGATCCATCAGTGCAGATTTCTGATCATTGTTCCAAATTCCCACATGGGTATTACATAAGCCTGATAATATAAGATATATTTTTTTGTTCCTCCTCAACTGGACTGCAATACTGACAAAGCCCTGGACATATCTGTCGGGAAGCCAAATTGTTTCCTGACAAGCTAAGCGAGGCTTTGATCGAAATAATACAAAAGTAATCTGCCCAGAAGTATTGAATTGGCAAACTGCCTTATGTAACAAAATCCCCAATATCCAGACATTTGCATTTAACAAACTGTGTATTAGTACAGGCATGTCTTATCGCAGTAATGCTCCATACGGATGCCTCTCCACCCACACTGCCTCACTACAATTCTCTTTCTAAGAATGCCAATGTGCCGTGTTCTCATAGGCTGAGACTGCGCGAGACAATGAACAGGTCAAAATGACTCTTAACTCCGAGGATAATCAATAAGCTGAGAGGAAAGCCAATCAGCCAGACTGAGCACAAATCCTTCCTGTTTGAAGCCATTGATTCTAGCCATTGTTTGGCAGGGACGTGTTCAGTGAACCAAAGCTCTGGGGGCTTATGCTGCCAGTAGTTATGATCCATCTCCAATCCATCACAAGCTACATGTATCCCTATACTCAGTGCACCATGCTCACTCACACAAGGGAAGACTAGATCTAGATACATTTGCAATCTTAACAAAATTCATTTATCTGTGTAAATGTATATGGAGTCTAAACTCATATTACCATTGATACACCAACAATTTGTTTAGGGACTTGAAACCATGCCATCTGAGCTGACACATTTTATGGCTTCTGAACATTTTCTTTTATAATCTAGACAGCGGCACATATGTATACTGGGATTAGGCTCATGTGTAAAACTACACAACTTCAAAGTGCACAAGGTTAAAGCTATCTGCAAGTACATGGTATGGCCAGATTTGTGGAAGTAGTATCAGCTGAAACTTTTCCAACAAAGCATTACATCTACATGTATACAGTAGGCAGGATTCTGCACATAACATTACATCTACATTTAAACAGTACCTAATACTATGTACAAGGACATAATGATGATGACCTAATGCCAAGTCTAAAATATTTCTACCATACTGCAGTGACATAAGCCCAAGGATACAGGCCAGGAAGCTGCATGCCCACTAGTTGTCTTACTCTTGGTAACAGCATTTAAATAAATGATCTACCCTACATGTCCCTTGGGGAAGTGACATAAATAAAGGTAGTTAAGTAGTTTTATCTACCATATGAGGAATGACCTGGATGAAGAACACCCCATGAGAAGTGATCCAGATGAAGAAAACCCAATGAGAAGTAACCCAGATGAAGAACACCCCATGGGTATCATGTGCCTCAAGTTTACTGTAACCCTGAAATGGCCTCTCATGTCTGATCCAGACTACATGTGTCTCCACCCACATGACAGGTAAAACTGAACATGAGTTTGTGTATTAAGGTGTGAACTAACCATGTGCCTCCTTGTTGATGACCAGTCCTTTGTGCTGCCCCCCTGCTACATGGGCCACTTTGTCAAGGTTTAACTTCTTCGTCCTCTCTATCTTGATGTGTGTGGCTTTCCCCTTCTTGGATGGGGTCATTACAACTTCTGCAAACAAAAGTGAAGTCAAATCATTCAAGGGTATTAACAGCTGATATAGTCAGGTTACCCATTACTGGTATTTCTTGTACACAGATGCACACACAGGTATATTACATCAGCAAAATATCACCTATTATGCCAAACCCTCATCCAACCTCTCTTGCACATAATATCTCGAGACTTTCTGGGAGAACTGTAGAGGGTAGAGAAATAATTCTCATACATACATGAAGCTCACACCTCTGGAGGCACAAAAAAATAAATATATCATTTTTATCTTTATCTCTACAGTAACTGCATGTATAAATTTCACTATATGCTTTAAACGTTGAAAAGATAGAAAATTTACAGTATTTTTAATACAACACATTGCTGTGCATAGATGGACATGTTGGCAGTCTATATAACACACTTAAGTCCTTGTTCATTCTGCTGTCTACAAAAATGTACATGTACCGGCACTTAACTGTGGATCAAACTATTAAATCAAATTGTGTAAATTCCATAGGTGAATAAAAAGAAATTCTATGCAATTAAAGGCTAGTCATTGTTTCCATAGCATGCATTTTTAAGGCAATTCCTGATAATATTAATTATTTGTTATGAGTAATTAAAAATGAATGATTGTATCTACATGCTGGAAGGGAAGTCACACATGTATAAATTATGCTACACGTAATACTGGAAGATTTAACATGCTCAAATTTTCAATGTGACAATTTCTGAGAACCATATCGCAAGATCCAACACCCTAGATACCTACATGTGCGAGAATACCCTTTTTCCTTGATTAGCATATCGAAGAATAATTTTCAGTGTGATTTATGCAGCTTTCCTATTTGGTTTGGGACTTTTCAAAAAGTATACTTTTGTCAGTCTACACAGAATAATGCCGGAATATACTAGAATAAACAAATTACATGTATGTCATTACATGTAAATCAGACAGATTCAACGTCATCCGATTTCAGAGTCATTACTGCAAATTCAAACAAACCTTGGAGAGGGGCACAACTAGTCTACATACTTTAAAGTCTGGAAACATATTGCATTCTATTGGGTCAGCTGATAACGATTTCATTTCGTAAATATAAAGTTGGTAATTTCAAGTCAACCTCTCCTTCTCAATCTTTCAGGGTAAAGGAGGAAGAAAAGCAGAGGTAAATAGAGATTTACATATAAATACGAGATGAAGATTACATGTATCTCCTCATCTAAAATTCATATCCTGGCAACAACCGTGATGAGATACACGTATACATGTGTGTGTGTAAGTTCACAGACCTGATCAACACAGTATTATGATCACCCTTTATCTGACAGCAAGTGCAATTGAGCATTGAAATATAGCTGTCAGAATTTCTGTCTATCTGAATAAGTAATGATCGCATGCTGTGCTGATTACACATACATCCGGGAATGCTCCCAATAACACTCTTTATTACACAAGATAAATTGACTGATGTTCTCTGGAGACCCTGCTGAGCTATCTGCCTCAGGGTTAGGGAGCTCTCTGATGTTGAAGATAAACTAAGTGGTCAGTTGTTGATTGCCCAGAAGCCATTTGCAGGCAGCTCCAAAAGCAACTGTGCAAGCACTGTTACATGTGGATTCAACACAACATGTAACACTGACATAGGTCACTGAAATTATTTATGTATTTTATATTAAATCTATTTTCTCATTACAATGATCTGATTCTTAATTCCATCTGCGTTTGCATTACCATTAAGACTAACTCTGTACGGTCATTACATAATCAACTTGAGTCCGATCACCTTGGTAACATTGATTGGTTGCTCAGATCCCATTCTATGGGTCAGACAGGTTCTTTCTAACTCGCCAGTTCCATTGGCATGGACACTACAGGATGAATAAACCTCACTCTGCCAACAGTCTGGCCAACTATCATGAACACGTAGCTGACAGATCTTGCCACACATGGACGCCACTATGAACTGGGCTTGAAATCATAGCGACCACATAGTTGGGAGCCTCCTGTGTCATTGTACTGCACTAGCACGCTAACCACTAGGCTAGGAAGGCCTCTACACTTACATAAAGTGAAACAGTAAACCATGCAATATCCAACTATCTGTCGACTGAAGAATTACTATGGAAAGAAATGACTGAGGAAGGATACATACATGTACATATGTCATAATAAATTATTAGAAACCAGGTTTTAAGTTTGAAGTTTTAAACTGGAAGTGTGTATCAGCAAAAGAAGTGTCTCCATAGCCTTAAAACATCACAGGAAATAAATCGCACACAGATACCTCTAATGCCTCTGACTGCTGCAACACAATGAGTTCAAAGAACAAGTTCGTATATCTTCTTCAAAATTAGGGTAAACTTACATGTATGTGAGTTTGTAAAAGAGCTATACTTTTTTACAAAGATGACCGTTCATCAAGGGCAACAGTTGCACATGTGCATACAGGGGGTTTTCTTGCCAATTTCTTTTTAGAAACTCAATTTGAACAAATCAGAAAGCTCAATATTTTAAGTCACCAAGGGGCAGGGGAAGAGTGCAACCTGATTTAAAACTTGTTACTTTCTTTGCTCTTTGTTTGAACTGTGCCAAGAACAGGCTAAGTGACTGCATGTATGTCTGTATACAATGTATGTATGTCACACAATTTTCAGATTTCACTTACACTGTAATATTATATTAATATTACATATTTTTTTCTCTTCTATTACATCTTATATATGTCCATGGATAGTTTTCAACCTGAATTAAAGACATTATCATTATCAATATGATGTTTCAATATGATGTATCTCGAAAGGGACAATGAAGTTGTGAACTGGTACAATATAAAATTTACGTTACTGTACACAGTAATGAAAGTGCTTGTGTCAGATGAGCTCTGGCTTGGTACAATGCCTGTATGTTTACTTAACTGGCTCAGATTTATGATTTTATGAACATTAATCAAAAGTTACACAAATACCTATTCAATTCAAAAAATAACTTCAAATTCAAAGAATAAATGCAGATCAGATGTATTGAGACAAAACCCATTATAAAGTTTTAACAACAGTGCGCTTTTACAGTGCCCATAATGGATTCCCTCCACCGTATATCAATTTACAAGTTAAAGATTAAGGGCTGTATCCCACAAACACGTATATGCAAACATGAACACACACTTAACCTACATAAAATGTTTATTGTATTCTGTACAATGTATTGTAGTGTATAGGTTAGCCTGAACTGTAAGCGTGTGTTCAATGGAAAGCCTGACCATAGCACAACTGCATCTACATGTCACCTCCAACTTTTTGCAGAATTCTTAAGTGCAATGATATCAGAACACACTCCATAGGCATACAATGTCTAGATTACATTAGTAAATTTCTGTTAATATCACAGAAATGAGCGCAAGCCAATAAAGCCTTCAAAAACTATCCCATCTATGAATCCACGTACTCTGTCCAGATCTGATACCAGATATATGGCCTTTATGGCTGGCTATGACAGCATAATTGATGCTGTTACCACTCATATTGGATGATTGTCATGGTGATTACTGGTTCACGCAGCTCTCAGGCTGAGAATTACAGGCCACAGGAATGTGACGGACCCTGGTAAATGCTGGTCATTATCAACCCTAGAGGAAATAGACCTGTGTAATCTAGCACAACAGCTATAAAGTGCTCTGACCCAGTCCCGGCAAACTTGAGACACCAGTCATTTTTCATCTGTATTGTTTTTTGTGCAGGGTTGTTGTTAATTTTTTTCTCTTTACTCACGATGAAATCAGTGCAATCTGGTTTTAGGTGATTTATTTATAAATTGTGACCTGAACACACACAGGCGATAAATACTGCACACGCGTACATCTGTATTAATACACATGCCCTCATCCCTCATGGGGTCATTCCTATCTGTAAGATTTAAACAATGTGTTAACCATTCTGAGTTGTTTGGACCCTCTGACCCCTCCCCTCTAAGTTCAGTGGTGATGCATAGGGTTATGATGTAGAGCCATTTGTTGTAACCGTCAGCATGTGACAGATGGTAACAAAAGCTGTCACAATTCATCTACACCCATACACATGTATGAGCAAGAGTCTGTCAGCAACTTGACTGTCTAATTCAGGATGTTACTACATGTACAGAAAGCACAATACATGCGTTCACCACTGACTGAGCTCAAATTTCACAGTGTAGGTCATATACCAGTGAAAGCCAAATAACTCCGGCCAATTAACATTGATGCTAGGCCCTTTTAGCAGCCTTCTGAACCCTGTTGAATGCCTACAGCTTCTTTTCATTTGTACTTGTACATCTAGAACGACATGGTCTAGTACTGCACTGGGGCCGTTAAGATGCTGGTTGGCCAGCCAAGAGCATCACTTTCCTCTCTGAATGCTCACTGTGGTAAGTCTGGTGGGCAGGCATTTTTCACATTCAGAGTGATTCCTGAGGGAAACAACCAGCATCTACAAGGGTTCCCTGTCCAATGCAGCAAGTCATGATAGACGCACAATATCTACATGTAACTGCTATCAAGGCAAGAGAAAAGCAAAGGAGGGTTACTCCTCTCTGGAGACTGGGTTATAGCTAAGTGGTCAAGAGGCTTGACTTTCTATAGTTAGCACTGGAGAGTGGCAGGTTCAATTCCAGCCTTGGACACAAAATTTGTGGATTATCCTTCTCTCTCACTGTCTGTGGGACATTGGCAATAATAAGCTGTTAACGAAGCTTGCATGGCTATTTCCCTGTTGCACAGTCAAATGTGAGCTGAAGATCACTTGTCTTCCACCAATATGATGTGCATATCTAAATGTCACCAGTGGGAAAGTTTGTCAGTAACTTGCCAAAGGTTGGACGTTTATTCCAGGTTTCCTCGGCCCATAACACTGATCACCATCAAGTAAAACGAAAATCAACACTCTTAGTCTGACGATGGGATTGAGCCATGTACACCTAATGTCACCCAGTGATTGAAAGACAAGTCTCTTCACAAGAAGTTTGTTCAAGATCTCAAATCTTGAACCAAAAAAACTACATTAAGTCCAAAGTTTAATGTTAAAAAGACGTCTGTTGGTCTTACTTGCACATATACATGGCTGTACTGTTGGGTACATATAAATGTACTTTAAATACACACACAGTCAGATTAATCTATTTCTTCCATGTTATTAATCCATTTCATTCTTGGGTTATTTTCCAGTACTTCCAGAAAAGATAAAGTCACAAACTCAACAAAACTTGCTACTCGATTTTTAAAACATAGAAGTTGGACAAGTTAGAGAACACTTTCTTTATACAGTGAAATGTAAACGGATATGTACAATGTTCACATTATCAAGTACCAGTATATATTTACAAGGGCAGGTTATACCATGGCCTAAGGCGTGTTTTGGGGTACATATGGAATATGTCTACTTGTTTACTATTTGACAAACAGCGTCTGAAATAGACCTGATAAGTGGTAATGAAAAATTCACATCTGTGGGAGATATTCATGCCGGCAGGAAGGTCGGGGGGGGGGGTCGCAGGGACAAATATCTGGAAAGAAAATTAGAACAATAAA
Organism: Acanthopleura granulata; assembly: GCA_016165875.1. NCBI lineage: Eukaryota > Metazoa > Mollusca > Polyplacophora > Chitonida > Chitonidae > Acanthopleura > Acanthopleura granulata. The sequence goes on along the minus strand of JABBOT010000003.1, from coordinate 9,918,791 downwards.
TCCACAGTACCTTCCTTCTCTGCCATCGTCTTCCCTCTTCACACACCTCTTCAATTGATAATCCTGAAACAGAGGAATATTGAATTAAAATTTATCTTCATTTGGTTCTTCATATTCACACTCGGTATACAAGTGGCTGATAATGGAAGAGTTTTTCAAGTGCTAAGAATAACCTGAAAACGGATATCTCTGATAATTCTGGTATATCATCTAGCAAGATCTGCATCACATGTAAAGAACTGGCACATACAACTGATACAAACAGGATATGACTGATATGCATATATAGCCACTTGGCTCCTTGTTCCAACACATTCAAACCAGAATTCAAAAACATAACCACAAAATTCTCAGAAAGGCTGCCAGACTGAACCAATCCCATCATGTAAACAGGACATGAATGTGTTTACTATTATCCTAAAGGTCAACATCTTTAAAAAGCCATGAGCTTCAGGGAAGCATTTGATTATAAGGGAAATGCAAACTCTAAACTTGTACTACCAGTGCTTACTCCACATCAGTATGACTTCACAAAAATTATGCAGCTAAAATGCATCAACCTTTCTGGTGCTTAACATCGCACTTTCAATTTTCTTTTTGCTTTTATGACAGTGGTGTAATAGGTTTATGCATGGAGAGTGGGTAGTTTAAGGTTTGTGCAGATTTCATGTGGTGTTCTCTCGGAGTAGAGAAATGTGTGCCCATCAGTTGGGAAAACAGTTCATATACTGTTAACCTCATACTACAGGATATGTGTGCAGAGACAACATTTCTAAGTATGTACATGTCTTACCACATACATTATATATACAGGTATATGCACAGAGGTCACTGTAACCCCTTTATAAAATATTCCACACTCACTACAGGTAACAAAAAAAACCCCAAAACCTCAAAGGGGCTGAACTCAGTAATATACATATAGTCAACGTTATTTGACCGCAGGGAATATTTCTATGTACACTATACATATGCATACATTTTTATAGTAATAGCAAGATCTGGTATCATGACTGATATACATGTAAAATGATTTTTTCACAACATTAAGATTAACAATCAAATAATGCATTGAGCTCTACTTTGATAAATGTTTTGCTAGACTTTGTGCTTAATGTACTGATTCCTTCCTTTAAGAGAACAGACTTAACTGACACAGTTATGTCTATGCATGTTATTTGGACTGATCCTTCTGATCAACACAGAATTGGACAGAAATGGACAATACAATACATTTTGTTTCCTCTTGTCTGAGCTTAGCTAGTACATGTATCTAGCAAGCTTTTGATATGCAGTGAAGCATGACATGTCAGCTGTCATGGTAATTTAACCTACCTGACCTACCTGACCATGTGACTGGCTATATTGACAAGGCAACTCTGTGACTGTGTCAGTAGCAGGTCCTACAGCTCTGGCCTGATAATATGGACAGCCAGCGCCTCAACAGAAGGGTGCCCAATGATATGATGCAGAAAACCTTGTCATGCCAAATCACTATGTGACATTTCCTTGTGTATAGTACAGGGAGCAGTTTCACGAAACTATATAAATCATGTTTCTTCTAACTTTTTGCATACAAGATGTCGTCTAGGTTGTAGCACCATAAGGTCTGATGTGTGAGAACAGTTATGATACATGGGTTTACAGTTGTGTGACAGTGGGCCAAGAACTGTCCTTGCACTAATTTTTTTTCAGTGGTGCACTGATTAGCAAAATGCAAAGCCACTTTGAATCTGCACTTTGGATTAATTTGAAGACCTACTTAAATAAACAAGAGAGTAGAAACAGAAAAAGGACTTTTAAAGACTTATGAAACTTGAACCCTTGTATCCTGTCATAATCTTTTGGGCAACTGGAGCTGTCAGCGGATCAATTTTCATTTTTCCTTATGATTCTTGGGCTAAATTTTGTGATAATCTCATGTTTTGTGGCAATTTTTGGCAAAACAACGAAATAATGAATTCCAATGCGGAAGGTAAAATGATGGGCAGGCAGTGATGAGAAACAAGGAATAAAGTGAGAATTGTCTAAACCTAAATTTGTGAACACTCCAAAGCTAAAATACAGTCAGTACAACAACCTAGTTGTGACCGCACATGAACAAGAATTGTGACTGGCAATTGTAACCATTTTTTGCTGTTTTATCCTGCTATAAGTTTTGACAAATTACCCGAATCCCCCTTGATATTAATATGTCTCATATTAGAGTCTAAACCCAATTTACTACCTTACAACACTAACAAAGAAAGCAATGCCCTTGAACCTCAAAAAGACAAAAACACACAACAAGAACAATCATTACAACTCCCGGAATCAGGAAATATAAGTAACTTTATAGTCATGGATGAATTATTTATTTGTCCTGGATGCCTTCATTGCTTTCATTATCACTCATAAATTTAAGCTTATGATTCACCACGCGTGACTGTCTACATGTTTGCACACGCAGCAGGATTTTTCAGCGTACACTGTGTTATTAGCAAATTATATGGAGTAATTATTGTCAATATGCAAACATGAATACTGTGCTCAAGATGGACAAAAGCACACCTGGATTACATAATTAGCTACTGCATAAGCATTATCTCTTGTCAATATACCATAAACTTAACATTATGTATATTCTGATCTTGGGTACATGTATATTAAAACTGCTGCCGTGTGCATGCTAAGCAATTTGAGTAGATTAAATGCTACTGCCATAGCTTCACTGTTTCATCCCTAATCAGGTAATGTGGTTCAAAGAAGACTGGGTTAAACTGTCAACATGTTAAACATGCATAGTACTTTCTTGGAGACTCTGAAGACCTGTGTGTGGTCGGAATACTGAGATGATATAAGGCGTTAAACAACATTCAAATGAGTCACCCCGGCTGTACATGTAGATCTGTACATATATGCCTGCAGAACTTTGAAGACAAGACTGTGCACTTACATGTACATACAGCTGCATGTACACATACACTGCAGCAACAACTGCATGTAACAATGAGCCTCCAGCCTCATTGGCACACCACTGAATAACCTTCTGAATATTCATTCCTGTCCGCTCCACACACACTGCAGCAATACTGTACATACAACTCACACGCTATGACATGTTAGAGGTATAGGTAGCATCAGAACAGCCCAGGTTTACTTGTACATAATAGGGTCGGGTGTAGACACATGTATCTCCACCTAGGCATCTACATGCATGCAAATTTAGCCTATTGTATTTACAGGTAGTTTATGTGACATTGATAGTACATCAGTTACAAAAAACTATTTTAGCAAATGATACCGATGAGGTAACTGTACATTTGGGCTATTTGCACAGCACCTGTTCCCAAGGCAACAATCTGCAGGTGTCTAGACATGAGGTTAAGACTTCCACAAAGATATCGTCACACTTAAGGTTTACAGGCCACTGCCCAACTTAAAACGTCCTTAAATGTCTCCTCCCCATATTCCCTTGGCATGACTCAATTCATGAAAACAGGTTCCCAGGTATGAGCTATGCACAGGTAAGACGCTCAGGTGAAAACTGTCAACTCAGAACACCTCCGTCAACAAAGTGCACTGCACAGCAGAATCTGTCTGGGTTGTGCGAAAGACTTAAGATGTATAGGTAGGTGGTGTGGATGGGTAATAATGCCTGCAGCCAGCTGTGACAGTCTGAGGTCTGGGGGTGAGTCACCACCATAACCTAACACACTGGACAGTCTCCACCCCCTCATACACTCAGAGACCCAGTCTGAGCCACACACAAGCCTGCAGCCTGACACACAGATCAGCTCTGGCACCCAATTCAATTTGCATGTCCTTACACCTGCCTCTTTATACATAAAGGTAAACAAAGTAACATACTTTGAGATCATGCCCTTTCTTAACCTATAATCGCTTTGATAAGAGTGATGACTGTATACAAGAAGGTGTGAATTATAGACACAATGACTTGTAGTATAAACATTAACATGTCTATATAACCTCAAAACTGGACAGCTGAACTGTTACCTCTATACACTATTACACTATTAATATGGTAGTCTTAGTTTCCTCATTCTATGGTCTATTTCACTGACATGATCTGTTAATAGCCTCCCATACGCACATGGTAATCCCTGACATGTGATAAAGTCCGCATGCGGGCCACTTTACACACGTGGGGCCGAGGTGACGCCGTCACGAATACATAGTAACATGCCCATATAAGGAAAGATCACTCAATGATCAAATATTCAGCGGTGTGTGTAGTTTATCCTGCCTGCGTCCCTTACATGGCCTAATTATGTCACATCCCACACACGAATACCTGAGCCACACACCTGAACACAACCAGTGATCACTACAGCCTGAACACTTTCATCACAACATGTACACACTGTTTAATAAAACTGATAAACACTTCATCAGAGCCTGTCCTGGAAAAACACTCTCATCACACAAATCTACACATGATTCAAGAGATAAAAACTATTAACAGTATATCATATCATATCCTATCCTAGATGATCCATAATCACAAAATTTGCATGCATGTATATTGGGTTTTAAGTCATACTAAACAATTTTTAAGCTATATGTGTGTGTGGGTGTGTGGGTGTATATATATATATATATATATACATATATACACAAAAACACACACACACATATACATTGTGTCTTCTTGTCGGAGGATGAGTCCACACTGTCAAAGTGCCACTGGAACACCATGCCAAGGACACCCCTCACACTCACATTATACTGACGCTGGGTCGACCAGTCCTGTTTCCTTCCTCTAACCTCTCAGTGCTAAGCTTTAAAGTCAGGTAGCAACAAGTACCATTTTTATAGTCTTTGGTCTGATTTGACCCTGGTTTGATTCCAGATCTCTGGACCTCCAACACACCACAAAACATATGAAACTGTACACAGCTAACCAGTTTAAAAGTTTGGATTGCCAGTTTAAAAGTCCCATATGTGATGAGAATCCGGATTCATCCCAGTCTCCAGCTTTACAAGCCCATGCTCTAACCTCTCCTCCCCTACAGTGGCCTTGTAAAGTAATATAATGAATACTACGCCAAGCATAAACAAACATGTAATAAATCCTATAATATATATCATTCCTGACACCAATTCAAAAACTTTAGCTTTGAATGGTATACAGCTTATATGTGAGTGAGCTTGGTTCATGTAGTAAGTTAAAATATAAATAATGACCTTAGATATGTAAGACTGCAACAATTCATTGTGGTAGAGGTAACACACAAATCTCTACATGTACTTTCACATGTATTCTCCTGAGCTTGAAAAATGAAACTTTTACCTAGCCTAAATACCTGACACAAGACAAAAAAATCCCAACATGCCCAACCCAGTAGACAAACATCAAATTCACAACAGTGCCTAAATGTGAGGTTATAAAACAAAATGTCATGAATAGAATAACAATATTCATGCTTTCGCAAAATGTACATGTTTATTTTATTTCAATTCTTACAAAGTGGAAGCCCGTTTATCATGAAGAGGAACCCGTGTAAAAAGAAAAGTGACAAGTCAGAGGTAAAACACGACATTTGATAGACATGTTTGTTTGTGTTGGTATATGTCATCAGAAAAACAGAACATGTATGTTTATGTACACTTACATGGAAAAAGTCTTGTAAAAGAAAATCAAAAAATAAACGAGAACATCAGCGAGATCAAAAATTTTCAGGGTTGGATTAAATGCAGTTATAAGAATATAATAAAATTTAAAAGTAACCATACTCATGGTGCTGGATGAAAAACTGTTCACTTCTACCTTTACTTTCAACATGTAAGGTATGGTGGTTTTCAGTGATCTTTTGATTTATGCTTATTTCATTTTCTATATTCCCTCATTTTAATTATAAAACTTTCAAATGGTTATGGGCTGGATCTGAACTGTTAGGTGTGGTGTTTATTGAGGGTAGATCTTCTCTAAACAACACCACTGAGTTCATCTCAATGAACAGCAACAAAAGTCTGCATGCATACCTCAGCATTCCTGCCTTCATGTAGCTCACAGCAATGTCAAAAGGATAAACAGCCAGCATTTTCTGTATCACACAGCAGACACCTCCCACTAATCACATCTACGGAGCTAATTAGGTAATATTCAGCGATGGCCTGCGGGGGGGGGGGGGGTAAAACAGGGTGATCTGGTGTACCACAGGCTCAGACCCACTTGCTGTAACAAGACTGATTTATTGCTCTGTTATTGATGTACTCTCAACGGCATCAAAGTCCTCCACCTGTCACACTCTTCGTCACAGGAATCGGAAACAAAAAATTAACAATATCCCTGAAAAGCCATAGCCTACAGCCATCCGGTTATCTGGATGAGTTAACAGTTAACTACAACACAAATGCATACACATAATCTACACGTCATCACTACATGCAGGGTAGTAGATAAAAATGCATGCAATTCTTCACTCCTCTGGATGCTAGAAGTCCTTAAAGATTCCATCTGTATCCACAATGTGATAAGCCGGAATTATTTATTTATTCATTCATTCATGAATAATGACCATTTCTACTTATTCCTCAGTTAGTACCTCTGTTAACAATAAGGATCAGTTAATTATTAATGACAAATGAGACCTGATAACTATACATGCAATCTGGTCTCTTAATTATCTTTCCAGCAAATCCTTCTGACAGAGTCAATGTACAAACATATCTGCTGATCAAGTCTAATTGTTATCATTCCCCCTTCCCCTTTTCAAATAAACAAGTGTACGTGTCAACAAAAAATACCTGCGTCATCAAAATCACCACTTCAATGAAAATTTGACACAAGCAACTAAATTACATGTAATTTATCCACCAGACCTACAAATACAGTGTATTGGCTACACGAGTGACCTTTGTGACTGGTCACATGGCTGCTCTCAACTGATTGGCCAGCAAAAGAAGTATTCCACCCATACATACTCAATTACATAACGATAATGTTAATTAACCAAATGCCAAAATAATTACATTTCCAACACATGTACAACCTCAACACGTCTTCTCATGAATCTATCTGTCAGGGCTTGGGACCTGTTTTACAACAAACAGGGAGTAAGTTACGTCAACCATCATGACACATACCATAGAGATACATTAGACGAAACATTACACCCTCTTCGGAACACGGGCCAACGCAGGAACTTACAAGTACTATGGTGAAACTGAAAAAGAATTGCAAATAATTCCTTACCAGTTAAATATTTCAGAATCGGTCGAATTCATAATTTGTTAAATTTAAATTACGTTGTTGTTAAAGCTTCCGATAAATTTCAACATGAAAATATGCCTGATACCTGTGATGAAGTGCTCATCCTCCATCTCCCCTCCCCCCCAAAAACATCGTCCTCAAGAAATAAGAAACATTAATTTCTATACAACTAGATGTTACAAAATATAACTGAGTAAAATAAATTTATACTATTGTTCAAATATATACAAAAAAAAAATGCCTTTTATGCCCAGATTGCTTGATATGCATGTTACAGATAATGCGCAAGTACAGATGGCGAGACAATGCATGTACTTTATTACCAGTATATAAAGACCCACAAGAATCTTGGCTTTTTATGAGCGCAGCACAATTGTAACCATCACACCATTAATGCTCCACCAGCATGGGTAAACACATGTGGAACCAGCTGGCTGGTTTGCAGGCAGAAGAGCAGTTTTGTTGGCGAACCACTCTGCGCGTGAGCTGCTGCAGGGATGCAGGTAATCCTAACCCAGCAGTGTTCAGCCCCCATGAGAGAACAGACTCGAGCCATTATCATAGTTGGCATGCCAACGGATGGCAACCCTAAACAGTATCCATTTGGGAGTTCTTTAACCCCCACATCACACTCACATAGGAATGCTGATGGTAGATAATGTATTTCTGACACTCCACCACACAGTACCATGTATATCAGAAATGAGGACTACACAATTCCGAAACTGTTAGCTAAACAACAGTAACCATTTTCAACATGATGATCCCACATGTATGCATGTGTTTTTGAGCATCAGAAACATTATAAATTTGTTTTTAAATAGATGCAGTTCTTCAATGATGGACTGATTTGTAATGGTCTGGATAAGCATTACATATACTTACACAGATCTACAATTACATGTCTCACTTCAGATTTCGTTACATATACTTTCGTTAATTTACAAGCAGCTTTAGTGGAAGGTACTTATTGAATAATTATTAAACTGACCAATAAAGTGTACATGAATGCTGATCGTGGTAGCAACACTGAATCATTACTATTCAGGAAATGCACATGTGTTTTCATAATAGAGGTCACATTTAACTACCCGCTGGGGCCAGAAGTTGTCACTTTACTATGACATATATGTATATATACTGTATACATGTGAACAAATTATATACATATATCGGTATACCTTGGACTCGGTATGGAAATGACACACAGCTGCATTTATTATAATCAGTGTGCTGGCTGCTTCATCACATACAATACAGCACACATAATAAATACCGTACCTTAGTTGAGGATAAATATATAGCTGTGTAAGAAGGTTCAGAACAAGGATAGGAAACAGAGGGATTGGCTGGACAGGAACATGCATATAACCTTGGGTTATAAACTAGGATATGACTATAACATGGGAGTAGTTCACGCACATATTATTAAGCCTGAATGACAATGACATACATGTAGCAAACCAGCCGAGGCTGATGTGATCATTTATTACTGTACATTCATGAGGTGGCCAGTCAATAGCATTTCGACTGGTTTACATATTCATTCAGGATAACGGTTCCCTATTTAATAAAAGCCTATACTTATGTACTGCAGGCATACATATATTATAAAGTCAAAGTACCCCAGTATGGAGTGTAGTTTCTAGAGATTAAAAAAAATCCATCATCTGTAAAATTGTGTTTTGCATGCTCTCTCAGCTCTGGACAACTTGTAAAGCCAGATGCTTTTCCCTGTTTAAAGTTTTTGTCAGAAACAGCTTTGAAACACAATGCAGTCTGGTCAAGACACTGTTTTCACAGACTGGCTCCTGGCTGACCAGCTGGACAACAGACACAAACACTGACCAACCCAGGAATTTAACGCTTCAACTACTTGGTGTTGGTCAGTTAAACAAATGAACCACATGGTCTGAGATCTTACTGTACCAGCTTGGGTCTATGACACACTTTAATATTCTAAATTACAAAGTGTCTTTGTGATGACCACCTAAAAATACCATGTACACAAATATAGTATCTAGAGCAACTTGCAGTAGCATATGCATGATTCGTAGAAATGTATGCTGCACATGTATAAGTACTACTATGAGTCCAAGGAACTTTCAATAGCTTCATTCACCTGTGAAAAGACCATGTGTATGATTTAACCATCGCACCGCTCTTCAGGTCAGTCCGGAAGAGTATCTTTCAAAACAAGATTCAAACGACTGCATTTCTTAAGCTGGTTTAAATTTGCCAACCACATTGCTGATGATGATGATGAAATAGCGGCGCTTGTGTTGCCAAGGAAATCTAGAATGAAAATGCAGAATCCTAGTACAACATTGTCATGTATAAGCTGCATCACTACGCCCCATGCTTATAACCAACACTGCAAGCTCAGCACAAAAATGGGTACTCTAAATGACTAATGAGTCTAGTTTGCTTCAAACGGGCGTGAGCGCTATATAACATGCCGTTGATGTTGAAATCCGACACTTACCGCTGTACCTGTGTAACTCCCAAACAGCCGGCAGCTTGTAGATCCACGATTTCGGTGGGATTAAATATTAACTGTGAAACTACCAGTTTAAATGTGCTATAATCATAAAGGATCCTGTCTAACTACAGGAAACGGGACCTGAAACGTAGCGTGACCTAGACTATGAGTATTTCACTGTTGCTCGACGCCCAAGGCAAAGCCATGTCGGTGTCGATACGCTCTGATTTCCTCCACGCACGCGCGCACCTGTTTTCGTAGAATCAATTTGAGGGTCAAGAGGGTAATACCCATAATACGAAACAGGCAAGAATGTTCATGTGGACTTTAGACCTTTCTTCTTGAAGATTGGCTTCACATGCATAGTTTTATATGTTTAGTACTTGTTAATTAACAAATTATCAAATATTATATTTATGAGCTAATATACCTGTACAAAATGCATACTATGGTTTCATTCTAGTGAGAGTTACTGCCCTTGGAAAAAGATGCATTGATGGCAAAGGAGAGATGTCTATGTACCAAATCACAGAGAGCATATGATTTATAAAGAAATCAGTGGGATTGTTTTCGCAACAATCCGTTGTAAATAAAGATGTACAAAATGTTGCTGTGGGGTTCCGGGTGTGTTTCAAGTACTGGGTCTTGTTTTAGTACCAGCTGTATAACATTAGTACATGTGTAGATCCTACCTCATAAAGAGCCAAATTATTACTCAGTATATTAATTGGTTGACACATTGTTGTTAGACACCATATCGATACTCAAGACTTTTTTCACTCATACAATGGCAGCCAGTTTAAAGGGTGGAAGAAATTAGCGTGAGCAGTAAGGGTTAACCCACCGGCCTTGGGCTAACTGTATGACAACCTTTCCTACTGGTGATGTATAGTAGCTAACCATGTTTGTGGAAAGTCTGTCTCATGTCTGTGCCAACAGTCACAAAAATGTCAACAGCTAATATACATGTAGTCACTAAGGCCCATATTTATTTACTCATTTGATTGGTGTTTTACGCCACACTCAAGAATATTTAACTTGTACGACGGTGACGAGCATTATGGTGAGAGGAAAGCGCAGAGTCTGGGAGGAAACTCATGGTTTACCACAGGTTTCTGACACACCTTCCCATGCAAGGAAGCCAGCATGAACTGGAATTGAACTCATAGAGACTCCATTGTGTAGAGGTTCCTGGGTATTACGCTGCACCAACAAGGCCCTTAGTACGAACAGGTACTGCGGGGGAATTTACAAATTCTCTTAGGCTGAGGTTGAACCTGTGTCTTGGATCTGTGTAAAGGTAGGCCTTTATAAGCCAAATGACTTTCAAGGAACCTCAACAACAAACGCATTGTCAGACGCTTACGGTCATCAGTATCACAACTGGTCACACCGTTAGACATTTATTAGAGGAAATCAACGCCAGTGTATACAGCTTATTATACATTATCTTTAACCCTGGTATTAACTTGTCTGGATAGTAGGCTTTTTAAAGGCCTACGGTACTGGATAACTTCCATTGTTAGGTATCGGATTTATCTATTTGATTGGTGTTTTATGCCATACTCAAGAATATATTCCCACTGGAAGAAACCCGGCCATTCACAACTTATGCAAACTGCCACACAAACATTGACGGATAATATAGTCACCCTGGCCCATGTTTATTTAATTCAATGATTCATGTTTTACACCATACTATTTTTAACATTTGTATTTCACTTAAATAACAGCAGACAGCATCATGGTGGAAGGAAACCAGGCTCAGCTTGGGAAAAACCCATGACCATCCACAGGTTGCAAGCAGACCTTACCATGTATGGCCAGGGAGGAAACCAGCATGAGCTGGACTTGAACTCACGACTGCACAAGAACATACAATTGCTGAATGGTCATTATGCTGCGCTAGCAGGCTCATCCCCTCGGCCATTGCAGCACCTGGTCAATTTGACGTTACCAGAGTACGCGAGAAAACCATGGTAGTCCATTTTTAACCCACTGCAGCTCAGGAAAAGTTTGCACATTATTACAGCTATATAAGCTAACCAACGGTCAGTCCTCTCCTCTGAAGTCATTCATAGCATCTCTTACAGCCTGACAACTGCAGGCTCTTTGTCACCATCTCAACATGAAGTACAACAGACATGTTCAATATTATTGTTGGTAATTTCAGGTATAAATACAAAGCCAGATCTATCCTGTATTTCTTGCAGTGCCTCCTATACCCACGGATTGCAGCTGACGGGAGTAGTAATGATCTAGGGCCTCTACAGATGATCTATGGGCAAGCCAGCTAGAACTACATGCAGCCATGCTTTCATTACCCAGTAGTTGCTGCATTTAACATGGTGAAACTCTTCAGAGCATGACAGTGTATCGTTAAGTCTCTTAACTGACGTAGAAAGTGTGCTGGGCCATGCATAACTTGCAATGGTGTCCAGTAAAACGCACAGATCATGGAGGAACATTTTCACTTTTGCCACTGAATTTTCATTGAATGTTCAACAGGCAAAATGGTTTTCAAAACAGAATTGCAAATACCTTATATCATTTTATTTGAAATTTATTTGCAAGAGACTATTTCAAGTTTTCCACCACTAATCTTCATGCTTGAATGTCTTGCCTGCATCCAACACCAATGCGGCACACCTGACAACTGTCCTCCATGCCGGCCTACAATGCCCAATCACATAATAAACAAGATGCATTTTTCTTGCTGTCGATGTAAGAGATCTTCGTCCAATACGGTGCAGCCCAGCATGCTCATCTCATCTGACATGTTTGATGAACCACACGCTGATCGCACTATGGTACAGATCTCAACCTGAAAAGTAATTTCAGAAATAGAATGTACTGCTAGACACTGTTCTAATATCACTACAATGTAAATATTTACCATGTGCATCAAACAGGAGTGTATATAAGTTTTTGTCTTGGACATAACAGTAGCAAGCCCAACGTAAAAGCTCGTCTGAAAAGTTGATCAGCGACGCAACACTTCACTACTTCAGTGGGTATCCTATACGAAATCTCAATTCTTGACCATGACAAGAATAATAATCCACAAGAAGATACTTTGCAGGACTGGATTCCCTATATCTAAAAATAATTTCTGTCTATCACTTTCATCTGAAAGGGTTGAGAAAAGCAGACGTAAACGGATCATACAACAAAATGGGCCCATCATAATCTTCGCCATTTCTGTACTTCATTGGATCCTGTTGAAACTGAGACACATACCTTCAGGCAAGAGAGTTGGACGAACAGATTCATCTTCCCTTTCCTACGGGACATTAGGGCACATCTGGTTTCCTGAAAAACAAATCGCCAGCATGAGATGTTAGGCAATGAGCTTTCGGTCCAGGACCACAAAGCCCCCTTTAAAAACTTCAGCATTCCTATCATTTACACTCTGACCTAATCCCCTAATACTGACTGGTCTTCAAAGCTGCATTATTCTCATCACAATTACAACCTAATAACAAGTTAACAGTAAGTGGCTTTTGTTTTCCAGTTTTACTGTGAAGTAGTACTTTAGTGAAACTCATAATAGAGGTGACTTACCTTCCCTTAACTTATTACACCAAGACCTGGCCTAAATGTGCTGTTCACTAGGCTCCAAACTCCTTGCCTCCTAACCGGTTTTACTTCTAGGTTGATAACCCTGCACTGTTCTGCTGGCTACATTGCTGGGTAAAGTCTGCTCTCACTGACTAGATGCTCACACACCTATATGTACCTACCTCCATGGCACATCAATATTATACCGTTAACTCAATCGCATAAAGTCAAACCAATCTAATAACCAATTTCAACACCATGCCACTATATTTTACACTTCACTATTTAAGTGATTGGCAAATCTTCACTGGGCTCATTTTATGCTCACTGTCTACAGGGAGTCAAATGTTGGGAATATCTGAACGTACTTCTACTTTTAGCAACGGGACTCAGTGGCTCAAAATGAACTCATGTTGTGGGCTTGGTGAACCCTTACGTGCCAAATGGCAAAGAAAACTTCAACTGTCTTATTTTTTTTTTATCATACATAAAACTTATTTATTGTACAGGATACAGGATGAATGACATTTGATTTTACTCTATAGCACACATTTAAATCACAAATTTACAACATGATAAAAAGTAAAACCATTTAAAATGACGTGAACATCAGACATTGCTTATGTCCAAAGTGAATAGGTGCAGATCTTCACAAGGTTTAGAAGCTGTGGTTGATAAATGTCTCAAGAGCTGCCATTCAATAATGGTCTGAAGTTCACACGACAGCTACATTCCAGGCACGAGTCAGTGCAATATCTCGCTGGTGTAATGCACCACTGTCACTATACACACTTCCTCTGTCCTGGCTTAGCTTCAGCTAGGTCCAACCAAGGTTCCTAGCTAACTAAGTTAAGCTGCTGTCCTGGCTAACCTTGGAGAATGGCTGGTTGTTGGTTGGTATGGAAACGATTTTATCTAGTTTCCTGTCCTATTTAGCCCTGGCATCTTGGCTACCATAACCTCAACTTTTAAACTGCCTACACAAAAAACAAATCAAGGATTATAACAAGGGACAAGGACACTGCATTTAAGTCACTGTTCATAATTAGGCTACATCTACAATTATCTCAGCTTGGCTTTATTTTCACTTTCACTTTCTGACAAGAACTGGTTATCTTCATGGATTCCAAATATCTTCCTGAATGGACTTACCTGTGAAGATTCGACCGGGATTCAGCGCCTGTAACCTCCCCCTCCGCCTCCATAACCACCTTGGTTTCCGTAACCTCCAGGGTTTCCATAACCACCTGAAACCAGAAACCCAACATGGTCAGACATTTGTAACACTGTCACTTACCAAGCATGTCTAATCTAAACTTTTTCCTGAACATGCTTTCGAGATTGTATGCAACTTCTACAGGAAAGACAAGTATTAACACAATAGGTGAATGAAATAACGAGAAATTCTTAACTAGACATGAAGACGGATGTGCACTACGACAAAACATCAAACCAAGCGCCTATGAACCTCGAAAGGTTATATGGCATTTGTTAGATGCACTACTCGACTCTACTTACAAGCACTAGTCTACTTTTTTCTCAAGCTGTTTTGTCTCCGATGATCAAAATTTAACAAGGGCATAACAATGAAGTGCCAAAATAAAAATGGGGGGAATTGTTGTATCCATGTCGAGCACTTGGCGACTGGTTGGCTGTTAACTGAGGGATACTGCAGCAAAGTAAACAGGTGATGAAATACCAGTAAACCAATTTTAGCAATCCTTTCAAGAGACAAGATAGCTTTACGAGACCCTCACCACCGTATGGACCTGATCCACGTTGTGAGTAGCCTCCTTGTCCACCTTTCATTGGTCCACCTCCATAGCTGTCGCCATAGTTTGCTCCAAAGCTTTGGCTCCCTCCTGATCCCCAGCTTCCACCACCTGAAATCACAGCACAGAGAAATGGGGACACAGGGACACCAGTAGAATTTAGCAATAAGAGAATAGACACATGGAGGACTTCAAGTGATAGTTTAGAGTAGAATCCTGTGCTTATTTCAGAGTATAATATCCTATTGTTGACAAGCTTGTCATTCAGCAGATGCACCAAATGGTTTCGTGTAACACACAAGCAGCCTAATATTTACTGATTTATGTGATTGGCGTTTTACGCCATACTCCAGAATATTTCACTTATATGACAGCCGCCAGCAGTAAGGTGAGTGGAAAGCGAGCAGAGCCCGCAGAAAAGCCACGACCATGCGCAGGTAGCTGACAGACCCACGTACAAGTAGCCTACTAGAAAAATCGCAAGATTCACTGATTCAATGCAAACGGCATTTTATTTTGCCCTCATCACCTACATAACATTCTGTCTTACCTATTCAAACAAGACTTCTCCTCTCTGGAATTAGACTACTTGTGAGTTTGTGTCACATTACCCATATCTATTTCTTACCTTGGTTACCATAGCCACCACCGTAGCCACCATCATTGTAGCCACCTTGGCCTCCCCAGCTCCCACCTCCTTGGCCACCATAGCCACCACCACCACCAAAGCCTCCGCCTTGGCTCCCATAACTGTTGTAGCCACCTGTAAATTATCAGGTGCCCATTGATTTCCAAAAGAACCTTACAACATATGTACACAAAAGTGTTTATACATACGACATTTGTGGAGAGAAATGCTACAAATTACTTGAGTTCAGATCTCAAAACTTTAAACCAAATGACAGTCTGCATAAATTAAATCATGAAGATGGTAAATGTGTCTCGAATGATATCTAAAATCCTGGTCTCTACTAAGATGTATGCCATACCTCCTCTGAAGCCCCCACCACTGCCGCCACCATAGCCTCCAGAGCCGTAATTTCCACCACCTCCGTAGCCTCCTGTAAGTGGAAAGAAATTATGCAAAAAAATGGCTACTCGAACTCTTCACAGGTCTTTATTAGTGTGAAAATAAGGACATATGTTGAAACAAGCAGCAGTTAATACATAACCAGTAGATAAACATATTTACCAGTACTCTGGTGCCTTTAAGGGTAGAGTGGGATCAATTTATTGGGACTTATATTCAATCATTCACAAGACAGAAAGAGCAGACATGCCAATAATTTTTAGCCTCTTGTAATAGCAAAGTAATTACACTTACCACTGCCACCACCTCTGTTAAAACGACCTCCACCACCTGTAACAAACATATCCCATTCAGAAATAGTACATGTACTTCTTAAGATTAAAAGACAAGCCATCAATGAAAGAAAGCCCTGGACACAACTATCAGATGGACTAGATGAAGCCATCCTTTATTGCAGTTCATCTATTTTCCTGTCAGACAACCATCGAATAACAATAACCCGCGAAAAATTTATGCACAATTTCAACAGAACAAATTCCTGATCACTGATACACACCTTGTCTGCCACCTCGTCCACCACCGTCTGTGTTCATTTCCTGTTTGGATAGAGCTTTCTTCACTTCCACTCTTCTGCCATTGATTTCTACCCTTTTCTTTACTGAAACATCAGATTTTATAAGTGGTTTTACAAAAAATTGTAACATCTGATCAATGATTCCACATCACTGTAAACATAAGGGCGTTAAATTCATTCTGTAAAGTATATCAAAGTAGGATATTGGATGAAAAGCTTACGACACTTACAATACATTTTGTCCACTGTATCATAGTCTGCAAATGTGACAAAGCAAAATCCTCTCTTCTTCCCTGTGTTTTTGTCCGTAATCATCTCGATCTGTTCAACTTTGCCATTTGCTTCACACGCTTCTCGCACATCCTCCTCTGTTGTGTCATCCTTCAAACCTCCCAAAAACATTTTCTTTACCGTAGCTTGGGCCTCATTTTTGTTGGCATCCTGAAACAAGCCAATTTAGAAGTCAACACTCTTGATGAGATTGCAATCAGAATTTGTATTTCCCCACATAAAATTGTAATGTTGTTTTCTTGATCATTTTCCAGACTGCTGGACATGTGCTTCTCCATGCGATCAGCCTTTCAAGTTAATATGTCCGCTGAAAACAGTTTTGACAAAAGATCAGGAAGCAGTTGATTAGATTATCTCTTCATCTTGCAGGAATGATAAAATGACCATAATCTCTGAAAATGGCACCTGCTGCAGTCTTAGAATCATCATTCAGAACACTCAGAAAAAGTGCTTGACAACAATAATTTTGTATCCTTTTAGAGCATCTGTAGATGCAGGTCAGTATGCTCACCTCTCTTGGCATGGCTCTCTTTGATTCCACTTCTCTGCCATCTATAATGTGCGGTCGGTTATCCTGTGCTTCATCAACCATGGAAGCCATTTTATAGGTTACAAATCCAAAACCTCGGGACCTGGTAAAACAAAGGCAATTTAGTTTTTCACCAATATACAGAATATTCCAATAGACTTTCCGCTGGCCTTCAACAATATGACAAAGGAATAATTTTAAGCCAAAACATTCCACGCAAACACTTGCAGATTGTCTCTAAAAATATTATCTGATACATAAAAAAATGCTATTAATTTTACTTTCATTAAGTCTGACCAAATGAAGGAAAAAGAAAAAAAAGACACTATAAAGTGTGTCTTACTTTTGTGTGTCGCTATCCTTCATTACAACACAGTCTACCACTTCTCCCCACTGCTCAAAATGTGCTTTGAGTCCCTCTTCTGTAGTTTCATAACTCAGTCCTCCGATGAAGAGTTTGCGAAACTGCTCGGCTTCTGGGTCAATCACTTCATCGTCCCGCCTCCTCCTTTTGAACTGAAAAATGCAAAGCATGAACATTTCTTAACTATTATTATTAACAATTTTATTTTCTTGCATATGATCCAAGCGATTGATAACGCAATAGGTAGATAAACTGGATCGCACCAGACAAAGAACGTTAATCTGCAACGGGTATTTTAAATTTGCCAAATTGTTTTTCAATTTCGACAAATCTCTCAGCCTCTGCTTTGTTTAAAATAAAAGATGGCGGACAAACCAGCGGACAGCATAGTGATCTTTTCTGGCATCACTGACCAACTCACCCCGCCATCGCGATCTCCGTTACTGTAGCCTCCACCGCCGCCTCCGAAACCACCACCACCGCCGCCATATCCACCTCCGCCATAACCTCCACCGCCACCACCATATCGTCCTCCGTACGGCATTTTGTAACGTTTACGTCTAAACCGTCTTGAATAAGCAGGCACGCCGTTGGCTTCTCTCCTTCCTTGTCCAGTGACTTATTTATATCCCGGAGGCGCAATGCATTTTGGGAAAACCTGTATCACCACTATAAAACGAATTATTTTCTCGTAACATTAAAATATGCCTGCATTTATAACCGTAAGTAATTTTTTTCATTGCAAACAATCTTTTTTTTGTATCTTGTTAGAGTAATTTTTGAAAATAAAATAAAACAACTCCCACGTGGTCTAAGGCGGTAGCAGTGCTTGGTCACATGATCACCAACTGTGACAGGTTTCGTACAAATCTTGAAATGGTGTGTGGCACAGCGTTCATTTCATTTACAAATCCAGGGATATAGGAATATTTGTCTCAATATCCCTGCTCACCTTCGTAACAAAAATTGCTTCATTGACACGCACTTCAATATCTTATCCAACGGATTATCACTGTGTACATGAAGAGATCAAGTTCAATCATGAAGCTGATTGGTGAATCATGGGTGACTTGACTCCTGTTTAGTCGAGTCTCTGTCAAATTAACAAAGACGGACACGTTTAGTTGAGAAAAGAAAACTACACTGACAAAGGCTGACGGCATCGTTTTGATGCTCAGCGGTTTCACATGAACTTTGAATTATTCTCTACCATTGCTTAGGAACCCTGATATATCGCCACATTACATGTAACATCGTAGGCCTACATTGTCTTGGAATAAGCCGAATTGGCATTGCAAAGGTTTCTCGAGATCATGCGGGTTTTGGTCGAGAAAGGTTGGGGGCTCTCGCGAATTAGCGTGATTTCACGGAGGTAAACAGTGATGATGTTGTTGTTGGATGGGAGAGCCCCCACCCAGTCTCATCCAAAAACCTGGGTGACCTCGAGAGATTTCTGCAATGTTAATTCGGCTTATTCAAACCAGATAAGCCTACTCCTGTACCAATGAAACTCACTGGAGGTGCATCGCATCTACCTAAGTCTGATCACCCTGTACATGTTTGAGTTAAATACTATTTCGAGTTTGTGGTAAATAAAAGTGGTGCCATTGTTTCATGAATTTAAGGGGTACGTGGGCCAAATATTATGGTAATATTTATATGGTACCACCAAAATCCTGTAGTGCCACTGACAAGTTTTACGTTATACACAAGTAGTGTAACTCCCGAAAGCGAACACTTCACCGTGGCTCTATATTGCAGCGTTTTATTTTACCATCCTCAGGAGAGTCTTAAAACCTACTGAAAGGACTCTTATGTTGTTTAAGAGAAGAACCAAAACATTTAAAAAAAAAATATAACCAAGGGATGAAGACCACTCAACTGGTGATGGCTAAATAAAATGCCGAAATATTGAGTCCCAATGAAGTCTTCATTTTTCAGAGATACACTACTCATGTAAACAGGGTGGTCCATAAAAAACAACCAATTTTGTATTTCCTCTGGAAGATGTTTCTAATGATATTTATCCATAATTTTCAGGTGTTATAGACTAGAGACCCAGACAATTGTTGTAATACAACCATGGATGTGAACAGACAGCATACAACACAGCAGCAGATAAAAATCGTTGTGGCCTACTTTGCAGCAAAGTCAGTGGTTCAGAAGCAAAGACAGTATGTAAGAGACGGTCCCGCAATGCCTGAATCCTGTCCGGAGTACGAGCTGACAGTGATCGACCACTGTGACCTTTACTCTTGTTTTCAACACTCCCAGTGTCCTGAAATTTACCTATCAGACACTCAATAGTCGTGTGGTCGGCAAATGGCCCCTGCCAAAATCTCTTACATACTGTCTTAGCGTCTGAACCACTGATTTTGTGGCAAAGTAAGCCCCAACAATATTTATCCACTGCTGCATGATATACTGTCTGTTCACATCCATGGTGGTATCACAAGAATTATCTGGGTCTCTACTCTGTGACACCTGAAAATTATGGAGAAATGTCATTAGAAACATTTTCCGGAGGAAATACAAGTAAGGTCATTTTTTATGGACCACCCTGTATATTCCAGCTGTATCTTGATAAAATACATATATCATGTAATATACATGCATGTTCAGATTTAGCACTTGAGCCTGAGTGAATGGCAACAACCGATGTTCTAAGAAAAACTATCCAGTGATATTTCATTTTTGTGACTGAAAACTGTGGCGAAAGTATTCAGGTAGACATCAAAATTTTAATTTCGGCTTAGTTTTTAAAACTTTGTGAATGGTGTATATGATTTAAGTGCTTATGGAACCACCTGTATAAAGTCAAAAATTGTAAATTTGAGTTACATGCCCATTTGAATTATTTATTTATTTATTTGATTGGTGTTTTACGTTGTACTCAAGAATATTTCACTTATGCGATGGTGGGCAGCATTATGGTGGGAGGAAACCGGACTGAGCCCGGGGGGAAGCCACGACCATCTACAGGTTGCTGACAGACCTTCCCCGTACGGTTGATGAGGAAGCCAGCATGAGCTGGACTTGAACTCACAGCGACCCCATCGGTGGGAGAACGTGCCTGTTTGAGATGTACACCTGTAAATGTTTTTTCTGCTATGAAATGGTAATCTTTTGCATCCTTGCGGACACCTTCTGGTTTCTACAAATCACAAACCTGATTGCAGACAATACTGTATCCTTAAATATGACTCTATTCTCGCCATAACTACAAAACAATATGGTGTTATAGTAAAGAAACATGTATACATATATCCAAAAATGTTGTTTACATGGACTGGCCTGTGCTGTTCTGTATGTATGCATATACCTGAATGTCGGCAGTGAGCTCATAGATCATCTTTTTCTTTCTTCCAGGCAGCATCATCTGAGGCAGTACTATCTACAGCAAAGCACTTTGTGCAGTTCATTAACAAGTCCCCATCCCCTTTCCATGGTAGGCTAATTCAAATATTTCTAAAGAAGGCTTTAAACAGTAAAGGATCACTGACAAGTATTTTTTGTGAAGTTAATTTCTTATCAGAAAAACTTCAATGTTGGCATTGAAAATATCATTTTAGGGCATCAGTTGCCGAAGTGGTCAGCATGGTAGCTAAACACAAAAACCCAGCTGCCTCTCACCAGTGTGGTTGCTGTGAGTTCAAACCCGTCTTATGCTGGCTTCCCATCCTGTTGTCCATGGAAAATTTAGCAGTGACCTGCAGATGGTTGTGGGTTTCTCTTGGGCTTAGCCAGCTTTCCCCCTATCATAATGATGGAGGCCATTGTATAAGTGAAACATTCTTGAGTATGGCGTGAAACAATATCTAAATAAACGGCTGCTCCCACCATAATGCTGGCTGCCAGTGATTTAAATATCCATGAGTACAATGTGAAACAGTAATCAGATAAACAAATACTTCTGAAAATGCATATTTGCTCTTGAAACATAAAGTGAAATTCACTATTTAATTTTTAAATTTATTTAATATATAAATTGATTGTGACTTAGCCATGACACTGACAATGCTGTGCCATGGTGCTGTGGTGCACTTAATCTAATTCTGCTGTATCTGGTTTGTACTACGGTTTGCACTGCGTGTCCTTCCTGGTTTGCGCTACATCCCCTCACTGGTTTGTTCTACATCCAACTGGTTTGCTCTCCATCTCTTTACTGGTTTGCACTCCATCTCCTTATTGGTTTGCTCTACATCTCCCCACTGGTTTGCACTACATCTCCTTACTGGTTTGCACTACATCTCCTCACTTGCCCGCCCTCATTGGTGTGCACTACGTTCCCTGACTGGTTTGCACTACATCTTCTTACTTTTTGCACTACCTCTCCTTACTGGTTTGCACTACCACTCCTCACTGGTTCGCCCTACATCCCATCATTGGTTTACACTTCATCTTCTTACTTTTTTGCGCTACCTCTCCCCACTTGTTTGCACTACATCTCCTTACAGGTTTGCACTACATCTCCTTACAAGTTTGCACTACCTCTCCTCACTGGTTTGCACTACCTCTCACTGGACATAAAAACTAGCCAAACAGTAAGCAGTAAATAATTGTTGACTAATATCATTTCATTCTAAACAGCAATAAAAACTCACTTTCGAATTGTAGATTAGATCTGACCCCACCCCTTTAAGGCCACATGATTAGATATCATATGGCTCCTGGTGCTAACGTATTGTCTAGCGCTATAACATGCGACAGACCTGTTTTGACCTATTAAGGATGTTTGGAAACAATTTTACCAGTAACGTCCTCCAAGTAGCCGAATGGTTTTGTCATGTTTTGTAGCGGTAAATGAAGTAAAGAAGCGACTGGTTGCTGCTGGTTTCAAGGAGTTGCGGGAAGTTGATCACTGGACAGTCCAACCACAGGACAAGGTTGGTGGTTTGATAAGGGAGGGTAGTTTATGTTTTTATATTGGCCATTTTCTTTAACAACATAGTGAATCTTTTCAGAAAGTTTATTGTTTATAACTTTGCAACTACTTCAACTTGTGTAGATTGTAAATTCAAACCTTGGTACCACATCCTCAGTGAAAGCACATAACATAGCAGATGGTGAAATGTGTTTAACATTCTGGCTGACCTTAGATCACTTCAAATGTCTTTCTTGCAGTGTTTTGTGACTCGTAACCATTCCGCTATCATAGCTTTTGCTGTGGGAGGCCGCTACAAACCAGGCAATGGTTTCAGTATCGTGGGAGCCCACACGGACAGTCCTTGCTTAAAGGTAGGATTTTCAAATGTTTGGCCAATGTAATTAGAATGGTCTAGAGCTGAATTTGTGGGTTTTCCATCAAAATGCAGTGTGGTCCCTTCGCACGTATGGTAGGCAATATTTCATATTTCACTGCAGAAAAGCAAATATAGGATATACAGAATGTTTAATTAACTTCAGCGTGGATACAGGTATTTTGTGTGTTGACATGTCACTGCAGAGGGCTTGATATTTTTGTAGAGTCATGTCATAGTAAATTTGTCTTTCAGGTAAAACCAAACTCTAACAAGGTTCGTCAAGGATATGTCCAGCTTGGGGTGGAGTGTTATGGAGGTGGGATCTGGAGGACCTGAATGGACAGAGATCTGACCGTGGCAGGGAGAGTGCTTGTCAGGGTAAGTAATTCTTGATGCTGCACCAATTCAACCATATACTTTTTAAATTCAAAAGTAGAGATTTGTAGGAAAAATACTTTGTTTCACATCAGAAGCCACAAATCCAAATGCATTTTTAATTGAGCCAAATAACGTAGAATTGGCGTGGAATAATAATTACATTGCACTGCATAAATACATCTGATAAAATCTTAACTATACAGCTGTGACATTAGAGCAGAGCCATGTTAAGATATCCTTGATATGTCCTATCAGAATGGTGAGAAGATTGACCATCGACTGGTCCACATCGAGAGGCCCCTCTTGAGGATCCCAAACCTTGCCATCCACCTGGATAGATCCACCAATGAGAACTTCGGGCCTAATAAAGAAGAACATCTGTAAGTTATTGCCCCTGCTCAGGCAGGCTGTCTTTACCTGGAGAATGATAGACCAGATAGATGCTGTAGAATGATAGACCAGATGAGAGCTAAGGGCTTGAGAATGGTTGACCAGATAATGGTTGGGGAATAATAGGCAAAATAAGGGCTGGAGAATGATAGGCCAGATAAGGGCTGGAGAATGGTAGGCCCAAAAATGGCTGGGGAATGATGGGCGAAATAAGGGTTGGAGAATGATAGGCCAGATTAGGGTTTGGAGTGCACTTTATGCACAGAACAAGTCATACACTAGACTACATGGCAATTTAGGCCTGTGCTATAACTGTCGGAACACCGTGGGATTCAAGTCAGTTCTTTAGTTGGAGAACGATAGGCCAGATTAGGGCTTGGAGTGCACTTTATGCACAGAACAAGTCATACACTAGACTACATGGCAATTTAGGCCTGTGCTATAACTGTCAGAACACCGTGGGATTCAAGTCAGTTCTTTAGTTGGAGAACGATAGGCCAGATTAGGGCTTGGAGTGCACTTTATGCACAGAACAAGTCATACACTAGACTACATGGCAATTTAGGCCTGTGCTATAACTGTCGGAACACCGTGGGATTCAAGTCAGTTCTTTAGTTGGAGAACGATAGGCCAGATTAGGGCTTGGAGTGCACTTTATGCACAGAACAAGTCATACACTAGACTACATGGCAATTTAGGCCTGTGCTATAACTGTCGGAACACCGTGGGATTCAAGTCAGTATTTAAGTTACCTCAAATGTTTGCATAAATTGTGTGCTACTGCTGAGAGTAGCAATGCTTTAATGTCTTACTCTAGACCTCTACTTGGCGCTAGAACCTCTGTGTAACGCTTATGTTTTCAAGTAAAAAGGTATTTAGGGGTCAGCTAATTTACCCTTTGTTTCAAACATTCAGAACGATGACATCTACATGTAGCTCCCTAATGCTAATTTTGCACTGTTTTCAGTACCTTTTATGAGACATTGTGATAAATCATTAAGGTTGATTTTTTTTATATGTGCGCAGATAGTCTTGTTGATAATGTGTGTACAAGTTGCCTGTTTCTGTTTCAGACTGCCCATTTTAGCTACAGCTATAAAGGCAGGTCTCCAGGGAAACACACCTGCTGCGGAGAAAGCACCACAATTGCAGGTGAGTCCTTTGCTTCTCTGTCGGTTTTGGCTACAGCTGTAAAGGCAGGTCTCCATTAAAACACACCTGCTGCAGAGAAAGCATCACAATTACAGGTGAGTCCTTTGCTTCTCTGTCACATTTAGCTACAGCTGTAAAGACAGGTCTCCATTGAAACACACCTGCTGGAAAGAAAGCATCACACTTACAGGTGAGTCCTTTGCTTCTCTGTCACATTTAGCTACAGCTGTAAAGACAGGTCTCCATTGAAACACACCTGCTGGAAAGAAAGCATCACAATTACAGGTGAGTCCTTTGCTTCTCTGTCACATTTAGCTACAGCTGTAAAGACAGGTCTCCATGGAAACACACCTGCTGCAGAGAAAACACCATAATCACAGGCATAGCAACAGGATTATTGATGTCAGTAGCAGGATATCATCATGTAAACATGAATGCAACAAATGTGGATTGATATGGATTTTTTTGCCACATTTGATAGTGAGCGAGAGTTGTCCATGTACACTACTGAGTCTTATACCTGAGGACATTTCTAAGGTTGCATAAGAGCCATTCAGATTACGGGGCATGCCAACTCAGCTACTCGTAGTGAAGAATAACAAAAACAGTACGTCTCAGCGAAATAATCTGTCTTCTGTTATGTTATAGTTACTTATGCTACATATGATTTTTGATGTTTTTTGTAATCGTTGAACTTTACAATTTCAGGCAGATAAACATCCATCTCCATTGATTAAAATTCTTTGTGATGAACTTAAGATTGAGCCACAACAGATTCTGGATTTTGAACTGTGCTTAGCTGATACACAACCAGCGGTAAGAAACATCAGATTTCTCCTGCTCTGTATGTAAGCTGTTGTCTCTAGGATTAAAAGACAAGCACGGAAATATAGCACTTTTGAAGGTTTGATAATTTGATATAAATGAAGGAGGTTTTATACCTAGTGATTAAGTACCAATGTATCCATTTTCATTGAGTATAGTTTTATAAATTTTGAATTATTGTTTAATGTGATGATATTTAGTTCTGGGTTGCCTGTGAAATTGCTCATTTGACAAAAGTATAAGATTTTTTGTGTAAAATTGGTTGTTGTGTTTCTAAAACTGGCAATATTATATCCCCTCACAGACTGTTGGTGGGGCTTACAATGAGTTTGTGTTCTCACCAAGGCTGGACAATCTGCTGAATACCTATACGGCTTGTGAGGTAAACTTTTACACTTCAAATAACGCATGCAATTTCATGATTCCTGAAAGAAAATATATAAAATACTTTTATGTAATATGGTATTTATGTTTTACATGCTTCGTGTTGTGCATTACAGGCAAGAAAACAAATGATCATTGTCATTTCAAATTTATGTTACTACGTTACGACACGTAGACGGTATAAGTATCACATAGCAACAGTGATTCCATATAATCATAAGTTCAATTTGTTTTGGTTGTTTGAAACATACTGGCAAAGTAACTGTCATGTTTACTTGATGTAGGCAAGGGTCTGTTGGAACTGCTGCTTTGTAAAAGACGCCAGAACAGGAATGGCCCCTTATACTGGTCCTCAGCTATTGGTTGGATGCATGCATGTATGAGTTGTTTCCCCTCAGTTTGTCTGATGGTATTGGTGTATGTTAAAGCAGAACTTGGGTGTGTTTGTCTGATGAGCCATAAGCACACAACTTGGGTGTGTTTGTGTGATGGTATTGGTGTATGTTAATGCAGAACTTGGGTGTGTTTGTCTCATGGTATTGGTGTCTGTTTGCACACAACTTGGGTGTGTTTGTCTGATGGTGTTGGTGTTTGAGTGCAGAACTTGGGTGTGTTTGTCTGATATATTAAAATTGGTGTATGTTAATGCAGGACTTGGGTGTGTTTGTTTGGTATATTGGTAGTGTCTGTTAGTGCACAACTTGGGTGTGTTTGTGTGATGGTATTGGTGTCTGTGAGGGCAGAGCTTGGGTTTGTTTGTTTGACGGTATTGGTGTGTGTTAATGCAAAACTTTGGTGTGTTTTCCTGATGGTATTGGTGCCTGTTAATGCAGACCTTGGATGTGTTTTTCTGATTGTATTGGTGTGCATGACTGCAGACCTTGGGTATATTTGTCTGATGATATTGATGTCTGTTAATGCAGGCCTTGGGTGTGTTTTTCTGATTGTATTGATGTCTGTTAATGCAGACCTTGGGTGTGTTTGTCTGATTGCATTGATGTCTGTTAATGCGGACCTTGGATGTGTTTGTCTGATTGTATTGATGTCTGTTAATGCAGAACTTGGGTGTGTTTTCCAGGCCTTGGTGGAATCCTGTGAAGATGACAGCCTGGCACGTGACCCTAACATCAGACTGATCAGCCTGTTTGACAATGAAGAGGTAAGCAGGATCCAGAATAGTTTCTTGTTATTATGCTTGTTGTAGGGAAAACTCTATGGTATTCTCCATCCGTACTCCAAACTCCAAAGCACTAACATAGGCTGTGATTGTAAAATAGATGAAAACACAGAACCCTTGAGACTCAAAGTCTGCCAATAAGAGAGAGAGGTTACAAACTCATGTGGTTCTTTTGCTCCTGTGGCTCCATTTCTGTATGGATTCTTTACAAGATGCCATTGTAAAAATGAAGAATCTATAGCCCATGATGTCTGAGCTGGAAATACATTATGACATTGCAGTGATATGGCTCATGTGCTGTAAAGCCATATTTATACAAGCTAGATGAAGAAATTGAATTCATTTCAGTGTCTAAATTCTAATTATTTTGCTTGTTATAGAAGCATGTCATATTATGCAGCTGTGGAATTGTTTACCCATTTTGAAAAATATGGTGAAAACATTGTCTAAATAACATGGAATTAAATAGATAACTCTCTGTGGCAAAATCCTATGCTCTGTGTGCTATGCTTTGTTGATGTTTACAATTTGCGTTTGCTGTGCAGTTTTTGTTCTGTAGCATACATATAATTTCCAGTTGTTAACAGGCACAGCTCTGAGAATGTCCACCATTGTTGTTGATTTCCTGACACATGTACCCTTCATTGCCATCTTTCATCTCATTGTCTGCTAGCCGCTTCACTAAGTGGCCATATTTGTGAGGTCTCAGATAAGGATAGTGATTGGAGACTAGATATGTGTTGTGTTTGTGTTCTGATCTCCCACCCTGTATCTGATGTCGGTCAGGTCTGGAGACTAATTATACATGTGTATGTGTTCTGATCTCCCACCCTGTATCTGATGTCGGTCAGGTCTGGAGACTAATTATACATGTGTTTGTGTTCTGATCTCCCACCCTGTATCTGATGTCGGTCAGGTCTGGAGACTAATTATACATGTGTATGTGTTCTGATCTCCCACCCTGTATCTGATGTCGGTCAGGTTTGGAGACTAATTATACATGTGTATGTGTTCTGATCTCCCACCCTGTATCTGATGTCGGTCAGGTTTGGAGACGATAGATACATGTGTATGTGTTCTGATCTCCCACCCTGTATCTGATGTTGCCCAGGTGGGGTCTCTGTCTGCCCAAGGTGCCCAGTCCACCCTACAGGAGCTGGTGCTGCGTCGTCTCAGTGCAGGAGGTGGGGCCACAGCCTTTGAGGAGGCCATTCCCAAGTCTTACATGATCAGTGCTGATCAGGCCCATGCCCTGCACCCTAACTACAGGTACATTGCAGGTATAGCTTGAAGGAAGCTGAAGATAATGCAGACTTTGCCTGCTTAATACTATAGGCAGACCATAATTGATTGTGTAAAGAGAAATTAAAATTATGCCTGCTTATAATTTTACTATAATTATACATGGAATTGAAGAGTCACCTTAAAACTTTCGTGCATTCAAAGTTTTCTGCCCCTGTGGGGCTCCCAGCAGTTGAAAGAAAAGTTCTCTAGGCAAACTTGTCGTATAAGGCGACTAACCTAGGGCTCTCTCGTGTGGTTCCGGTAAATAGAATAGTTCCACAGCCTCCCCAGGCTTATCATACAAGACGACTGAAAGGGGCAACCTGTTTGCCGTGGGTTGCGACCAGTGATGGGGGAGGCCAGGATCCTGGTGGCCGAGGGTGGGTTGGTCTTGCGAGATCCTCATGCCCAACAGTCCACTTCGGCCCTTACTTCTCCAAAGACGGGCGGTCAGAAGGCCCGCTCCGATCAATCGGCTGGTCAAGCCAGACCTGATGTCCGGATGTCAACCTTAATATATCTCGATTTGGTATAAATTGATTACTTTCCGTGTTGGACGTTTTTTTAGCGAGATGTTCAGATGTCTGGGCGGTGGATGTAGGGTCAGTCGAGTAGGCTGTTTCTACTTTATTAGATTTGACCTGCTTGGATATTAGCGAAATATCCATCTTATCGAGGATGGCGTGGAACTCTCGTCTCTTCTTTTGCTGGTTACTCGCAGGAGGGGTTTCGTCGTACATGTATTACCACTCCAAGGCGGGTGAGAGACACGGCGCTATGAATCATCAAACCATTTCATTATGTCTTACTCTAATTCCCTTACTCCAAATGTTTCTATGTCACAGGCTTCGACAGTTGTGGAGAAAAAAAAGGAAAAACGAGATACCATTGCATGTGGAATCGGGAAGCACTTACTTAAAATGTTTGAATTGCAGTGTTGCCCACATGGCCTCTTCCAAGGGCTGTCCTGTCTTCAAGAAAGAAAAGAAATCATTACGCTTAAATGCAAAAATAATATATCGTATCAAGAAGCGAAACGTCTGGTCTCTATCACAGATGGCCTTACTAAATCTACATGTGCCAATGTTATCAAGAAACCCTCTGTTTCAGTAGGGGTTCAAACATCATTCACTTGGCCCATTGGTATAGACAGGCCACAGAAACTGGACATGAAACGCTTGGGAAACACGGCCAGATCTTCATCACAAACCGATATAAATCTTATTGAAAAACCTGCTACTTTACCTGATTCTACTGCTGTTTCTCTCTCTCACCACAAACCTTGTGGAAATAAATCAAAATCCCCTAAACCTGTTAAATCTTCACTAAATGCAGCGGGTGATAAATATCATAAAAAAGATAAACCTAGTGGCCCCACAGAGCGCCCCTCTAAGGCTACTAGAGATCCTATCCAAACTTTCAATAAGTTTGGATTGTTGGAGAATGTTGGCCCTTCAATGTTGCATCTGCACAGGGGAGATCTACTAGTAGGCCCGAACATAAATCTCCCATACGCCTCCCTCCATAATGACTTCCTTAGACAAAATTGTACAGTGGAATTGCCAAGGTCTTAAAATAAATTTTACTGAAATAACACAGTTAGTTCAGTCTTTAAATCCAATTGCCCTTGGTCATCAGGAAACTCACCTGAAGATATCTGAAGATATAAAATATCACTGAAAAATTATACACTATATAGCACTTATTCTAATGAGAAGGAGCGAGCTTGTGGCAACTGTGGCCATCCGTGTTTCCTTATCGAAAATCACTTTATGTTCAGTTTATGTTCCTCCTCATTCTTCTTTGTCATTTTGCCAGTTGCATAATGTAAAAGACCAACTTCCAGCTCCTTTCATAATTACGGGAGAATTTAATGCGCACAACCCCTAATGGGGATAGTAATAATATGTACGATAAGGGCAAAACAGTAGAAGATTTCTTATGTAAAGATGAACAATGTCATTTCAGTGATGATTCTAATACCTATTTACATCCAGGTAATGTTTCATATTCTGCTGTCGATCTCACTATCACGGATCCATCACTTCTCTCGGATATTTCTTGAAAGATGCATGACGATCTTTGTGGTAGTGATCATTTTCCTGTTATCCTAAAGCATCTCACTTCTAATTCTTTAGAACGTGTAGCTAGGTGGAAGTTCAATAAAGCAGATTGGGTGGCATTTCAGATGTTCTGTGAGGCTGACATCACTCCAGAGAATCTTAATGCTGCAGATGATCCTTTGTTGAAATTTAATGAACTCATATTAACAGCAGCCGATAGAACCATCGACAAATCCGAAATCCAAAAGTAAACCCTGGTATGATGATGACTGTCATAAGGCCATTAAGGACTCTTAAAAGGCCGAGCACAGATTCAATCATTGTCCAGACAATAATAATTTAAACCAGGTTCGTATGTTTAGAGCTAAGGCTTGTTGATTAATTAAGTCCTAGAGATGATCTTGTTGGCGGAACTTTGTTTCAGGCATTACGTCAAAAACACCCATGTGTAAGGTCCGGAACATGGTTCAGAAACTTAAAGGCAAGAACAGTAGAGCCAAAGTTCAGCATTTAAAGGATGGTGATACTTTATTAACTTCACCGCATGATATAGTCAATAAAATAGCTGAAACAATATCCCAGAAATCTTCATCTGAGAATTATTCTTTTAAATTTGAGCATAATAAAAACCAGAAAATTAAATTGCCCTTTTCTTCTAAGAATTTAGAAGACTATAATCGTCTTTTTTCAATTGAAGAGTTTAAAACTTCTCTAAAAAAGGCACATGATACTGTGCGCGGCCCGGATAATATGGATTACAAGCTTCTGAACCCTTTACCATCTGAGCCATTGGAGACTCTCTTGGACTTACTTAGTCATATTTAGATGACTGGTTATTTTCCCCCATCATGGAGGGAGGCGTATGTTATCCCAGTCTCTAAACCGGGTAAGGATCATAGTGATCCAAGTAATTACTGTCCCATAGCTCTTACCAGTTGCGTCTGTAAGACTATGGAACGGATAATAAATGATAGACTTATTTGGTTTCTTGAAGCCAACAAGCTTGTATCAAATATTCAGTGTGGCTTTCGTCAAGGTCGATCTACTTTAGATCACCTGGTTCGATTTGAAAGTTTTATTCGTGATGGTTTTATTAATAATGAACATGTGGTTTTGATATTTTTCGACCTCGAAAAGGCCTACACCACATGGAAATATGGTATTTTAAAAGACCTTTCTGATATGGGTTTAAAAGGTCACTTACCTTGATGTATATCTCAATTTTTAGCTGATTGTCAGTTTAAGGTAAGGGTGGGGTCCACTCTTTCGGACTCTTATGAGCAAGAGATGGGTGTGCCCCAGGGCAGTATCCTTTCACCAACACTATTCAGCATAAAAATTAACAGCTTGGCTCAGACATTAACATCTGGTACTGAGGGTTCTTTATATGTAGATGATTTCCTGATATGCTACCGTGCTAAAAATATGAATAACATCAAGCGGCAACTGCAGCTTTGTCTGAATAAGATTGAGAAATGGGAAGTTGCCAATGGTTTTAGATTTTCTACGTCTAAAACCATGGGTATGCATTTCTGTAATAAACGGAAACGTCATCTAGACCCTGAGCTTAAATTTTATGGTGAACCAGTGAAGATTGCTGGGGAAAATAAATTTTTAGGGATTATATTCGATAGTAAATTATCCTTTATACCTCACATAAAAACACTTAAAGCTAAATGTACAAAGGCTCTCGATATAATTAAGGTCGTGTCTAGCACCGATTGGGGTGCTGACCGATCTGTTTTACTTGATTTATATCGTTCTCTGGTGAGGTCTAAATTGGACTATGGGTCCATCATTTATGGTTCCTCTAGGAAATCAAACCTTGAAATGTTGGATCCGGTCCATCACCAGGGTCTGAGGCTCCGCCTTGGTGCCTTCAGAACCTCGCCAGTAGAGAGTTTATACGAAGAGGCTAATGTGCCTTCTTTCTATCACAGGTGTATAAAACTCAGTCTTCAATACGCTACAAAGCTTAAAGTTCACCCAACAAACCCTGCCTACGACTGTGTTTTTAATCCATCATACGTAGATAAATATAATAAATGTCCCAACAAAATTCCTTCCGTTGGTCTCCGTGTGCGGGACCATATTGTGGAAGCTAAGATCAAGCTGGAGGACATAGCTCCGGTTTCTTTCCCGGAGTCTCCTCCCTGGTTTCTTCCACAGTGTAAATTAAGATTTGATCTACGTCCACATAAGAAATCCGATACAAACCCTCTTGTAATTCAACAAAGTTTCACTGAAGTAAAGATAATTATCCGGATTATAAATTTATATATACTGACGGATCAAAGGATGGGGACAGGGTCGTGACATCGAGTCACCTCTCTTCGCCTTCCATCCTCGTCTTCAATCTTTTCTGCCGAAGCCAGAGCTATACTTCTGGCTTTATCATATGTTTCCTCTGGGTCTGCCCAGAGGGCAGTGATATACAGTGACTCGTTGTCCTGCCTTTTGGCAATAGGACAAAATAAATTTAAAGATCTATTAATAGTAGAAATATTAGCCATTCATAGAAAGTTAGTTAAAAGAGGTAAAGATATTGTATTCTGTTGGATACCAAGTCATACTGGTATTCACGGAAACACAGTCGTAGACAGGGAAGCGAAAGCTGCTCTTAATAAACCCATATCTAAGATTAAAATTCCTTATACTGATTTTAAATCTAATATTCTTAAATATATTTGGCGCCTTTGGCAGGATGAATGGGACCTGCAGGTTGATAACAAACTGCATGCCATTCACCCTGTCTTTGGTTATGATTCTTATCCTTTGGGTATGTCTCATAGAGACCAAGTAGTTTTAACAAGATGCCGTGTTGGGCATTCTCGTCTAACACACAATTTTATCCTGGATGGGAGCAGTGCTCCCGAGTGTGTTGGATGTGATGCGCAGTACGGCATCAAACATATCCTTGTTGACTGTGTGGACTTTGCTCGTATTCGGCAAACATTCTACACATTTAACTCTGTATCAGCGTCGCTGGCGATGCTGTTATTAATTTTTTGAAGGCTGTTGGCCTGTATAATAGAATATTGTTTATGTATATACATATATATATATATGTATATATTTTTCATTGTATAAAATAACAAACAATTGTGGTTTTCGATTTTTAACTGACATTTATTTTTTTTAACTTTTTAAAAAATGTTCGTCTGTTTTACTTTAAATTTTGAATGTTCATCAGATCATGCCGAAAACTGTTCAAGGCTTGCTGGTTTGAACATGTTCTCGCCACGATATGGCTGAGATATATGGCTGAGTTTTCTGTATTGCCTGATAAGGATTTCGTTTTTTGCAATTTCAGTTGCAATTTATACTGGTTCTGCAGAATGACCTCTTCACAGAATATGTTTCATGTTTTGTCATCTGAGGGAATTTTTTTTTTCTATCAATCTGGTAAATAAACAAAGTGATTTATACTGCAGAGTTTACTCAGGTTTGAAGCTTACCAGCAACAGTTTCTGTTAATTCTTGTGTTTGAACTTTTCATACTCGTCTTTACAGTGAGAAGCATGAGTCTAACCATAGGCCCATGTTTCATAAGGTGAGTGCCTCCTGCATCACTGATGTCAAGGTTTTACAGTTTTGTCTGTCAAGTTTTAGTCAATGACATTCTTGCATTACACAGTGGTGTAGAATCTAATGAAAACATTAAGTTACATTCCCTTATAACGTGTTCCTCACTCTATGTATTCAGGTATTTATTGGTGTTACACCATGCTCAAGAATATTTCTCTTATTCGATGGTTGTTGTGGGAGAAAACTGAGCAGAGCCCAGGGGAAAAGCACACCCATCCGAAGGTTGCTGGTAGATCTTCCATAGTATGACCAGAAAGGAAGCCAGCAGGAGCTGGGCTTGAACTCACAGCGACGGCATTGGTGGCTTCTGAGTCATTGTCCTTTGCTAGAACGCTAACCACTCGACCTTAAGGTCCCCCCTAAACACTGTCACTTTGTCATATTTTGTGTAATTTTCAGTACTTTGACCATCTTGAGGATCGCCGTAAATCTTTGTGTCCATGGATCAACTTTGCTCTCATTTTGAAACTAATGAGAGGGAATCATGAAACTCACAGGTTTCTCCACCCATAAATCAGAGTGGAAGTTCAAAATTCTTGAGTACGAACACCCATCATATAAGCAAATAAACTGAAAATGTGTATGTTTTAGGGTGTTGTGATTAAGTTCAACTCAAACCAGCGTTATGCTACTACTGCAATCACTGCAACGATCCTTCGCCTCATTGCAGAGAAAGGAGACGTACCGTTACAGGTAATGTGTAATGTACATTGTTGATTACTGTGGACTGGATGGTATCAGATGTTAACTGAAACTGTCGATGTAAAACAACATTATGCAACATGGTGAAAGGTGATGGAAAAACGAGTCGCAAAATATGAACGTAGAATTAAACCAAGCAAAACTCCATTCCACTCAAACCAGAAAATTCAGTTGATTCTGGAATGATACTCATTGTGGACTTAAAGACTCGCAATTAAATATGTCATAACATGATAAATATTACATTTTACTCACAACAAAATCAGAATCAGTCAAATTTTCTGTCTTGAGTAAGAAGTGAAAAATAATAAATAACAGGGCAACATCCTGTAATAAGTCAACAGCAAAAGTTTCGTGTCATTTTGCACCCCAGTTATTTGTCCAAAGTGAATGGTACAGCATGTCAAAAATTTGACTGACTAACCAACTTCTAGGGCTGTTTGTTGGAGCTAGTATTAACTTTTTCCCTTTGTCACGTTGTGATTGTAGGAGGTGACGGTGAGAAACGACTCCCCTTGTGGTTCCACCATAGGCCCGATCATGTCTGCAAAGCTGGGGATACCGACCATTGATGTTGGGGCCCCTCAGTGGAGCATGCATTCAATCAGGGAGACTGGAGATACAAGCAGTGTTTACCAGTCCCTGCAACTCTTCACGGTAAGAGATCACCAAGAGACTTACTGATAGGCTTAGGACTACTTGCATTTGATCCTAGCACCATTAGCTGATAACTAAACTGTAAACATACTGTAAATCTTCGGCCTTTTCAACCATTTAAAGCACTTTTTTGATGAAATTATGCATACAATGATAATGAAAATGAATGATTCCAGAGATGGTTGAAGAATTAGAGTATTTGTACTCAAATATTCAAGGATAACAGATGAAACTCTACTTGCTATAATGTTATCGTAAGCATGAAATGGAATTTAATAAAAACAAAAACATAATTTACTCACTAGTTATATAATTCAGAAAGTATAAATCATTTATTTGTGTTTTTTTTATGTGCATTTCCATCCCCAAAAAGAATGATATAAAAAATGTCAAGTCACTTATAAAAGTATATGAGTCCTCAGAACAGAAAGTATTAATTTAATGATACAGATTTCCTT